>OU862918.1:46957163-47557163 GCA_917880885.1 Limnephilus marmoratus | reverse complement strand
ACAGCCGAGCTGTTGAACACAAGAACGAGTCGAAGAAACGACCTGTTCTCATGTGACAAATGTCAACTGTGTACAAATGTTGGGCACGCGTTTGGCGTGTTTCCCGACTATGCACCGGTGCCGAAGGGACCAATGTTGCTAGTTCCTCGGAGCATCTTCCATTGTAATACCGGTAGGGAGGATAGCATTCCCACCCGACGCCTGTGCTCTAAAGATTGTAATCCGTCTGTTAAGATGGGGGAATCTATCAAACGGACCGCTCGTTTCTGCACAGAGTCGAGGGTATTTTTCAGGTATTTTGGAGCTCCAGACCAGAGGTGGCTGCCAAATTCAACCGTGGGGCGCACTTGTGGTTTGTAAAGGGTTGCAGTTGCGTACTATTAAAGTATCTGCGGGCCCTGTACGGTACGCCCATTTGGAGTTAATGTAAAAAAAATATGTGTATACACTTGTTTAAAGCAAGACATGACAGTGTCTCTGTGACCTTTCTGTCGGAAGTGTAACATATGTATATCGTCACCCCAGTTCTATATTGTCTTAAGGTCAAAAGCGTTGTTTTAGAGTTATGGTACTGACACACATGCTCATAAATGAGCACGCTCATTACCCCTTCCGCCCGCGTATCAAAGAGCATGCTCCCAAATCAACAGCTGGTTGATTACGACCATGGTGTGACCTTGAGACCTGCTCTACCAAATGCTGCAATCCGTTTTATCGTGCATGCCTTTCCTAGTTTCATACGAACAGAATTCCATTTTGACGTATGTACGTGCTAAAATCTGAGCGTTTTATCCGTTCTATTTTGTCGTAAGTATTAATAATTTACAAAAAATGTAAGAAAGTCCTCTTAATCTAAGTTAAATACCAATCAATCATAACAATTTAAAAAAATATATTTATCAATAATACTGATATTTGTTATTATTTATTTATATTAAGACAGATTTTTTTCCTATTGTCTTTAATCATGTCTATCTTCTATGTATATGTATAAATAGAAATGAATCGCCGAAATGTTTGTACGTGCACAACTTCCGAACGACTGCACCAAATTAAATATAAAAAAAATTTGGTGTTCGTTATTGTCAGGACAAGGTTTGTATAAAATAACTGGTGAGCTCTGGCATTATGAAATTTGTTTAAAAAAATTGCAATAGGTGGCACGCGAGCTATTTAAAAACTGATTGTACCTAGACTGAATGCATGGAATGCTGGAGGGGGGAGGGGAACTCGGGTGGGTGGTTCGCGAGAGTGGGGGAACGGGATCCGGGAGGGGGGAGGGGAACTCAGGAAGGGGATTTGCGGGACGGGGGAAGGGGGGGGGGGGAGTGGGGTGGGGAGAGGAAAAGCGGTGGAGGCGAAGTGCGAACACGAGAGGGGAAAGGGACGTGGAAGGGGAACGGGACGAGGAAGGGGAACGGGACGAATGGGAAAGGACACACAGGGAGAAACAATTTCTTTGGTTTCTGAGGTGCTTCTGAGTTGGTTTCATTCTGAGTTGGTTTCATTCTGAGTTGTCCGGTCACCATTTTGTCGTATAGTCAGTTTCCGTCGCAATTGTAAACTTTTATTATACTTCAAATTTTAATTTAAAAAAAACTGTACGAGGTAAAGTTCGTTTTTCTGGTATAATATTAAAATCTAGATCGATTTCCTGCTTTGAATGCGTTTTTCTCAAAACGGTCGTTTTGACTTTGGACTGAGGTGACAATATTATGTAGTATGTGCGTAATGCCCCATTACACAAAATCTGAGTGTTTTTTTTACAGAGGAGGCCCTGAGGAAAATAATTTTCCTAAGAGCTTTTTTGGTATGCCGTGTGGAGGGTCTTTTTAAGGAAAGGAAGGGGAGGAAGTACCGAGAAGGAAAAAGGTATGAGGGGTAGGTTAGAATTTGGCAGTCAGTGTGTTATAGAGTGACGGAATCCATCCCTCCCGCTGTGTGCGGTACAAGACGATAGGTCGAGAGAGACCAGCTGGAAAGGTCAAAGGGTCTCCTCAAAAAAAATCCTTTCCCAATACGTCCCGCCAAGCAGGTGGGGTAGGTAGGCGCATCCATCCGCCGAAAGATCTAAACAAATCTCACCTGACGAAAACCTGCTATGTCACCAAAAGTATCGAACATCCTTGTGGTGACCTATGGCAGAGGTGTTGGTTATTCAATAAACGGTTCCAGAGGCGGCGGCGGTACCGATACACGTCTCCCAAATTGGTTTGGGTGTTCAAATCAGTCATTCATAATTGAAAGATGATTTTTCTTAAGTGATCGTATCATAAATTCATGTTAGGAAACGTACCCATACTACGTGACCAAATTTTTGCAATTTTTAACCCCCCCCCCCCCCGGTGATCAAAAACCTAAGCCCGCCGCCCCTCATTTGTACCAAGCGTGACATTTTGAAGAATCCCCCCCCCCTAAAAGTGTCACGTAGTATGGGTACGTTCCCTTATTGATAATGATAGCACTGAAAGTAGTTTTCTTTATAAAAATGTGTGTATTTATCCGTTTGATTGCGATTTTTATTAAATATCTCACAATGTTGTGGTTTGGTTTTTTTTTCAATTTGTCACTGTCATTGTGTATGTTTTTTACGCCAAACATTAAATAATCAGACCAATCTAAGGCCCAATTTAAACTGACACATTCTGACTGGCGAATGGAAATTTCCGTCACGATGCCCGAATTGATGAAATCGACTAATTAAAAGACCAGACGACCTTCTGTTGCAGTGTTAAGATTTTTTATTATTTATGCTGATTTATTAATCCTTTTACAATACACATGTTTACAATACACTCATTCTTGATTCTTGGCTCTCGGCCCGGAGTTCCCGGGTTCAAGTCCCGGCGAGGACAAATACAAAATATCAGCTGTTTCAAAATATCCGTAGCCTGAGAGGATGGACCGCAAACACACATTTTATTATTTATTAATTTATTATGTTACAATATCACATTATCTGGGTATGTTTTTTAACTTTATCCGGCGCACTTTACATAGTTACAGATTAAGGAAATCATATTTCGTTACAATTTAATTACATCAAGTAATAACTATTTACTTCGAAAGAGATGGTAAAAGATTCATTAAGAGCGTTTAACCAGCCAGCGGCCGAAAATCCACATTTCTTAGAAAGTTGTTCTTACGACCATGCAGGGCGGTTACAATGAGAAAGATTAATTATTCTCCGTACTAGCTTTTTAAAATTATAACTCAATATCGATTTTATTTCATTCCAAATTTGCTTTAATTTATAAAACCTTCATCCGAAAATGCTGAAAGGCGTGATGATAAAACTTTTAAAATAATGGACTTTTTGTAATTATTTTTTGATTATACGTAAGTATTTATTATTTTTCAATAATGTCTAAGTTAAATAAGAATTTTAAAAAAAATCTGAAATATATTAGTTTGTAAGTGCGCAAATAAATACACAAACGGACAACGCATGTTGGTATATATTTTTTAATGATTTTATTTAAACTAAAATTAAAATTCTAAAACGTGCGATATCCAGATAGGGTTGCCATCTTCTAAAATAAAAAAAAACGCCTGACTCTGCGCTCTGAAAGGCCGGACATTTTGCCCCAAAAGCCGGACGTACGTACATAATTTTGGACATAACTGTTATACATAATAATAAAAAATCTGTTACAAGTTACAGTTGTTTACTAATAACGCATTAACCAATTTAATAACAACAATCATTAATCAGTCTTATCCTTGTCATCAGTAGACATTTGTATAGAATATAATGTCAATAACAAAATAAAAATATTGAGTCTTCTGTCTGTAGACATACTAAACTTATAAAACAAACAAACAAAACATAATTTTTTTTCTGGTTAAACAGTTGACTAAAATTTTTCGTTAAATAGATATAAAATGAAATATATTTATTTTTGTGGACGAAAAACGAAAAACATAAATTAAAATGAAATCTCGACTTCTCCAAATTATTCAAAAATTACAAAAATCTACCATTTTGTACATTTGGCTGCTTTTTCACCTACTTTATCCAAAACGTCGTTTTCTTTGGAAATCATTTAATAAAATCCTTGACATGTCATTTTTAAATTATACAATGTGTACACCATCTTAGCAATTGTTTGCAATTTATTGCGTTCCTTGCTCCACTGGGTGTTTATTAAAGAGAAAGAGTGTTTATTAAAGTAATTTTTATTTTTTTATTTTTTTTTATTGGTATTTATATAATATTCCGCCAATTTCAGAAGTTCGGAAGACAAAACCCGCGCAAACCGAAAAAGCCTAACAAAAGCCGGACAGGCCGGACATATAAATATTTAGCCGGACACAACCTAAAAAAGCCAAACATGTCCGGCTAAAGCCGGACAGATGGCAACCCTATATCCAGTTTAAATGTATTGATTTATTTTACTGCATGATTGTATGACTTGAAATGGGTGTGGTATAATACAAAATCTTTTTTGAAAATTTAACAAATCTGCCAACGACCTGTGGTATAACCTTCTTATACCAAAAAATACACTTTTTTCTCAAAATTTAAAACATGCTATTGCTAGATAAAAGAACAATCTTTCGAAATCCATTTATATTTTTTTGTGGAAAAGAGTCAATACGTCTAAAATCTGATTTTAAAATGACATATTTCTGGTTTTCTCTGGTAAATACTCTCTTAATATCCGTTTTTATTCAAAGTTCAAAATTTCCCTTCTAAAATGATCCCTTTGCCATTCACAAATCTACCTGAGGTTAAATTAAATATGATAATAAACATCTTTTTTTTAATAATTTTATTACTTGTTTATTAGACTGTTTATCTTCATGGGAAATCATCGCTTCTTCTTTTACTGCTTGATGGCGTTCAGCCTCTGACAGATAAAATGGGGTCAAAGTTGATCACGTATTATTATTCAATTACAATAATAATATTATATTGTCAAGCAATGCTCGTATTTCTTTAGGTCCCTGGCACCAGCCAAGCTGAACGATTTTATCAATCTATGAGGCGTTCCACTGATAGCTCCGTCGTAACCTCTCACTCTTTCTCATGAACGATGCCATAGATGGCGCTCTCACTCTTTGTTTTCGAAAAATGTGAACCTCATTTTTGATGGATGTGAACCTAAATAAGTTGCCAGTCATATAAAATCTTGGCACACATTCATTGCCTCAATCACATTCATACATCGTCTCATTCTGTTAATCTGACTCTTGACATGGCCCGACTTGAATATCTAGTACACTTGATCGTGCCACGTCTTTTTCGGACGTTCCCGGCTTCTCCTATCATTTACATTCGCGTTATCTCCTTACACTCATACTCCTTGGGCTCTACATGCCCAAATTATTTATCAAAGCATCCCTTTCTTCATCTTACTGATTACGCGTAGATATCAGCCTTGCATTCTTTGCGGATCTCCTATTTTATTTTTTTATTCAGGAGAATTACAAATTTTCCAAAAATATTCCCCAGAGTATTTGGACATTTCCCCAAATTGGCTTGAGAATTTTGACTATGAAACTGAAATTAAAAAAATTTCCCGGGTTTTGTGCTTTTTCCTTTTCCCTAAAAAAGTTTTTTTTCTCTAGATGTAGGGAAATTTTCCTAGACAATGACAGTGACTATGACATTACATTAATATAATACATGTACATGTACATTATACCTGTTCAAATTACGCTTATTGTGTTAACTGTTAAAACTGTTCATTTCTATATCATCTCAATCCAGTTCCAGTAAAACGAATAGAGCTTAGTGGAATCCATAAGTGAAACTGTTATTCACGTTCTCTGTGCAGAATAATTTGCTTTAAATTCAAACACAAAATTATAATTTCTAACCTTATATCAGTGACTCCTGCAAATCTACCTGTCATCCTCGTTTTGACAGCTGTGATTGGGTGTAATCGCCGCCATTTGTTCTCGCAGCCTTGTTATTGGCTTATTGCTGCCACCGCCCTCTCTTATTGGCCGTGATTGACATAAACAACTTCTAAAATATTCTAACAATTTGCAATGCCTCCTAAGAAGTTGCAGTCCGATGACTCCGAATTATTAAAGCACATTGATCTAAAATTCGAAAACTTTCAAATGTCTTTTAAATCTGAAATCCGGGACCTCATAAAGACAATAGATTTTATGTCAAAAAAAATCGACGACTACGAAGGAAAACTAAAAACTATGGACCTTCATCTTAAAGAAGAAAAAACAAAGTCAGTTAGGCTTGAAGGCGAGATTGCTGATCTCAAGAAAATCGTAAATCACCTCGACATAAGGAATAGTAACCACGACCAACAGCTGCTCGAAAATAATATTGAAATCTTCGGAATCCCAGAAAAAAACAACGAGGACCTTGCTGACACCATTTTAAAAGTTGCAACCAACGTGGGATATACAATAAACAGAGAAGATATTCTTTACGCCAGCAGGGTGAAAATACGCCAACATCCTCCACCCGATGGTCCTGGACCTGTTACCCCCCGTGACCCCCGCCCCCGAAACATTGTGGCCAAATTTGCTAGCAAGAAATTGAAGGACGAATTGATTGCTGCCATCAAGATGAAGAAGGGACTCAATTGCAGTAGTATAGGTTTAGTCGGAGGAAAAATATTTATTAACGACCATCTCACAAGAAGAAATAAATATTTATTACGGTCCGCGAAAGAGTTTAAACTCGCTAATAACTTTAGTTTTTTATGGGTGCGAAACGCCAAGATTTACATAAGAAAGAACGAAACCTCTCCTGCAATCCTGATAACTTGCCCTGCGCAATTATCAAACCTGGTATAACTATAAAAACTTCTACCCTTCCTATCCACTTCACTTATATTTCATTAAATCATAATTACCTACCCTTTACTCCAGCGCACACAACACATCATAACAACACATTCATTCTATCGGTATCAACAGCTAAAATGTTCAACAACCATACCTACACACTTGCACATTCAGTATATTATCCAGCGATACACTCGCCGAATGCATATTCCAGTGGACTTGTGGCAAACAATAATAAATGGGTAATTTACTTCATTCTCCAATGTCTGAAAAAATAATAATTTTTTACCAAAATGCACGTGGCCTTTGTACTAAAACGAACGAGTTTTATCACAATGTTCTGATAAATGAATTCGATATAATTTTAATTACTGAAACTTGGTTAGTAGACAGTATATCTGATAACGAGCTCTTCGACTCCAGGTACAATATTTACAGAAAAGACAGAGACACGTCCCTCACGGGTAAAACCAAAGGAGGTGGTGTCGCAATTGGTATTAAAAAAAAAATTTACTGTACATTCACACGAGTCATGGAGCTCGGAAGCTGAGGACATTTGGATTTCAATAGTACTAAGAGACCCAAAACGTCGTATATTTAATATTCACATCTGTTGTTCGTACTTACCCGGAGTCGGTCCAAAGCTATCAAACACTCAGCGATTATCTCTTCTCAACAGTCATACGTCCAGAATATCCGATCTAACCACAAACTATCCAAATGATATATTCCTTTTAATTGGAGATTACAACATGCCTAATATCAGTTGGAACACCACACATCATCCCCGCGGTACTGACCTTTGCTCCACTACCCTCCTTAACTGTCTATCTTATTCAGATTTAAAACAATACAACCACATACCAAATAGGCACGGTAGAACACTTGACCTAGTGCTCTGTAACACCATAGTCTGCGTCTCTCCTGCCGACTCCCCTCTGGTTCAGGAGGACACACATCACATATCCCTAATAGTTGAACTTAATATTCACGTCCCTACAACTACTTCCCAACCCCAAACGATCAAATTATTCAATAAAGTCAACTATGACCTAGTCAACAATGCTCTGTCAAAAACTGACTGGTCTTCTGTCCTAAACGCACAAGACGTCAACACGGCGGTTAACAGCTTTTACTTAATCATTGACGCCTTAATTGATAACTTTGTTCCAAAGAAAATTCTGAAAACAAACACATTCCCAACGTGGTACTCATCGGCTCTTATCAATATTACAAAAGAAAAGCTCAAATTCTTTCGAGCCTGGAAACGCCACAAGAACCCACTAGATTACCAAACCTTTTCACTGCTCCGTAAACGTCAAAAGAAAATCGCTACTCTCACATACCACAATTATATTTCACACTTAGAACATGCCATACAAAATAATGTAAAAAAAATATGGAGCTTTGTCAAAACGCAAAGAAAATCTCCTTCCATACCTGAACACCTAACATATGGCTCAAGAATCGCACACAATAGTAAGGAGATTACCGATCTATTTGCCGATTATTTCTCTACCGTCTTCACTGATCACACCCAAAATTTATCATCTGATGTTCATGAATCTGATCCGCTGAATAACATAGCTATATCCTCAATTACAATCAACGACGATATTACCTACAAATATCTATCATCCATTGATATTAACAAAGGACCTGGTTTAGATAGTTTGCCTGGTATCTTCATACGTAATTGTAGTAAATATATAACTCCTCCGGTCAGTGCAATTTTCAAAAAATCATTAAGTGAAGGTACGTTTCCTCATAAGTGGAAGTCTGCCGTAATAACTCCCATCTTTAAAAAGGGTGACAAACATGACGTAACAAATTACAGACCTATCTCTCAACTTCCCATCTTAAGTAAAATTCTTGAAAAAATCGTTTACGACCAACTTTACCCAACTATCACTACAACAATTTCACAGAACCAACACGGATTCATGAAATATCGGTCTACAACATCTAACCTTGCCCTATTTGTCAACTATTTGCAGAGCAATATGGACGAAAGGGTGCAGGTCGATGCTATGTACACCGACTTCTCAAAGGCTTTCGACCGCGTTATCCACTCAATTCTGTTAAATAAACTCACTCGTCTTGGAATACACGGTGACTTGTTTAGATGGATTAAATCATACATTAGCAATCGTAGTCAAGTTGTCTCAATAAATGGAGTTTTATCCAAAATAATCAATGTAACCTCGGGTGTCCCTCAGGGTTCCCACCTTGGTCCGCTCTTCTTTAATATATACTTAAACGACATAGGCTCATGTTTCCAACACTCTAAATTTTTATTGTTTGCAGATGATATGAAAATTTACAAAACGGTTCGCTCTCTATCGGACTGTAAAGAGCTACAAAGTGACTTAGATAGGCTCTGCAACTATTGCACAGCTAACTATTTAGACCTCAATGTTTCTAAATGCCACACTATGTCCTTTACTAGAAACAAGCACATAATTAACTTTTCATATTCACTCTGCGATGAACCCGTGATCTCAAAAAATGAATGTAAGGACCTTGGAGTCTATTTAGACAGTAAACTTATATTTAATACGCACATTGATTCAATCACTGATAGATCTTACAAAATGTTGGGTTTCATACTACGTCTGAGTAAATTATTTAGAAATCCACATACTCTAGTAATGCTTTACTCCTCACTAGTCAGAAGTACACTGGAATTTGCATCGCCTGTCTGGAATCCCAAATACACCCAATACGTCAATAGCATAGAGCGCATACAAAATAAATTTATTAAGTATCTCGGTTATAAATACAACAATAATTACATCGGCACTCTCCAATCCCTAAAATCCAGGCGAACGGTAGCTGACATGACATTTCTCCATAAAATAATACATAACGAAATAGACTGCCCAGAACTTCTATCTCAAATAAATTTTAACATCCCTTCTAAAAGAACTCGCCACACCAACCTTTTTTACACAACTAGTAATAATACGAACGCTGCGGCCAACTCCCCCATTTCGCGCATCCTTCAAAGATTCAACTCAATTCAAAAAACCACAAATACCGATATATTTTTTGATTCCCTCCCTCTATTTAAGAAAAACATTTTTAGCACACTGAACTCGCACACATAATACACACATCCACACACATCCACACACCCTCACGCGCACCCTCACACATACAAACACTCTCACACACCCCTCTCCTTCAATAATTTATTAATTTAATTTAGGTATAATGTATTATTTATCTCACAAAAACATGAGTATATAACAGAGACATGTCATTGGTACCAATTATTGTATTAATTCTATAACTTTGTAACTATTTCCCATTATGTAATAATGTACTGTTTGTTTCTGCAAAATAAAAATAAAAATAAAAAAAAAATGACAGTGGTTCTTAACCTGGGTTCGATCGAACCCTAGGGGTTCAATGAGTCAGTCCACGGGTTCGGCGGAGGTCAAGAGTAACAGCAGAAATCACACTGATTTGCAGTAAATATTCAATATTTATTTATTTACGCCTATTTAGGCTTTTACATACCTATATATAACAATATTTACGAATTTATACTCGTAAATAGTGCAGGAAACGACTGTTTAAAACACTAAAAATAAATATAAAGTAAAAATATTATTGAATTTGATCCACACAGTATGTAGGTACAAAATATAAAAAATCCAATATAGTTTATGTTTTTGTGTGAAAATCATGTTTTAATTGTTTTGATCTTAGTGGTTTTATTCATTTTGTGCACCTATGTATAAATATATACCTAAAAAAAATCATGTTTTATTTTTCCAATTAAGGCGCCGTTACCCGCATTTCTACCGATTTCTCACATATCTCCCTTAAATATTTGAAGTTTTTAAGCTCTTAAAAAAAATATATGTTATTTTTGAAAAGAATATCTAGATGCTGCCCACCCCGAAACGCAAATTATATGAAATTCCCTCGATAGAAAAAAATCGCAAAGTATGCTCCAAAAATTATTAAAAACAAGTCTGTTTCTACTACCTTATAAATTATATTTGTGAAAAAAATCACAATGTTTCTTTAAATGATACTCAAAATGTTTCCCACGAGATTTTTGCTCTATTTTTAACGAGACGTATTTTATTAAACATTTTCGCATCGATTTTGACGCTTTAATTGTTAGCGCTCTCCTCTAACATTCGTAATTTCATATATCTCCATCTCCTTCTTTTTGAGCCTGGTGGATATGAAACTGGTGGGGGTCAGTATAAGGGTCGACCGAGATCTCGGTCTCGGCATTCTCGGCTCCATATTCTACCGAAAACTCCGTCTCGGTTCTCGGCCATAACCGAGACCGTTGTAAGTAGGTACGGCATAGGATAATGGGATTCAAATCTACCGCGCGAGTCCACATTCGTCACTTGGTGTCAGTGCGTGAGAGAGCTGTTGATTGTGATTGGTCGGCTAGGGTTTGTTAGGGTGTGTTATTTCGATTTAGTGTGTTTACTAAGTAGGTATAATATTTTATTATTGCTGTACTATGAAAAAATAGCGCATTTTCATTTTTTTTTCTCAATTTATCTATTCTCGGTCTCGGTCGACCCTTAGGTCAGTACCTCCAACAAGGTTAAGAACCACTGCTCTAGGAGATGCTCGCCGCTCGACGCCGAGCATACCCGGCTGTGAATTCTGCGCCGAAACTAGCGGATCGGCTCGTTGAGCATGCTCGGCCGAGCATATCAGATTTCTGCCCTTTGGTATCAACATATGTTGTGATTGATGATATACATATGTTATATTACATCATTATATTTCGCTTAGATACGTCAGATTAAAGATAATTTCCGCGTACGTATTGAATTCCCTGAACACAATATTATATTTCGATACCAATAATAATAAAATGCAAATGTCTTAGCGTAAAAGCGACCTTCACTTCATCTGTTTTTGCAGATTTCAGTGTCGCTAATTCGTGCCTACCTTGATGCTTATCTCAATTATCACTACTTGTCTATTATTAATATTGTAACTATTAACATCTCAATACGAAAACAATATAGTACTAATGTTAAGCATCCTTGAAATATAAATATGTCCGTCATGTTTGTTTGTATTACGATGGTACTGATATAATGAATAATATAAAACAATCTTCCTTATCTTTTTCATGAGATAAACCTATAATAGCTTTTTAGCAAGACTTCTCTCATAGACTGGCCGCATTTCACACAATTATAATATGTACTAGCTGACCCGGCCATGCGTTGCTGTGGCTAACGAAACGCAACGCCATCTACTTGTTTTGGTTACCCAAACCTTTACAACCAACGCCATCCGTTAATTTGCGTACAAATCAAAACCACACCGCCCGTTTGCCAGCCCGCTCCATTTATATACCTATTATATATTTCAACCAATTTACACAAAAACCTCGACAAATTATATACCTAAATCTTCCTCATGAATCACTCTATTGGTGAAAACGGTATGAAAATCCGTTCATTAATTTTTGAGTTAATCGTGAACAGACAGACGCGTCGGAAGACTTTAATTTATGATATGTAGAGATATGAAAATATAATAATTTTTGAGGTAACTTTTATTAAAAATGTGTGTATTAAAGATTTGTCTGGGTCTTGGCGGCGGATGCGTCTGCCCACCAATTGCGTGGCAGGCCGGATCTAGAGAGACTGGTTGAGTTAGACATTTTTACTTCTCCAGCAGGGCTCTCTCTCAACATCAACCTTGCACCACAGTGGATGGAATGGAATCATTCATCCGTGTCCAGAGACACTGAACCCCAAATTCCTACCCACCCTCTTACCTTTTTTCTTCCCAGAACATCCGTTCCTAAAAATGACCCTCCACACAGCATCCCCAAAGATGACAGAGGCCCTGAGGGGGGATTATTTTATTCGGGGTCTCCTGCGTGGAGCTATTGTAAAAAAATATGTAAGTATAAATATTTATAGTGCGTTTCGTAAAGGTGCTGTACACTTTAATAATTAGTTATTGTAATGTCCACTACTACTGCTGTCTTCGTGATGGCAGTTACCAGATTGGATATGTGGACCAACAATTATATGGGCGAATATTGGTGTAGGTAGTACACTAGTAAAGATGTAACTGGTTACTGTAGGTATTTATTAGGAGAGCTGCCAAATGCAAAAGAGGACGAATCTAGCATACATCGCCTTATATAGATTCGCGCAAGCACTCTATCTCGCTTGCACTCATACAATAACATACAGACATTACACCCCCACACTTAAACAATAATTACATGATATTTATATTTCAACCTAACTTATATAATCTTAAATTTCTACATATTTTATTATATTTTATTAACATATATATTTTCTCTCATGTAATTATACAAACTTATTTTTTTTTGTTTTTAAACTCTTTTTTTTTTCATATCACTTTGGATAGCGTGGGCGTGGTTGTGGTCTGGAACGCAGTCTCCCTTCCCATGGTGGCTGCGATCTGCAAAGAACAGGGGAATTAGTATTGGTCCTGTCCACGTCTGAGAGTGGACCAAAGTCCAACACATTATCAGAATAGTCACTCTCCCCCCACCTAACCTTTCTATCAGAAAGCTGATCGTGGTGTCTTTTCCAAACCTGGCCTGTTGAATGTATCTTAACCAAATAGGTTCTACTCCCTAATCTTTTGATAATAGTACCCAAAATCCAATTATTCTTTTTACTTCTAAAGTCTTTGGTCAAACTTTTGATCCCAAATCAAAGAATTTTTTAAATTTTCTTCCCCGGTAATATTTTTTTTGACTGTTTTGACTCGCTACCATTTTATTTTTCACTTTATCATCAATTTTTTTAAAATCACTACACTTGTCATTATTCATTTTCGGAACAACCGTGTTAAAAATTGAACGAATTTTTCTACCTAACATCAATACACTAGGTTCAATTCCCGTACATAATGAAGGTGTATTCCTAATATCGATTAAAAATGACAATAATTTATCGTCCAGATCTCTTGGAAATCTGTTGTTCACTAATATTTTTTTTAAAAATTTTTTAACTGTTTTGACAGCATTTTCAGCCAAGCCATTTGAAGCTGGATGCTGAACTGCTGACGTCATATGTTCAATATTAAATTCACGACAAAATTCCTGAAATAAAGCTGACGTGAAAGCTGTTCCATTATCACTAACAATTTTCTCCGGTATACCAAAGTTAGAAAACATTTTCTTTAATATTTTGATTGCACTAACTGAGTCTACCGTTGGTACTATTTGACAATCAACCCACTTTGTAGTAGCGTCTACCACCACAAAAAAATTTAAATTACCGAACGGACCTAGATGGTCTATGTGAATACGATTCCAAACTAAATTATTCACTGGCCAACTCGCCAATTGTACTTTGGACGGAGTAGGTAAACATACTGCACACCTAGTACACTGTTTTACCTCCTTCTCTATATCAGCATTTATACCTAACCAGAAAAAATAATTTCTTGCTAAACTTTTCGATTTCACAATACCCAGGTGCGAACGGTGAATAAATTTTAAAACTGATTCTTTTAACTCCACTGGTACTACCAGTTTACTATCATAAAACAAACATGCATCATGAGTTGATAACTTATCTCTAATATGCCAAAATTTTAATAAATCAGAATTTAAGTTTTTTTTTTTTCAGGCCACCCTGTATTCACATAATTTACAATCTCTGAAATAACTAAATCCTTACCCGAACTCCGTTTAAATATTTCCGGATTTATTTCCGTTTCCACAGAAATATTATTTAACCGTTCTATTTCCAAACTATCGATATCGGCATCGTTAATTATATCTAAGAAATAATGATTATCCTCGTATTCCTCTATATTATTATTACTCCGTTGCATCGGTAATCTTGACAAAAAATCCGCTTTATTGTCGTCCGATTTGATATACTCAATCGTATAATCAAACGTCTGCAGGATCAGGGCATAGCGTTGCAATCGGTTTACTGCTAGAATAGGTACCTGCTTATTTGTATCTAGAATATGTACAAGTGGTTTATTGTCGCAAGACAGAATGAACCTATTTCCATACAAATATTGAAAGAATCTTTTTAAACCGAATACGATTGCGCACGCTTCTTTATCCAAAATCGAATATTTCCGTTCGGTTTCCGATAAAGTCCTACTTGCAAATGCAATTGGGCGTTCTATCCCGTTATCATACTTGTGACAAAGCATTGCCGATATCCCGATATTGCTGGCGTCCGTGATGAGTTTCAAAGGGATACTGGGATTGAAGTGAACTAGAATTTTTTCCGACATTAATTGTTTTTTAACAAAATTGAAAGCATCACTACATTCTTCTGACCACACAAATACGGTTCCCTTTTTCAATAAATTATAGAGTGGCGACAGAGTGTCTGATATATTCCGTAAAAACATTCTATAATACGAGATTACTCCCAACAAACTTCTTAATTCTGACACATTCCTCGGGACTGCCAAATTTCTAATCGCTTCTACTTTACTCTCTAACGGCATAATGCCTTCCTGTGAGATTTTAAAACCTAAGTATTCAATTTCCGGTACATAAAAATAACATTTTTGGTCATTTACGGTCAGACCATGATCATTTAATTTCTTAATTACCGCGTCACATACCGAATTTAATTCTTCTTTCGAATTACCAAATAATAATATATCGTCTAAAAATACACGCACATTTTTTAAACCACCGACTATAGTAGCTATGACTTGCATAAAAATCGCCGGGCTCGTCGTAAGCCCAAATGGTAACACTTTATAAGCAAATAGACCTATGTGAGTTGAAATAACACATAGTTTTTTTGAACTTTCATTCAAAGCAATCTGGGAAAAAGCATTTTTTAAATCAATTTTTGCGAAGTGTTTCGCGCCATTTAACGAAGAAATTAAATCTTCCACTCTAGGTAACGGAAACTTTAAAGGTGCTAACATTGGATTCAAAGTGTTTTTGAAATCTGTACAAATCCTAATCGTACCATCTTTTTTTTTAACAATAACAATTGGACTTGCCATTTCACTAATTTCAACTTTCTCAATAACGTCGTCGTCCACCATTTTTAGCAATTCCTTTTCCACTAGCTCCCGCAAACAATACGGAATGGGTCTCGGGTTAACGAACCTTGGTTTAAAATCTGACTTAACCTCAATATTAGCTTCGTAATTTTTTAATCTACCCGGTTTTTCCGAAAACACGTTAGGGTATTTTAATTTTAACAACTCGCGAATATTAATATCTGCAACACTTTTTTTAACCAGATTAATTCCGTGCAAGGTAATATCAAAACACTTAAGAAATTTCCTACCCACAATACACGAACTTCCATTATTGATTATTATAAATTCGGTCGGTACGCATTTATTTTTAAATTCCACGTTACAAATAATTTTACCCAAAACATTTAGAGATTTATTATCATAACCGAATAACTTAATATCACACACCATTAATTTCTTTTCACTAAAATATCTATTAAACATTTCATATGGTAACGCATTTATACTGGCACCCGTATCTACCATAACCTGTAACATAATATTATCTACACATACATTTAAAAGCAATGGATCACAGTTATTATCTCCTTGTGAAACAGTATTTACCACATTATCAGCGCGCTTCGTATAATGCGAGCGGTATTTACCACTTGATTTGTTTTTACAAGTCGAGCTAGCGTGCCCCACCTTCTTACAAAAATGACATTGTAACTTATTGTTGTGCCAACAATCTTTTTGCACATGATTATTTTTACCACAAATGAAACATGACATATTATTATTTATCTTACGGGGTGATTTACTACGCACTTTGCCATCCTTATAACGGCTTACCTGCCTAGATTTATCGAAGTTATTAACTGAATTTAAATTCGACTTTGTACTTTCCATATTTAAAACATGTTCCCACGTAGAAGCCAAGTTAATGCATTCTACAAAAGATTTGTTCAAGCCCTCCATAAAAAGTTTGTGCCTCATTTTCTCATTGAACACGCCAATAATAAATATATCTTTCAAACACGATTCTAATCTTGCTTCAAAGTTACATGACAAACTAATATTTTTAAGCTTCGCGGCAAACTCTTTAATAGATTCATTAGCCGATTGTTTACATTTATAGAATATTTCCCGTGATTCATAAATATTGTGTATGGGCTTACAATGGGAATCTAGTAGTTTACACAAATCCTCAAATGAGGTTTCCGACACTTTTTTTGGAAAACACAAATCGCTTAACAATGAAAAGGTATCTTCGGTGAGATTATTCAGAAGGAACGCTCTTTTACGTTCTGGCGACAAAATTTTCTCATCATATAATATGAGCGCTTGGTCCAGTCTCTCCTTGAACAGGGACCACACTCCTGTCTTATGACAGAATGCCCCCAGACTTTTACAAATCGCCTCCATCGGGAATAAGAGCTGAAACAAATTTTGATTAGAAAACTTATCTCAGCGCTTCCGGGTGAATCCGCTCCAGAACCGACCTCGCCGCTCCAAAGTGACTCCCCAAACAGCTTCCGGATCTCCGTCACCAGCCGTCTCTTTCGACCGCTGATCGCCCGTGTCCGTCTCCCTGCAGCTACAGAATCCAGCCCTTTGTCCGGTCCCGCTTGAATAGCTGCAGCGACAGAATCTGAGCCCTTGCCCCAGATTCCGGCTCCTTCCGCAGATGGTTGTCTTGTCTCTTGTCACCGTCTTCTTCTTCCTGCATGCAATGCTAACATGCCAACGCCAAATGCTCCCTCAATATTCTGCGGATGCAGGCTCTAATGCTCGTCTTAGATTGTAGACACATGAGGTGGCGTCTTCTTCCATGCAACAATTTTTTCCTATTGTCGCACACTGCGCTCTTCCTTAATCTTCACTTCATTTAATTTTCGCCTTCAGGTTCTTTAATTTCCGTGGCTGCGCCAGTTGTAATGTCCACTACTACTGCTGTCTTCGTGATGGCAGTTACCAGATTGGATATGTGGACCAACAATTATATGGGCGAATATTGGTGTAGGTAGTACACTAGTAAAGATGTAACTGGTTACTGTAGGTATTTATTAGGAGAGCTGCCAAATGCAAAAGAGGACGAATCTAGCATACATCGCCTTATATAGATTCGCGCAAGCACTCTATCTCGCTTGCACTCATACAATAACATACAGACATTACAGTTATGAAATAAAGCGTGGTGTTTTATCTTTCTAACACCATTTAGATCATGTTTCTAATGATGATAGTAAGGGAGACAACGATTTCTATGAGACCTATACGAGTTGTTCCGAAAACTGAACAAATTAGCAACAAATAAACAATTTTGATTTATGGTTGTGCATTCTAATAAAGCTTTCCTCATTCTCTCAAAACTTAGTAAGTATAGATGGACGGTCGACATTTTGATTCGTTGACTTCTGTGGTCAAGTTATTTCCCATCTTCACAAAAAAATTAAAATTACAATATCCACCGCAAAATGAAAATTCAGTAACATCCAGCCCCTCCGCAACTTAACCAGATATACGCGTTAAAAATACAATAGCAGTCGAGTACAATAAGCGTGTTTATACGTCAGCGCGTGTGTCTCCATAGAAATCGTTCTAAATCCGTTATTGTTTTAGTTACATCCCTAAAACAAATAGTAAAAGGTCGATAGTAGATCAAACTGTACATCCCTATCAAGTTGTCCATAGAAATACATAACAAGAATATGCCGTCAGTCGCGCAGTTGACACAAATATTTACCCGTCCAAATTTACTACCGGCGGCTCGACCGCGCTCGACATTGTTAATTTTTATTAAATATTTTTTATATGAAATGATAAAAATGTGAGGTGACAAAAGTGTTTATTACACATTTATACAGAAGAATAAGTATTGTTGTTTACATAATCTGTGATTTTAGTAACATTTTCACATAAAAACATCATGTGAGTCATTTTTACCTATTTTTAATCTTTGCATTCTAAATTTTAATATTTACAAATGTTAATATTTATTTGTAATATAATAATTTGAAAGCTTATTTTGTAACCTTCCTTAAACAGTTTTTACTATTCGGCTACGTTCAGATATGTTTCATTTATAGAGCTTTTATTGTGAAGCGGTAATAACCAAAAGTTTTCGTATAATGTCATTTCGTTTGAGACATTTTATGGGCTTAAATGCAAAGACGTTAGGGAACGTACCCAAACTACGTGACCAACTTTTTGCAATTTTTAACCCCCCCCCCCCCCCCGGTGACCAAAATCCTAAGGAACCCGCCGCTCATTTGTATGGAGCGTGACCTTTTGAAGACCCCCCCCCCCCCCTAAAAGTGTCACGTAGTATGGGTACGTTCCCTTACATACTTTAGACGCGGGGTAGAAATCTCAAAGTGGGAAGACAAGAACAAGACAATTGTAACGATCTCGATATCTAGTACTTTAGTACTAAACTGTCACTCGTCAAGTAAGGTCATGTCTTACCAGTAGGAAAATTGCATTTAAAAAGCGCCAAAATGCCCTCCGTATGATGAGAAATCCGTGAAGAATTAGTAAAAGTGAAGAAATAACATTTAATTTATATGAACACACAAATTACTTATTACTTATTACTTATTATTATCGATTAATATAAGCAATACAATTAATTTTCATGTTCCCCGTCCGACAATTTTGTAGGTCATTTGAGAAAAAACACATATTCTTTAAATTGTCTTATGGTACGATCACACTGAGGTCAACTTCCAACTTCAAACTTTCGGACTATTGCGTAGAAGGGTAGTTCATGCGTTGGAAGTTCGAGTTGGAAGTTTGGCTTCAGTGTTAAAGTAGCATAACTTTTTAATAAATGAATAACTTTTGAATTAAGAAATTACTGAAAACCGCTGAAAACAAAAGAGTGTTGCTTACTTGCCACATTATTTTGCGAGCATGTGAGACTATGGCGAGTCTATTTATATAACGTCATTGCTTAAATGGCGATTTTACGATAATCTTACAAGTCAAGCCAGGACAACATTTCTAACCCCCACTCTGGCTCGAGCTCCGAGTTCGTTGTATTGATTATTGACTCAAATGACTTTGTTATTGAAATTTTAATCGCTTATAAAGATCATCAGCTGTCATTGATGACGTGGGTAGAGAGAGGCCCGTCAGGAGATTGTATTGGTGCTTCGACCAAACATTAAGTTAATTGAAATTAAATTGATGTCGCCTAAGTAAAGTAATATTTCTGCAAGGAGCAAAACTGTTTTTCTTCGTAGCAATATAAAAAAAATATCTATTTCTTTCGCACTATTGTTGTGATAAACAGGTGAGAGCCGACAAGAGTATGCAAAATTAGACACTTTTTAAGAAGGCTTTTTTCCAAAGCATGTCAAAAAAACCTAAAAATTGGTTTACGCCATTTAAATTAACTTTTCCATATTTTTTAATGCGAATACCTCAGAGTCGGGAAGAGGAAGGTGGGGAAGTACCTGGCTATTCAGATCTGGTCACCAAACACGGCTAAAGCCGTTTCAAGCAACGTTTCAATTCTGAATGTTGGTCTTACACCGGGGCGATACTGAGAGTATCTTACAATCTAGAACGTGCCGCAAATATACTATATATTATTTTTAATTAATTAATTGTGAAATAGCGCAAATTAATCTTTTTTTTTTTACACACGCTGGGTTTCGATCCCCCGACCTTCGAATTGTGGGTCAAGTCTATGCCTCTTAATATATATGTAGATATATGTATTTTTTTACTTTTTGAATATCCCTCCGGACGGAACAAGTATGCTTGCAGAGGTATGTCAATCGGTAGACAGTTTTAGTACAAATACAATCCTTTTTTTTTAATGTAAACCTCAAATTAAATATGCATTTTTGGATCGGTATGCACGTTTATTCAAGGCCAGTCATTGATTATCTAATAAGGTGCAAAAAATACATATATTAAATTGTAAATAAACTTCCGTATGCGGTGATGAAATGTTTTTTTTATTAGTATTGGATTAACATTTGTTTTAGAGGTCAACATTGTTTTCTCGTGTTTACTGGCGAATTGCGAACCGGTCAAAGGTCAACATTATTTTCTCGTTTTTACTGACAAATTTACGAACCGGTCGGAGGTTAACATTATTTTCTCGTGTTTACTTACAAACAGGGCCGGATCTACGAAATCTAGCGCCCTGTGCAGTAGGTACCGATGGCGCCCCCCCCCCTACATTTTAATTTTGATTATAAATTCGTTTACCCCAATTTTTATTTTTTTTTTATTTTTTTTTTTTTTACACTAATTTATCAAATAAAATCAAGACATATAAAGGGTGTAACCCTATCTAAAGTTTTCGAATAAATAAGCCACGATCTATGTAATTCTTCTCCATTAGGCAGTTTCTTGTAATAATACTTAGTATTAAATTTACGCTTGTTCGTAATAGGAAAATCAAAACCTTTCAATTGTACAGGACCTTCCTAATAAACTAATGGAATTTTGAGATAACTTTGGCCAGCATCCGGGATCTTTCAATTCAAGCTCTGAAAACAGAATTAAATTTAAACTGCTATCAGTAACGTTATTTTTATCTTCTAATAATTCGACCGGAGGAATTTGTGCGATAGATATCTGTTTAGATGTGCTCGGGACCATTGTAACGTCATTGCGCGGGACATCATTTTTTATCGGTGCTGGAGAAATTGGAATTAAAAAATTCCCAATGGAAACGAGTTTTTTTTATGTCATTATGCTCTTTAATTCTAAGTTTTAGATTCTGCGAGCCTGAAAGTTTTTTTTTAATTATTGTTCTATTCATTGTAATCCACAATCCACAACCTCTAACAACCAATAAAAATGTAGTTATAAATTAAAAAATCTAATAATATAACCTCAAATTTGTACCTTGCATTTCCATTTCCCCTGTGTTCTGTGTTGAGCGAACAAACACGAACGTATCTATGGTATCAACGGCTTACGAAAGACGCTTACACTGATTATTACTGACTGTAAAATAACAAATCTAATAGAAATTAATTATAGGTACATTTAAGGAACTTCAACTGTCAAAACAATGATGAAACTGTTAACAAGTTGCAACCTTGCAAACCGTGCGATGTTTATGCTAATGGAATTTGGAATTTACTGAAGATTTCATAAGAAAATGGTCTTTAACCACATTCTCCTAGAGACTTAAATCGTACAAAAGCACTTTGAAAGGCGCCGTCGGTTTGTTTGTTCTCTTGAATAAAAGTACGGCGCTGTGATTGGTTAATGAATTTGGATCGCACTCATTCGTCGTAAAAGACAGTAAAAGATATATGGAAAAATAGATCTTACGTTTAAACTAAATATATGGAATTTAAAAAAAAAATTCTGTAACTGACTATAAATTCGTAAATCGTTGAATTTCGTTGAATTAAAACCAGATGCGTGCGCAGTCTGTATCTTTGGAAAGTGTTGCTAGAGCGTAATAATTATTTCGTACTATGGGTAATTTTTAAACGATTCAGGGAATATTATAACAAATTTTGAATACAATATTTATTTTCTCACGGCGCCCCTTCGGAGTTGGCGCCAGGTTTTTTGCACGTTTTTGAACGTATGGCAGATCCGGCGCTGCTTACAAATTGCGAACAATCAGAGCTCAACTTGGTTTTCTCGTGTTTACTGATAAATTGAGGACAATCAGAGCTTGACATTATTTTCTTGTGTTTACTGACGAATTGCGAACCTGTTAGCGATCAACATTATTTTCTCGTGTTTATTGACAAATTGTGAACCGTTCAACGTTATTTTATCGTGTTTACTGACGAATTGTGAACCGTTCAACATTATTTTCTCGTGCTTACTGACGAATTGCGAACCGGTCAGAGGTCAACATTATTTTCTCAAATTCTCAAGATATCACTTAGTGATTGTCTACGGATTTTATGACCTAATGTTATGTTTATTTGTGTCATTTCAAGTTTCAAAGGCAACTTGATAACGTGTAAATTGTCATAAATCATCGTTTATAGCTCGTTGCCTGATGCTTGCAACATGAAACCAGTGCTAAACGTGAAACAATGGGCAACTTGTGGCAATTTCTAAGAAAAGGTCAGGAAGGGGTTGCATAAAAAATTAATAGGAAGATTTTATAAAATAGATGATTTTATAGAAATTGATATTGTAATTTTGATTCCCGAAACTCAACAATACTGCGCAATAATATTACCTATTAAACAGATTTATTGTTTCATTTCGTACGTTTTAACCATGAAAAAATGTTGGAATTGAAAATGTAATCATTTATGAAAATCTTAACCAAAAACTTGTAGTTTTTTTACGACTCCTGCCAAGCGATTATATTAAACAGGATTTCGGATGTTGAACAAGTACCTAGTGTTCCTACGTGAATTGCCCAGTGATGTAATAATATAATGTATAGGTACCTATTTGTGCGCTCTCCAACAAAGAACACACAATAATATTATAATGTGCATCGTGACATCGTCACTTCATTTGGATAGGGTTCTAACTGTCATTTTTTTCAAAAATGACCTTTGAATGCCAAAGCATTTCTTTTGCTTATTTCTATAACCAAAATAATTTTCAGAACCATCTGTGTTGTATTTTCGTAGATATAAGTATGACAAAGTTCTAACTTCAAGTTTTTTCAATAATAATTCATTTCACAAGGTTCTAACATCACTTACACTCTCTATTTTGTTTGTATCTGACAGTTGATCTTATATACGAGGCACATTATGGTCCGTCATTTCATTTGGATAGGGTTCTAACTACGTCTTACCATTTTCTAAGGTTTCTAAGTTTCCAAAGACGAATTTTCGAAATCTATGTAAGAATTTTAATTTATGTACTTTAATTTATCAAATTTTAATGGAAAATATTTGAATAGGGCTTGGCCCTAGCTAGGAATAGCATTAGGGTAATGTAATTAGAACCTTGTGCAATGAATTATTATGCTCTAGCTGGTTGCACAGGGTTCTATTTGTATGTTTAGGTATGTTCTAAAAGGGTAAGTTTACGTCCTCTTTAAATACTTTCTATTAAAATATGTTCAATTAAAATACTTTACACAAGGTTCAACATCAAAATCGGAAATTTGTGAACAGATTATGAGAAATCATCTTTGCAAACTTTGACACCTCATATCTCAGAACAAGGTGAAGCGAAGTTAGAACCCTATCCAAGTGAAGTGACGACATGTAGGTAATAATAACAAATAATTGGATCCATTCCAATGGTCTCTATTTGGGTTCACTACTTACTACGTATTGAATGTTTACGAAAAGAGATTGCAAATTGCAACGGATGTACAAGGTGTTGATTTATAAATAACTGTTAATAATTATTAGATCATGAACAAACACCTCATCAAAAGCTAGGGTAAAATATCTGGGTGCCATTGAACTCGGGGTTAATCGGTCTTCTAAAAATCTGGGCGATCTGTGTAATAGTGGTACAATGAAGTGGATGTCAGATTACCCTACAAGCGTTTTTGGGCGTGGCCTATAACAATCCCGTACTACTCTGAGTCCCGTACAGACCTGTCACACCAGACTAGGGTTGCCATACGTCCGGAATTTTCTGAACAAATCCGGAAATATAGGTCTTTGTCCGGAATGCGGGGGGAATTCTAAACAGTCCGGAATTTCTACAATTAAGTGGAGATTGATATAAAAGATGATATAAACCAAATTATTTTTATTACAAATCAAAGGAATAACATTATTTCTGATATTTAATTAATTTTAAACAAAATGTCAAGAAATTTTTACACTTAATGCCCAAAACATACAAAAAAAAGCATATTATATATAACAGGAATACCTACCACTTTCCAAATCTTTATTTCAAAGTCCGCTCCCCCCCCCCCCCCCCCCGACACAGGTTTTGAGGTTTTGACATGCCACGATGCGTAACGACATTCATATTGTATTTACAAGAAAGTCCGGAATTTTTATCAAATGTCAGGAATTTTCTCCGGGATTTTGATTTTTTGATCTGGGAACCCTACACCAGATGCATGATGTGCTATAAAGTGGGGGGCGTGGCGACGATGATATTCCGTATCTGCTAGCCAGGCGATATTAGAATAATTATAAACTGAATTTATGCGATAGCAGGACAGGGGGTCAGGTCAGCTCCCTAGCTGCCATGGTCACGCGGCTGTAAGCTTTAATGCTGACAAATCCCGTGCAAAGAAATTACATTAGTGCAATCTTCGAGTAATGGTGGACGATAGATTGAGGTATGAGGAACATTTTAAAAAGAGGGCACAGTGGTATAGTAAAGTGTCAAACTTTAATACCAACCTGACGTTGATACAGAAATCGTCGCAATAGGCGAGATTAAGGTTCGAAAAGCGGCATGCCTCTCCGATCACGCCTATCTCTGTCGCACGTTGTTTTGCGCATCTTTCGCTTACGGTCATTGTAAATTCAGTAAAGTGACTGTTCCTGCACGATAATGGATCGTATCAAATTTAGGTCGGCATTTAAGTTTGGCGCGTACTTTACAACTGAGAATGTATGACGAGCGGTATGCTGAAATAGGCCAAGCCACAAAAGTATAGCGCGCGTGTAGCGTCGTCTGACACATGTATGAAGCTACGTCGTTGTCCGCGTCCTGTCACTGCGAAACGTGCGGTGCACGACGTAAACAAGCGCAGGCAAGTTATATTAGTACGAGTATGTCAAACAATGTTATTTATCTTGCAAAGTCGCAGTTGATTTCGTTTGCCCCTTTGTGTGCTAATTTTTGTTTGTTGCAAACTGAACTGGCGAAACAAACTGCTTCAAACGCTAGGAGCGCAGTGTAGATTCCGAACTAGTCTTAAAAATAAATCAATTTTTTTCAAACCAAATATTCATTTTATTGAAATTAGCTTTTATGTTTTATTGTCTAGTTATTTTCGGATTTTTAAAGATCTTCAGCTGTCATTGATCACGTGAGTAGAAAGAGGCCCGTTTTTTCTTTAATATTTTTTTCTTTAATTAATATGTATTTAATATACAGGGTGTTAAGGGACGTACTTGACTTACTTTAACCAGTAATTCCTGACATTATTTGGAGTAAAAAATGTAAATAAAATTTTGGTCTCCGGTGACATTTTTAATATATTTTTTTCTACAAAATCATAAAAAAAACGTGGGTGTTGGACAGTTGAAGGCGGGGTTAGGGGTTGGTCGGTTACTCGGCTGAGTGACCGGTGATAGCGTGCGGAAGAATTTTTTTGTTTGTTTTTGAAGAAAAAAAAAAGTCAGGAATAAAAGTCGAATAATGTCAGGAATCACTGGTTAAAGTAAGTCAAGTACGTCTCTAACACTCGTATACATAGAAATGTATTGAAAATTTGCTGCGAAAGAAAACGAAGAGTACTTTCTCAACATTATTTTAAATATTATTTTTCCAATTGTTGAAAAATCTTAGGGTTCTCTGAAATTTGGGGAATTCCCCACGAATTGGCAACCCTGTTGCTGGTATTTTCTTGCAAAGCTTTCATTTTCACCGAGAACATGCTTGTAAACGGCAAGCACGTTTTAAATCGCTTGCTTTGAGCAAGCTTATTCACGAGTACGCTTAAAACAAGCATGCTCATTTATGAGCATGACACTTTTAAAACTGTATTGCATATTACCGCGATTCCTCTTCTTTCTTCTATAATTATAAGAAAAACCACAGTCATGTATTTGAAAAGTAGACAGTGTATTCCATTATTTTGTGAAACACGAATGCTGATTTGATTAGGTACATCGCTGCATGTTGTATACTATACATAATTCTATGAACTCTTGACCATTGGGTTCAAGGTTCAAGGTGCCCATACTCAACTACCAAGGAAGTCACCGATTATTATTTCGATGAAAACGTAATGAAGATCTCCACGGATAAGAGAGGCTTCAATAAATTATCGCTTATTTGCGTAACAACCTATGAACATATAATAAAAATATATTATCACACTTCAGGCGGGCAAAAACAATGAACTCATTCGAGAAAATGAAATGTGCTTTAAACCGATATATCTTTAAAAATAATATGCACATTTTAAAGTTTTTTTTTAATTTAGTATATACTCACCTCACCCCAATTATTATTTTTTTTTTTTCATTGAAGTATCTTATTTATGTATATTGGTGATGTGCTTAGTGGGTAGGTGTGTGTGTGGGAGTATGTTTGTAGATGCGAGAAGTAATGTATGTATGCGCCTTATAAAAGTATTGTTCAAAATAATATCCTTCTTTTTAAAGGGTCTCCATAAACAGAACTTCAAAGTCAATTTTGGGCCATTTAGTGATGTTTTATTTGTAAAAAATGTACGTTATAACACAATTGTTGGTAAAAGGTTATTTATTTAAAGTAAGTAAGTTCACAGATCACATAATATGGTAAAAATAGTCACAATGTATCAATTCACTAATTAACTGAGCAAGGGATCGGAGGGAACCTTGCCGTTAGGCTTTGGGAACAACAAAACTGACTGTGGTTCTGCTTAGAGGGTCGTACCATAGGACGAAGCGCAACTAAGGCAGCAGTCGGGGGTCTGGTTGGTGCTTTACTTATGGTAGTAGAATACTCCTTAGAGGGTCGTGCCAGAGGACGAAGCGCAACTAAGAGAGCGTACTAGCCAAGAGCGAGCTGCAGACGAACTGACTAATTTAGGGCGCGCAGCCTGTTATATAGCCCATTCCTTGTTGCGGGGTGTGGTTTATGTAGCGGCTCGAGGGTGGGAGATGCGCAGAAGGCGTCGGCGCATCCTGGTTTGCTTAGGGGTGGGTGAGCAGGATGGCGCTGTACGGGGGAAAGAGATGGTGTAGTGGCAAGCGTAAAAACGGCGCGCTACAACGTACTTTATTAAATTACGAAAAAATACAATTTGCGCATCTTCAGTGCCAAAGTGTAAATTTCCTTTTTAAAAAATATTTTTCTACACAAAAGACAAGGAAATAAGATGGTGAAGACTTGTCCAACATTTACAAATACAAAGTTGGGAATTTTACAAAGAGATTAGTGTACAATGTACAATATTCAAATAAAAATATATGACTAAAAAACAGTGAAAATACCCTATTGTTATGAAAATCTTAATTTTAATATTCAATTAGTTATATTTTTATTATTGGTTTTTACTTTCAAGGTGAAAATGATTTTCCTTAGTTTTTCGTTAATTGCAATAGATATTAATATTGAGAATTGTTTTCGTATGTAAAGGTGTACACCTACCTGTCGTAATTTCTCAAACGAGTTAAAATCTTCTGTCGAAATTAAACCAGTTTCTCGTTTTTCCAACGATTTATTTTCAACATTTTATTACATAGGTATACGTCCGAATTATATGCAAATTTTCACTTGTCTGAATAATGTTCAGCCTCAGTGAGTCTGAATTTATTAAGGTTTTCGATTGAAGGTTTTTGGTATTATATATATTATTTTACATTGGAACTCGTTCAGAAAGTTGTTCTTTTACTGCATTACGGTTGCAAGGTTTCGTTTTCACCGCCAGATTAAAAGCGTCCCGTTGCTTACTAATTCATTTGTCGGGTTTTTCACACAGGCCCTTAAGGCTCTGTATTTTATGAAGCGCGCCATGTTAGAATTTAGAAGAAATATTTTATTACAGAAGAAATAAGACGAATCACGGTAATATGCAATACAGTTTTAAAAGAGTCACGCTCAAAAATGAGAGAACCGCCGCTACCCGAATTTCTACCGATTTCTTAAATATCTCCCTTAAACATTTGAAGTTTTTAAGCTCTTAAAAAATATATGTTATTTTTGAAGATAATGTCTAGATGCTGCCCGCGCCGAAACGCAAATTATATGAAATTCCCTCGATAGAAAAAAATCATAAAGTATGCTCCAAAAAATATTAAAAACAAGTCTGTTTCTATTATCTTATAAATTATATTTGTGAAAAAATTCACTTCTTCTTCAATGGCGCTACAGCCCATTTCGAGCCTTGGCCTCCTTCAAAATAAGCCTCCACCGCCCTCTGTCCTCGGCCGTCTTCTTCCAATCTGCAACCTGGAGTAATCCTCTTGCATCCTTCCTGACATCATCCTCCCATCTCAGTCTAGGTCTGCCCGCTTTTCGTTTACCTCCCGGGTGTCCTGTCAGAACCTTCTTCGATACTCGTGTGCTTGGCATTCGGTGCACATGTCCGGCCCATCTTAATCTTTGGAGTCTTAAATGGGTGGAGAGTCTGGGAGCTTGGTAAATATCATAGAGCTCATTATTGTGGCGGATTCTCCATGCCTCTCCCTCTCGCACCGCTCCTAAGATTCTTCGAAGTACCTTTCTTTCGAAGATGTCCAGCCGTTCCGCTGACTTTGCTGTCAGTGTTCCCGCCTCACATCCATAGGCCAAGACCGTTCTGATGATTGTTTTATATAAGGTTATTTTGGTTTTCCTATGGACGTTTCGGGATTTGAACACTGGCAGCAACGCGAAGTAAGTTTTGTTAGCGGCTGTAATGCGCTTTCTTACTTCTACTGGGTCTTCATTGTCCTGCGTTATGATGGAGCCCAGGTAGGTAAACTCTTCGACCACTTCGAAATTATAATTGTCTTTGAATTTCACTTTGTCTTTTATTCTGCGGTGAGGGGTTCTGGTTTGCATCATGATTTTTGTTTTATTTTCATTGATTTGCAAACCCACCTCTCTTGCCGCAGTCTCCAAAGGGTCAAACACTTCTCTTACAGCCTGTAGGGATCTTCCGACAATGTTAAGGTCATCTGCGTAGCCAACTATTTGATTGCTTCTGTAGCAGATGTTTGAGTCGGTACTGATCATTGTCTTCCTCACGACGTGCTCCAGTACAATATTGAAAAGGGTGGGTGCTAAGCCATCACCTTGTTTCAGCCCCTGGGAAACGTTAAAATCCTCCGTTGTTTCACCTCCTATCCTTACTCGACACCGTGATCCGACCATTGTTGCTTTTACAAGCTTGACTATTTTGGGCGGTATTCCAAAATTGAGGAGTATTTCATATATTTTCTCCCTATCTATACTGTCATACGCCTGTTTGAAGTCAACAAATAGTTGATATATATCTATATCGAATTCCCAGCATTTTGTCAGGATTTGTCGAGTAGTGAAGAGTTGATCAGTGGTGGATCTCCCCCTCCTGAACCCTGCCTGATATTCTCCTAGTAAGTTTTCTGAGTAATATTCTAGTCTTTCTTTCAAAATCATTGTGAAAATTTTATACGCTGTACAAAGTAACGATATTCCTCTGTGATTTTCACACTTCAATTTGTCTCCCTTTTTATGTATGGGGCATATTATGCTGGTTTTCCATTCTTCTGGTACTCTTTCAGCGGTCCATATTTTCACAATGAGATTGTGTAGCAGGTTCTTCAGTTGTTCGTTTCCATATTTATAGAGCTCTGCAGGGATATTATCTCCTCCCGGAGTTTTATTGTTTTTCAGTTTCTTTAGGGCAGCCCTTATTTCTGCCATTGATGGCGCTCTCGTTGTTTCATCACTATTTAGCTCATCCGGAATGTGAGTTGGTTCGACTGTCAGGTTGTTATTGGGATTTAAGAGCTGTTGAAAATATTCTTTCCACCTAGTCTTGATCTTTTCCTTATCTCCTATTATGTCTCCATTACTATCTCTGCACAGAGATGTGTTGGGCTTGAAGCCCTTTTTAAATACATTGACGCCTTTATATGCCTCACGTGGATTGTTATTTGCAAAGTCATGTTCCATTTTCAACAATATGTTGTTAAAATACAATCTCTTCTTTCTTTTAATTAAATGGTTAGCATCTCTTCGCGCTTGTTCGTAGGCTTGTCTTTTTGCTCTAGTTCCTCTTTCTATACATAATTTTTTTAAAACATTTTTCTTGCAGACGCTCTGTATGCACTCCTCATCGAACCAGGGATTTCTAGCCTGTCTTGGTCTATTTCCAATGCCTGATTCCGCCGCTGTCAGTAGTGCATTTCTCAGATTGGTCCAATCCTCTTCTAAATCATTTGGGGAGAGCGGATCACTCAGTTGGTTTGGTAGGTTTGTTGACAATGAGTCATGATATCTTTCCAATCCTTCTGGTGTTTTAGAAAAAATTCACAATGTTTCTTTAAATGATACTTAAGATGCTCTCCGCGAGTTTTTGCTCTATTTTAAACAAGTCGTGTTTTATTAAACATTTCCGCAATTTTCGCATCGATTTTGTCACTGTAAATGTTAGCGCGCTCCTCTAACATTTGTAATTTCGTATCTCTCCATCTTCTTTTCGAGCCCGGTTGCGGAGCCTTAAATTCTCTCTCAGAATATTTTCGAGGCAATAGCAGTCAAGAAACCAGCAATAATGATTTCTTTGATGTTACCTACGTACACTGTCTTTCTTGATCTCAAAAACAGTAAAATGCAGAAACAAAACTTTAAATAGTTTTACTTCAAAACTACAAAATCGCACATCCGACATTGTTCTTCGGGACCGTCGAAATAATCATTATACTTACATATGTGTTTTGAAATATTATTAGAAGTCCACAATGGAGTGCTTATACCTACCCTGATATATGGCGGTAAGGCATGGAACTGGCAGAAGAAGGATGAAAGTAGACTGAATGCTTTAGAAATGAGATCCATCGGGCGTATGTGTGGTAAAACCATGCATGATCGTGAAAGAAATGTAGAGGTCCGCAAAGAATGCAAGGCTGATGTAAGCGCAATGAGAATGATTATAGTGATCCAATAAAATAAAATAAATTAAAATTGGTAAAAATCGAAATTGGAATCCATGCCCCTTTTGGTGGGAGCTTAAAAATTCTTGACAAAAAACTTTTGGAAAGGTTGGAAAAGGTATTTGAGATTTTTTTTGGAGGTTGATTTCGTAAAGGCCTGTAAAAAATATTAACTCCTTTTTTACGCATTGTTTATTGTAATGATATGAAAATTTAAAATTGATTTCACGGAACCAAGAGACGCGGAGTCTAGGACTTCTATTCCCCTAGAGAATTGTGGCCTTGGTGGTGAAACTGCTTGTGGTCCCTGTCGAAAAAATAAACGTACAAGTGGTCCCGTATCAGAAAAAGGTTGGGAACCACTGCTCTGGAACGTGCCACAGATATGTTATTTATTATTTTTAAATTTTAATTGTGAAATAAAACAAATTAACCTAATAAAATTTTCTCGCCACCTCCTAATTGCTAGTTGAGAGCCTTGCCCCTAGATCACAGAGGCCGCATTATTATTGGACAATATTTTCATCACACTGCACTGCGTAATCTAAGTGACTGGTACGAGTGCAGTTCCGCAGAGTTGTTCCGGCCTGCAACCTGTGTAAGGAACCTTAAGAGCGTTTAACCAGCCAGCGGACGAAAATCCACATTTCGTCGAAAGTTGTTCTTCCGATCGTGCAGGGCGGTTACAATGAGAAAGATTAATTATTCTCCGTACCAGCTTTTTTAAATTATAACTCAATATCGAATTTATTTCAATCCAAATTAGCTTTAATTTATACCTTCATCCAAAAATGCTGAAAGGCGTGATGATAAAACTATTAAAATAGTGTACTTATTGTAGTTATTTTTTGATTATAAGTATTTATCATTTTTCAATAATGTCTAAATTTAATAAGAATGTTAAAAAAATATGAAATATATTAGTTTGTAAGTGCGCAAATAAATACACAAATGGACCAATTTTCGTCAAGAAACACATGTACGTACATATTTTTTAATGATTTTATTGAAACTAAAATTAAAATTCTAATACATAACTCTGCTACATAAAGTATTGATTTATTTTACTGCATGATTACATTATTTGAAATGGGTGTGGTATAATACAAAAACTTTTTTGAAAATTTAACAAATCTGCCAACGACCTATGGAATAAACTTATTATACTGAAAATTAAAAAAAATTCTAAAAATTTATTACATACGAATGCTAGATAAAAGAACAATCTTTCGAAATCCATTTATAATTTTTTGTGGAAAAGAGTCAATACGTCTAAAAACTGTTTTGAAAATGACGTATTTCCGGCTTTCTCTGGTAATGCCCTCTTAATAACAATAATTCAGTTCACGGATACAAAACTGTTTCCAGTTAAATTTAACTTTAAAACCAATACATTACGAACCCGTTTTTGCCGTAAAAGCTCGAAGGTGAAAGCGAACAAACGGGTTAAAATTTATTTTAAGGTGGATTTCAATTTCTTTCTGCCCTGATATTTTATTAATGAAATTTTTTTAAAATTATTATTATTCAGTATATTTTGTAGAAGGACCTCTATTTTATTTAATGGTTTTAGTTTTGAGGCTCTGCAATGGGGCCCGAAAAGAAGAAGATGGAGAGATGCGAAATTACGAATGTTAGAGGAGAGCGCTAACATTTACAACGACAAAATCGATGCGAAAATTGCGAAAATGTTTAATAAAACACGACTCGTTTAATATAGAGCAAAAATCTCGCGGGCATTATCTTAAACATCATTAAAAGAAACACTTTGAATTTTTTCATACATATAAGGGAACGTACCCATACTACGTGACACGTTTAGGGGGGGGGGGGGGTCTTCAAAATGTCACGCTCGGTACAAATGAGCGGCGGGTTGCTTAGGTTTTTGGTCACCGGGGGGGTTAAAAACTGCAAAAAGTTGGTCATGTAGTATGGGTACGTTCCCTAACTTGTAAAATAACTGAAACAAACGTGTTTATAATAATTTTTGGAGCATATTTTGTGATTTTTTTCTATCGAGGGAATTTTATATAATTTGCGTTTCGGCGCGGGCAAAGTCTAGGTATTATCTTCAAGAATAACATATATTTTTAAGAGTTTTAAAACTTACCGTGTTTAAGGGAAATATGTAATAAATCGGTACAAATCCGGGTTGCGGGCCCTTAAATATATGTAATTATATTATTTTTTATTTAGACCAAATATTCGACAGTTGTGACGTACTAGATATATGCCAATTATACATTAAAGCACTACTTAAGTACATTTTTGACCAAAAAAACAAACTCCAACAAACACAAAATATCACTAATAAACCAGTTACACAATCTTACAAAAATGACATAAAAACGCCGACGGTAAACACAAGCTTTGGACAAAGGCACTATAAATATCATGCTATAAAAGCATTCAACAGTCTTACCTTTGAAAATAAAATGGAAGAAAACAAAAATAAATTCATTCTCAAAATTACAAAATGGATTAAAGAACAAAAAAGACAATATTACCAAAATTTCATAACAACATAAGAATAAAACAAATACACGTAACACACAAAACCAATATAAAACACACATCACTCACAAACACACAACACATAATATATACCGATTTTAACTTAATTATAAGTTTAATACCTTTATTTTTAGTTTAATTTTAGCTTACGTTTTTTATGCAGCATTATATTTATATTGTTTTTAATGTATTATAAATATTTGTTTTATTTGGAGGCCTCAGCACAGGTGAACTACCCAATGAGGCCGACATTGCTGAATTGTATTTGAAATGTAAGATATTATATGAAATAAATAAATAAATATTAATTTTATTACTCGGAAATCAATAAAGGCATATTGGCGATAATAATAAAAAGCAATTTGATTTTTATTATGAGTACCCAAGGTTCGTAAAAATGTTTAACATTTTTCACCAATGAAAAGTATGTATGTAGACGTAGGTTCATGACAACTCAACAAGTGGCATTTAAACACAACCTTGAAAAGTCATTTTCAAAGGGGTATTAATTTTTTTAAAAGCCCATAACTTAACCCGGTTTCGCCCGAGTTTCAACCCCGAGTTTTTTTTTTTAAATAATTAAAAAAAATGGAACAATAATACTTCGCCTTTTCTTTTTCACAGAGAAATGGACATTTCTGAGCTCCATAGCTCGTGATGGAAATGAAATCGTGATGGCTATCTGAAAGCAGAGAGTTGCTTTGATCTGGTAATTTCAGACTGCAAAATATGGGTCTGTCTCGACTAACGAAACTTTTTTCACTTACCAACGTCATTTCTATCATGAGCTACGAATCTTTGAAATATTGATTTAACTTTAAAATATAAGAATTTTTCAATTGATGAATGAGATTCTTCCGTGGACATGGCTTAGTGACCAGCTCAGGTAAATTAGCCTTCCAAAAACTAGGCGATCCGTACAGGCCCCGCAGATACTTTAACAGTATACAACTGCTAACCCTGTACAAATCGCAAGTGCGCCCCACGGTTGAATTTGGCAGTCACCTCTGTTCTGGAGCTCCAAAATACCTGAAAAAAAACCCTTGAAAAAAAAAAACTCTGTGCAGAAAAAGGCAGTCCGTTTGATAGATTCTCCCATTCTCTTTACGGATTGCAATCTTTAGACTTTAGAGCACAGGCGTCGGGTGGGAATGCTATCCTTGTTCTACCGGTATTTCAATGGAAGATGCTGCAAGGAACTAGCGTCATTGATCCGTTCGGCAGCGGTGCATAGTCGGGAAACACGACAAACGCTCGCCCAACATCTGTACACGGTTGACATTTGTCGCATAAGAACGGGTCGCTTCTTCGACTCATTCTTGAGTGCCTCTTAAGTAGAGTTAATGTAAAAAAAATAATAAATGAGAAAGAAGATTACTAAAATTAACATCTAAAATTGATTTGTAATTAGTTGCTGAGCAAAATCGGGTAATAAATTTAATAATTCATTTTAAATTAATTGTGATCATTCAATACAAAATTTGCACTACAATTACGCATTTCACTGATACGCATTCTTATTTATTTTTACTTACTTATGATTTAATGTAATCAGTAATCACCTTCACGTAGAAGACTTAAATAAAATTAAAATAAATAATATTAATAAAAACATTTATTTATTTTTATTTTATTTTTTTTTTAAAGAAAGACAAACATTCCCGGGTTACGAATAACCCAACAATGTTTGAAAATCTCCTACTACCACCACAGAAAGCCGAAAATGTTGCTTGTGTTGTGATGGAGGACTTAGCCAGCCGAAGAATCGAACACACGACGCTCGGGTGGGACCCAAGCGCTATGCCCACTCAACCACTGACCGGTCATTTCAAAATAGATTTTTACATATCGGGTGTTTCACCATCCTCCCGATAGATTATCCACACGATACTGAATATTAATGAATAAACAAATAAAAACTCGGCTAACTATCCTATGGGTTATGGGTTTTCATAGGTTAAAGTACCGAATGGTAGAATCAGACTTTTTGAATAAATAAATCATGTTTAATTAATCGAAATTGTACGTTATTGTATGGATAATCTACGAGGAGGATGGTGAAATACCCCCAGCGGAGCGATTCTATATCTTTTGTGGGATCGACATAGATATCGGACGAGATCTTCTGTCAGATTTGTGTGATTTACTATGGCTGTCAATTGTCAAAATTCAATGTCAGGCAAATCTACATCTATAGAACAATTGATTATTTGGGGACCAAATCGCTAACCGCTAAAACCGCTAACCGTCACACTTTTAGGCAAAGATTATGCAAACTACACTTCATTTCAAAAATTAGTACAAGAAACAACTATTTACGTGCAAAAAATAGGTTTTTAGGTTAATTTTGACAAATTAAGTAATTCTTGCGTATTTGGATTGATACGAAATTTCGCAAATGTCAAATCCATGGTACACAACTTTAAACACACAAAGTTGATAAATAATCATGTATATTTACAATATTTCGTGTTTTAAACTATTTAAAATCGGCGAAGCTGGTCCGATACCCATAGAAAAAGCAATTGAAAATTGCATTGACTGCCATTGAAAAATCATACAAATCTATAGCTCTGCTGATTCTATCGACAGAGTAAGGTAAAGTCCACTGTGCTCAGCTGTTTTAAGTTCAGGATTTCTCCCGGAATGTGGCTGATTTTCAGCACTGCCTCTAATATAATATATTTGTATATAATAAATATTAAAATTAAATCAAAATTCCAATTAAAGCAAATAATATTAACATTCAAAATAAATAATCTAATCATAAACACACGTATCTATAAAGTGTATAACACACATCTCTTTTATTGTTAATTCTAACATTGATGGTGTGCGGTTGACTGTGCACTACTGTGCAGTCAGCAACCATTCACCACACAGCTTCTTGAAGCACTGCAACGGTATCGATATTCAAATAGACCGTGGTATTTCGTTCTAAAGTTTTGACGATGAATAGCTGAAATACCCTCAAATACATTAGTCTGGGGAGAACGAAAAACTGGTCTCTTTGGCGTGTACTGTGTGCTCGAGAGTCACGGGACCACTGCAGTCCATCAAATAGATAAAGATGTTCCTACTTTTCGCATTAGTTTTGATTTATTTTCTGTACCTGGCTCTGTTCCAAATCCCCTCAGAATAATTTTCGCACATTCATTCACACCGCGGCAATGTCAAAATAACACACGTTTACGTCACGTTAATCTGCGCCTTACAACCTTCCTACGTCACAAAGGCCACAACCATTAAAGCAACCCAATTATTCATAACTAGCTGGGTTACCCGGCTTCGCTCAGGACAACATTCGAGAGTGTTCTGGAAAGTTTCACATTGATGTTCCCGATTCCCTATTCCCAAACATTCCACAATTTTCCAGAATGTTCCTGGATGTTCTGGAACGTTATAGAATGCTCTCAAATACTCTGACTGGGGTGTCCGGCTTCCCTCAGGGAGTTGATGTGAGATTGAAGTGACGTTTGAATCCACGACGGATCTTGCTTTATATACCCTATATGGGTGGCCCCATACAAAAGAGACTTCAAATGTTCCAGAATAATGTTCCAGATCATTCCACAACAGTCAGGAGTGTTCTGGAATATTCCACAATGATCGGGGATGTTCCTGTATGTTCCTGAACGTTCCATCCTATTTCCGAACATTCCACAACATTCCAGAATGTTCCGGGATGTTCTGGAATGTGGTGGAATGCTCAAGAATACTCTGGATTGTTTTGAACTGTTCTAGAAATTTTAAGGGGGCAAAATTTCCAGCCCTTACATCTTTAAAAGCACTCCCTTCAGGTAAAAACGGAACTTTCTTCATAGGTGGGAAGGGCTACCACATAATATAACTCCCGTAATCGTACCGGGACTCGTCTTCGAAATTTATCGGCATGCACATTGTGACATTGTACACTTTTTTAATAATATATATTGAAAATTAAGATTATCCAAACATCTAGAACTTTCCAGAGCCTTCCAGACTCACCGACACTCTCCGCCACTCATTTCTGAAAGCTTCTGGAATTTTCTCCTTCTAGAACATCCTAGAGCATACAGGTAATCTTTCAGATCTGTCTAGACCTTCTAGACTCACCGACACACTCCATTGCTTCTTTCAGAACTTTTCTCTTCTAGAGCTTAATTAATCTATCTAGAACTTTTCGGAACCTTCTAGACACACCGACATACTCCGACATTCCTTCCAGAACTTTGTACAGCTCTATCGAACCTTCTAGAACTTTCTACAGCTTTATGGCACCTTCTAGAATTTTACGGGACCTTCTAGACACACCGGCACACTCCTCCACACCTTTCAGAACTTTCTACAGCTCTATCAAACCTTACAGAAATTTCCGGAACCTTCAAAACTCATCTACGTACTCCGCCACTCCTTCCAGAATTTTATACTACTTTATCGAACCTTCTAGAAGTTTTTGGAAACTTCTGGACTCACGGTTAAACTCCGCCACTCCTTCCAGAACTTTCTACAGCTTTATCGAATCTAATAGAAATTTCCGGAACCTTCTAGACTTACTTACATACTCCGCCACTCCTTTAAGAACTTTTTACAGCTTTATCGAACCTTCTCGAACTTTTCGGAACCTTCTGGACTCACGGTTGAACTCCGCCACTCCTTCTATAATTTTCTGCTTTATCGAACCTTATAGAACTTTCCGGAACCTTCTAGACTCACCGAAATACTTCGCCACTCCTTCCAGAATTTTCTACAACTTTATCGAACCTTCTCGACCTTTTCGGAACCTTCTTGACTCACCGATATACTCCTCCACTTCTTCCAGAACTTTGTACAGCTTTATCAATCCTTATAGAACTTTTTGAAACCTTCTAGACTCACCGACATACTCCGCCACTCCTTTAAGAACTTTTTACAGCTTTATCAAACCTTCTTAAACTTTTCGGAACCTTCTAGACACACCGACATACTCCGCCACACCTTTTAGAACTTTGTACAGTTTTATCGAACCTTATAGAACTTTCTGGAACCTTCTAGACTCGCCGATATACGCCGCCATTCCTTCCAGAACTTTGTACAGCCCTATCGAATACAGCTTTATGGCAACCCTTCTAGAATTTTCCGGGACCTTATAGACACACTGACACACTCCTCCACTCTTTTCAGAACTTTCTACAGCTTTATCAATCCTTATAGAACCTTCCGGAACCTTCTAGACTCGCTCACATACTCCTCCACTCCTTCCAGAACTTTCTACAGCTTTATGGCACCTTCTAGAATTTTCCGAGACCTTCTAGACATACCGACACACTCTTCCACTCCTTTTAGAACTTTCTACAGCTCTATCAAACCTTACAGAAATTTACGGAACCTTCAAGACTCATCTACGTACTCCGCCACTCCTTCTGAACTTTCCAGAACTTTCCGGAACCTTCTAGACTCGTCGATATACTCCGTCACTCCTTTCAGAACTTTGTACAGCCCTATCGAACCTTCTAGAAGTTTCCAGAACCTTCTAGACTCACCGACATACTCCGCCACTCCTTCCAGAACTTTGTACAGCCCTTCGTATCGAAGCCCCAGGCATCGAACCTTCTAGAACTTCCTACAGCTTTATGAAACCTTCTAAAATTTTCCGGGACCTTCTAGACACACCGACAAACTCCTCCACTCCTTTCAGAACTTTCTACAGCTCTACCAAACCTTATAGAGCTTTCCGGAACCTTCTAGACTCGTTGACATACTCCTCCACTCCTTCCAGAACTTTCTACAACTTTATCGAATCTTATAGAAATTTCTGGAACCTTCATCTACGTACTCCGCCACTCCTTCCAGAATTTTATACTACTTTATCGAACCTTCTAGAAGTTTTTGGAAACTTCTGGACTCACGGTTAAACTCCGCCACTCTTTCCAGAACTTTCTACAGCTTTATCGAACCTTCTTAACTTTCCGGAACTTTCTAGACTCGCTGACATACTCCTCCACTTCTTCCAGAACATTCCAGAGTTTTATCGAATTTTCTAGAAGTTTCCGGAATCTTCTAGACTCTTCTTGAAATATCTAGAGACTTCTTAGAACTTCCAGCCCTTATATCTTCAAAAGCAAGCCCTTTAGGTAAAAACGAATACCCTTATTCCCTAGGGGGGATAGAGATCTACCATACCTTATAACTCTCTTGATCGTACCGGCACTCGTTTCTGAGTTTTTGCGTTCCGCACGTTTTTTTGGACTTTCTTTTATAATATATATTGATGACACAACTTTCACTAAGTTGTGATAATTATTTACCGGCCGTAAATAATATGCAAAACATACGTAGGTTTGTTTAGAAACAGTTCTTGAATCACACATGTTGTAAACAATAAACAAACCTTTTTTACACAGGGTGTTAAAAGACTTACTTCACTTACTTTAGACCAGTGATTCCTGAGAATCCTGACATTGATCCAGTGATCTTTAATTACAACATTGATAACAATGCTCTTGAGACATTAATACAAATTAAAGACTTAGAGGCATCACTTTTCAATCACATCTTTCATTTGTTAAACTCATATCAGAAATCTGTAATAAGGGCTTAAAAATGTTGGGATTTATAACTAGGCTAACTAGAAATTTTAACAATATAAAGTGTATTAAACTGTTATATTTTGCCTATGTTAGAAGTCAGCTTGAGTACAATTCTCCCATCTGGAACCCACATTATAATATTCATGTACAAGCTGTTGAAAGAATGTAAAACAAATTATTACTTTTCAAAATTTTAAAATGGGTATTCCAGCAATTGTGTTGACCTACAGAACTCTGTTAAATGATTATGAATATGCTCAAATTGTCAAACAGGAGAATTTTCACTGACTTGGTGTTTCTATATACAATTCTAAATGATTTAGTATAGAGTCCGGTATTGCTTGAATTGATAAGCTTCCGGATTCCACACATGATTCCACAACGTAATACCAGAAGTCAGGATTTATTTCAGTGCAGAAATTCTGGGACTAAGTACCATATGTTTTCCTCTTTGCCCAGAATACTCATGGAGGGAAATAATTATACCAAGTCAGTGGACATCTTCACTTTATCTGAAATATTGTTACTGAGGCAGTTCAATTATGTACAATAAATACTGTGTATTTCTTACCATTCATATGTAAAAGCCCCGAAAAAGGGCGTTAATAAATAAATTATTTGGAGTAATACGTGTAAATGAAATTTCAAGTACGTATGTCAAGTACGCTTAGCAACCTCTATAAATGTCACGCAAGAGTCCCAACTGCTCGGAGCCGGTGAGTTCATCCCCGATTTGAGTATGTTTTGAGGCTCAATGAGTGGTGATGGGAGGGGAAAAACGAAAATAAAGGGAAGAGGGAAGTCAGAAAATAAAGGGAGGAGGGAAGTCAGAAAATAAAGGGTGGAGGGAAGTTGGAAAATAAAGGGAGGAGGGAAGTCAGAAAATAAAGGGAGAAGGGAAGTTGGAAAATAAAGGGAGGAGGGAAGTTGGAAAATAAAGGGAGGAGGGAAGTCAGAAAATAAAGGGTGGAGGGAAGTCAGAAAATAAAGGGAGGAGGGAAGTCAGAAAATAAAGGGTGGAGGGAAGTTGGAAAATAAAGGGAGGAGGGAAGTCAGAAAATAAAGGGAGAAGGGAAGTTGGAAAATAAAGGGAGGAGGGAAGTCAGAAAATAAAGGGTGGAGGGAAGTTGGAAAATAAAGGGAGGAGGGAAGTCAGAAAATAAAGGGAGAAGGGAAGTTGGAAAATAAAGGGAGGAGGGAAGTCAGAAAATAAAGGGTGGAGGGAAGTTGGAAAATAAAGGGAGGAGGGAAGTCAGAAAATAAAGAGAGGAGTGAAGTTGGAAAATATATAGGTAAGACGGCTTGATCCCTACCTTTCTCTTCCCATCTCATTTCCCTCCGCACTATCTTCAGCCTCACAACATACCCCAATTTGGGGATGCCATATTCTCACTGGCTCAAGACAAGAGCAGTTGGGACTCTTGTGCGGTATTCACATAAAAAGGTACCTGGCTATTCAGATCTATTCACTAAGCATGGCTAAAGCCATGTCTAGCATTTTATTCTTATTCTGAAAGGCGGCCATTCACTAAGGCTATACTAATAATAATCTAAATATTTAAGTATATTGTTAACTTTTTTAACCTTTTGTCTATACTATAAAACATTAAATATCAAACGATGAACTCTGGCGTCATGAAATTTTGATATTTCCGTGAAGAACTGATGAGTAACTTTAAACTATCAACGAACGAGTTAAGAAAATTGTTGTTCTTATTTTCATTAATTGTAAAAAGTTGTTTAAACTCGGGCGACCGACGCCGGGTAGTGCATCTCTACTTCAACAGTGTTTTTGTGAATTGTAACATTGGCACACAGCTGATCAAGACGAACTGGATAGAAGCCAGTAAGAGATACGCGTGTAATGATACCTACTACTTCCTACACGTGCTTAGACCAGTGTTGTTTGTATTTATATCTATAATTTTAGGTATTTACGATTGTTTAGAGATAAAATGGGAAACCCGCGCACCGCGGGTCGTTTTTTAAGGCGCAATGGTGGCCCAAAAAAACAATATGTATAGTGATTGGCTATAAGAAGACACCCAGTGAAAGCAAAATTAAAATTAATTTCGAGATTAGTGAAAATGTTACTGAAATGAAATACTTGGGAGTTATATTAGATTCCAAACTCTAACATTCAACAAGCATGCAGAATATACACAAAAGAAAATTGGGAAAAAAATATCGTTTTTGGGAAGAATTCGGCAAAATCTATCTAGTAAAACTGCAATCACTATCTACAAATCAATTATTGCTCCACATTTTAACTATTGCTCAACTATCCTTTTACCTATGTAACGAACGAGAACAAAATAAGTTTCAATTTCTCCAAAACAGGGCAATGAGAATAATATTTCCGGCGAAATAGATTTTCGAAATTAAACAAAATGTTAAAGGAACTGAATTGGCTAACCGTGAAACAGATGCTGACCTTGAATACGATGATATTTATACATAAAATAATTAACAAAATTTTACCAAAATTCTTCTCAAATAAAATTGTATTCGACAAGGACATTCACAGACATAACACAATAACGTGCAAGGAAATCAGGCTTCAACAAAAAGTCAAGGCGAATACGCAGCACAGTTTACTGTACAAAGGAATGAAGTTATACATATAACAAGCTACCAGAAACATTTAAGTCCACACCAATTGGAAAGTTCAAGATGTATTGTAGGAGCTACATAAAATTTAGTTTGCAATATGAAATATTATAATTAATTAGAAATTTTGTAAACTTAAATTTACAAATTACTATAATAAAAATTCGTAAATAAAAAAATAAGCATAAAATTCGCATCACGTCAAAACATAATCTAAATATTTTAATATGTATTTTTTTATTGTTTAATTTTGCGGGATAGAGTGGTTTTTGCAATTCTTTGTCTACCATATAAATAAAAATTTATGATTAATATATGTATAAAAGTAAAGAAATGACATATCAAAATAACTTGATTTTTTTTACATCAGCTCCACGCAGGAGGTGCCTAGGAAAATATTTCCCCTTTTAGGGCCTATGTTATCTTTGGGTATGTTGTGTGGAGGGCATTTTTAGGAAAGATATTTTTTTTTACATGAGCTCCACACAGAAGGCCCGAGGAAAATAATTTCCCTCAGGGCTTATGTCATCTTTGGGGATGCTGTGTGGAGGGTTTTTTTAAAGGAAAGGAAGGAGAGGTGAGTTCTGGGAAGAAAAGTAAGTTCAGGATTTCTCCCGGAATGTGGCTGATTTTCAGCACTGCCTCTAATATAATAGAAAATATGAAAAATCTAATATAATAAAAAATATAATTAAAAGGGTTTAAGGTGGGTAGGAATATGGGGTTCAGTGTGTCCAGGTCATCCGCCTCCAAGACCTAGACAAACCTCACCCCATGGACCCGGGCACCCCTGCTAAATCACCAAACGTAGCGAACCACTTGGGGTGACCTGTGACAGAGATGTTGGTTATCCAATAAAGGTTCCCGGGGCGGCGGTACCCATTCCCGCCTCCCAAATTGTAAATAAAAAGTTATGAGGAGTGGCAAGAAATCTGAGTGACCGGGAGTGACAAATATATGAATCTATCCCTCCCACTGCGGTGAAAGGCGATATTCCGAGAGAGTCCTGCTGGAGAGATCAAAAGGTCTCCCTCAACAAGATTTCCCGATCCGGCCTGCAACGCAGTTGGTGGGAGAACGCATCCGGCGCCTTGATCCGGACAAACCTAACCCCATGAACCCGGACACCCTAAGTCACCAAAATTATTTTTCCACTTGGGCGACCTGCGTCAGAGGTGTTGGTTATCCAATACCGGGGCGGCGGTACCCATATCTGCCTCAAAATCTGGTAACATAAAATAGTAATACAAAAAAGAAAACGGCACACACGCGTATAATATACGTGCCGACCTGAAATTGATACGGTTCATTCTCGCGCAGGCACAGTAATTTTACTGATTTTACAAAGATGTGTAAACTTCGACCAAGTGTGTAAAACATTCGTGCGACAGAGAAAGAAAAAGACATCGTCGCTTTTCGGACCTTAAACTCGCCGCCTAATGCGACGATTTCTGTATGAATGTCAGGTGGGTATTAAAGTTTGGCGCTGTACTTTGAGGGGAACTCGCCATCCAGCCTGGACGAGAGTGTTCTCGGATTTCCGGAAGCTGACGACTATGTTAATTATGTTTACGTAAGCTTTCTTAATATAATAAATTCATCCTAACGTTATCTTTGTTATTGTTTTCTTTGATTATGTAAACTTATTTGAAATTAATTAATTGTTTGTATCTAACAAATAAAAATGTGCTTAATTTCCCATTCAATCCAATTGACTACCGCAGTCTCTTATCTTATCTCTAATATCTTAACAAGTAATATATCTACCTAATTGCACCAACATCGCTTCAATAAGATATAATTAACCCACGGAAAATACCGCAATTAGCTAATTTGGACAAACTGGTTTGAATGCAGAGCAGATTGTTATTCTGTGTTCCGCCACGTAAGGTAAATTGGAAATGAGAATGATTTTGAAGAAAGCTGAAAGCGTCTCTATGTCGTCAAACACATTAAAGTAATGGTAGGTACGTCTCTTAGTTTCCAATGTGTTGGGTATCTTCCAAATAAGTTTTAGGTTTGCGTGATTACTGGTTGATTAATTTATTTATTTATTGTTTGTTTGTAAATATTACATAATACAATATAATGAACTTAAAATGTCCAACTAGGCAATTGCCCGCTTTAGGACATTCCAATATGATAATGTTTTTACATGTAAATTATAGTAAGTTATAGTGTTGACTATTCTGTTGGTAAAATAATACATATGTATATTCATATTCTAGAATACTTTCAGTTTTACCACGACATTTTTTCTATTGTTTAGCTGACATAATAAACTAAAGAAATATTAATAGATACCATAAGAAAAATGAATTTGAAAATGAAAATGAATGAAGAAATTCTGTTGGTAAAATAATACAAATATATATTCACAAACTAGTATACTTTCAGTTATACCACGACATTTTTTACTATTGTTTAGTTGACATAATAAACTAAAGAAATGTTAATAGATAAAACAAGAAAATGAAAAATAAAAAACTGAAAGTAAAGAAGGAACTTTTCCTTTAAGGAAAAATATCACGAAGAATTGAGCAATTTTCGAACTTACTTTATGTAAAAATACAGTTACTTTAATGCTAATATAATACCAATATAAATTAAAATGTAAAGAAAAACAAAAATTACAATTCAATAACTGTTGTTTAGCATATTCTCGCATTCAGCTCTCCCCAAGACCAGAAGCCAAATAAAATTAATAAATCAATAAACTGGACGGTCCTTAGGGGGCATTAATTACGTGAGCAGTTCTTCCAATCTAGACCCCTCCCCCCTCTTGGTGAGATAAATTTCACTTCGTATGTTCTTTTCAAGTTTTTTTTTTTTATTTAAGCGACTATATAAAATAATTCTATAATATACAAAATATAATGGTTATGTTAGGTAAAGATATTGTCTTTCTTTGTCCTCCTCACTAGGGGTTCCTGTGCCGAGGCGGACTTAAATTGTTTAGTTTTATCATAAGAATCAATTACTTTGTGGTTAGACATTATATTATAAAAATAAATAAAACACTTTGTATTTTAACCACGAATTTATTATATTACATATCGACCGGTTTCGCTTACATCAAGCTTCTTCAGGATATAAGTAATAATAACTAAATGTTAAGTGAGAGCTATGGCTTATATATAAGTTGAGTGACAGAGGGAGAAAGAAAATGACCAAGAACATAATTAGAAAGAGACAAAGTATTTGACAGAGGTAAAGTGGATAATCAATTAGTGGGAGGGAGACAACAGTATAGATCTAATCACAAATAAAAACCAACAGTTAACGGTAATAAATGAGATATTAAACAAATTTTGATGTATTTTACATTATAAGATAAAGGACGATATTTAGATATATGATAATATTAATAATGAAGGACATCAGACTAACACTAAAACACAATTAAACAAATTTTGATGTATTTTACATTATAAGATAAAGGACGATATTTAGATATATGATAATATTAATAATGAAGGACATCAGACTAACACTAAAACACATACATAATATCATGGGTTAGGATGAATAGCTGGAAATAAGTTAAAAATAGGGCTATAAGGTGAATTTTTTTGATTTGATAAATTGATTTGGTTATTGAGTAAGAATTCTGACATATTTGTATTTAATGATTTCCTAATCTCTAAAGCTTCTAAATTGTCTAGTTTTATACCTATATTATTTTTATGTAATATGCGAGTTCCTGAAATTTTATTAAAAGTATGATCTGTTGAGATTAGGTGATTTGCAAGCTCAGAGAACCCCTTTCCATTTAAACATCTTAAATGTTCTTTTACTCTAGTGTTTTACGTGCGGTTTTTCCAATATAGTAAGCAGGGCAATCACTACAGCTAAGTTTATAAATACCGGAGAAACTTAAATGATCTTCTTTGTCTTTAGTATTAATTAAAAATTTGGCAAGGTTATTGTTTGTATAGAAGGCCGGTTTGATATCTACAGGAAGGTTCCTAACGCTTAGATTATATTACATAGATTATATTCCTAACCTTCATTATTAATATTATCATATATCTAAATATCGTCCTTTATCTTATAATGTAAAATACATCAAAATTTGTTTAATATCTCATTTATTACCGTTAACTGTTGGTTTTTATTTGTGATTAGATCTATACTGTTGTCTCCCTCCCACTAATTGATTATCCACTTTACCTCTGTCAAATACTTTGTCTCTTTCTAATTATGTTCTTGGTCATTTTCTTTCTCCCTCTGTCACTCAACTTATATATAAGCCATAGCTCTCACTTAACATTAGGTATTATTACTTATATCCTGAAGAAGCTTGATGTAAGCGAAACCGGTCGATATGTAATATAATAAATTCGTGGTTAAAATACAAAGTGTTTTATTTATTTTTATAATGTTTAGTTTTAGTTTATTTGTCTTTTATTTCTTCGTTTTTATACTTTCGAGGAAACTTATTTCCCCCAGGGCCTATGTCATCTTTAGGGATGGTGTGTGGAGGGTTTTTTAAAGGAAAGGAAGGAGATGAGAGTTCTGGGAAGGAAAAGGGTTTAAGGGGTGGGTAGGAATCTGGGGTTCAGTATGTCCTGGTCATCGGCCTCCGAGACCTAGACAAACCTCACCCCATGAACCCGGGCACCCCTGCTAAATCACCAAACGTAGCGAACCACTTGGGGTGACCTGTGGCAGAGGTGTTGGTAATCCAATAAAGGTTCCCGGGGCGGCGGTACGCATTCCCGACTCCCAAATTGGAAACGTTGACCTCTTTCAGCCATGTTTTTATTCTTGATTTGTACCCATTCATTTTTTTATTAGTTTTATGCCTTATGGAAGAATGTTATGGAGTTTAGTTGCAGAATAAGTGTAGTTTTTTATTAGTTTTATGCCTTATGGAAGAATGTTATGGAGTTTAGTTGCAGAATAAATGTAGTTTTTTTATTAGTTTTATGCCTTATGGAGGAATGTTATGGAGTTTAGTTGCAGAATAAGTGTAGTTTTTTTTATTAGTTTTATGCCTTATGGAAGAATGTTATGGAGTTTAGTTGCAGAATAAGTGTAGTTTTTTTATTAGTTTTATGCCTTATGGAAGAATGTTATGGAGTTTAGTTGCAGAATAAATGTAGTTTTTTTATTAGTTTTATGCCTTATGGAGGAATGTTATGGAGTTTAGTTGCAGAATAAGTGTAGTTTTTTTTATTAGTTTTATGCCTTATGGAAGAATGTTATGGAGTTTAGTTGCAGAATAAATTTAGTTTTTTTATTAGTTTTATGCCTTATGGAGGAATGTTATGGAGTTTAGTTGCAGAATAAGTGTAGTTTTTTTTATTAGTTTTATGCCTTATGGAAGAATGTTATGGAGTTTAGTTGCAGAATAAGTGTAGTATTTTTATTAGTTTTATGCCTTATGGAAGAATGTTATGGAGTTTAGTTGCAGAATAAATGTAGTTTTTTTTATTAGTTTTATGCCTTATGGAGGAATGTTATGGAGTTTAGTTGCAGAATAAGTGTAGTTTTTTTTATTAGTTTTATGCCTTATGGAAGAATGTTATGGAGTTTAGTTGCAGAATAAATTTAGTTTTTTTATTAGTTTTATGCCTTATGGAGGAATGTTATGGAGTTTAGTTGCAGAATAAGTGTAGTTTTTTTTATTAGTTTTATGCCTTATGGAAGAATGTTATGGAGTTTAGTTGCAGAATAAGTGTAGTTTTTTTTATTAGTTTTATGCCTTATGGAAGAATGTTATGGAGTTTAGTTGCAGAATAAATGTAGTTTTTTTATTAGTTTTATGCCTTATGGAGGAATGTTATGGAGTTTAGTTGCAGAATAAGTGTAGTTTTTTTTATTAGTTTTATGCCTTATGGAAGAATGTTATGGAGTTTAGTTGCAGAATAAGTGTAGTTTTTTTTATTAGTTTTATGCCTTATGGAAGAATGTTATGGAGTTTAGTTGCAGAATAAATTTAGTTTTTTTATTAGTTTTATGCCTTATGGAGGAATGTTATGGAGTTTAGTTGCAGAATAAGTGTAGTTTTTTTTATTAGTTTTATGCCTTATGGAAGAATGTTATGGAGTTTAGTTGCAGAATAAGTGTAGTTTTTTTTATTAGTTTTATGCCTTATGGAAGAATGTTATGGAGTTTAGTTGCAGAATAAGTGTAGTTTTTTTATTAGTTTTATGCCTTATGGAGGAATGTTATGGAGTTTAGTTGCAGAATAAGTGTAGTTTTTTTTATTAGTTTTATGCCTTATGGAAGAATGTTATGGAGTTTAGTTGCAGAATAAGTGTAGTTTTTTTGTCCGAGTGTGGTTTTATAACTTGGAATGTTTTTTATGTCATTTTTATTCGATCTAGTGTGATGGATACGCGGTCTAGTAGAGGATTCAGTATTTTTGAATAGCTTCAATAATATATATTTGGAATATATTCGTTATGCATTTGGTACTCGTACGTCAAAGCTATTAAAAATTTCAATCGAAGGTGTTCTAATAGGTGCTTTCAGTATGGTCTTTATGATTCCTTTTTGAAGAAAAAGGAAAATATTAATTAACTACCTAACCATCACGCCGTTTCCCCGCAGGGGTAGGCAGAGAGGATGGACCGCCAAACAATTCGGTCTTGGCACACTCCCCTTGCCTCGTTTACATTCATACATGCTCTTCTATTATTCTACCTCTTGATATGGCCTGACTCAATTATCTGATTCACGTGGTCGTGCCATGTCTTTCTTGGGCGTCCTCGACTTCTTCTACCATTCACATTTGCGTCACATATTCTCCTTACACTCCTTTCCTCCTTCTTGCACTCTGCTTGCCCAAAGTATTAACATTTTATTTAGCCGATAATGTTTATATGAAAGCAATCAAAAATGTAACACCTCATTTGCACATCATTAGTAATTGGTTTTTTTTTATATTAAATACTTCAATAGCCAATCCGAAAAGATAAGAAAAATCGAAGATGATAAATAAAGTCGAAGATGATAAATGTCTGCTAAAAGCAATTAAAGAGCAATTCAATGTAAAAATAACAAAATGAAGAAATTACCTTCATAACTTTTAAATTTGTCTATTTTTTTAAGTTCCTATCATAATTAATTATAAGATACAAAATATATTTTTCATCCGGCGAAAACGGCAAAATAGATTTTTCAAAAGTAAACAAAATGTTAAAGGAACTGAATTGGCTAACCGTGAAACAGATGCTGACCTTGAATACGATGATATTTATACATAAAATAATTAACAACATTTTACCAAAATACTTTTCAAATAAAATTATATTCAACAAGGACATTCACCGACATAATACAAGAACGAAGAAATCAGGCTTCAAAAAAAAGGACAAGGCAAATACGCAGAATACAAAGAGATGAAGTTATACTATAACAAGCTACCTGAAACTTTAAAGTCCACACCAATTGGAAAGTTCAAGACTTATTGTAGGAGCTACATAAAACTACATAAATTTTAGTTCGCAATATGAAATATTACAATAATTAATTAGAAATTTGTAAACTTAAATATGTACAAATTAAAAATAAATCCCGATACTCGTTCCTCTTCTAATCACTAGCGTCTGCTTCTATAGAAGATAAACATCATAAAATGAAGAAAAAAATCAGTGAAAACTTATTATGTAATTTATTTTGTAGTCAAATATTATACTATAATAAAAAAATAAAATAAAATGAAAATATATATAGAAGTATGAACTATTAAAGTCTGAAAACTACCGCTAACATTTGTCTGAGCGGTCCCTTATTCGATCATTTTGCAATCCCTACCGAAATCTGGTTTAATTAAATGTATTTTTAAATATATATTTTTATGTAAGTAAGATAAGGGAACGTACCCTACTACGTGACCAACTTTTTGCAATTTTTACCCCCCCCCCCCCCCCCCGGTGACCAAAATCCTAAGCAACCCGCCGCTCATTTGTATGGAGCGTGATATTTTGAAGACCCCCCCCCCCTAAAAGTGTCACGTAGTATGGGTACGTTCCCTAACTTGGTTTTCATGAATTTCAACAGAAAACTGTAACTCGGTTTCGCAGTTCGTCAAGAGAGAGAGAGAGCGCGTAGTTCGCACGTACCGGTTCTTATATGTGATTATTACTTTATTGGTTGCCGAATGGCGCTATAAAATATTGAGAGACCGATCGTAATATTACATTACGATTATAGAGAAAACAGTTTTTAAATCGAAGTCTTTTTTACTCTTAATTCATTCTTCTTAAAAGAAACGGCTGCGCGGCCTTTTTCATACAACTTATATTTGGATTTGAGGCCAAAATACTTAAGGGGTCGTCCATTAATCACGTGAGGCTCGAAAGGGGGGGGGGGGTTCGGAAAAAATCACGAAATATCACCAGAGGGGGGGGGGGGGTATATTGAAATATCACGTGTATTTATTTTTCGTGATAATATTCTGAAAATTTCAAAATACTTTGTACTAAAAAAAATACACGTGATTTTTGGGGGGGGAGGTTAGTCTAAAACCTCACCAAATATCACCACGGGGGGGGGGGGGGGTTAAAAAGTTGCTAAAAACATCACGTGATTAATGGACGACCCCTAAGCTCAAAAAATATTTTTTGAATCAAAAGGTATTGCAAATATTTAGTACAGATATGTACACTGTATCTATTTGTATTTTAAACTATTATATAGAGGGCATTAAGACATGGCACGATCAAGTGAATCAGATACTTGAGTCGGGCCATGTCAAAAGTCAGAATAATAGAAGAGAATGTATGAGACGATCATGAATGTGAGTGAGGCAAAGAGTGTGTGCCAAGACCGAGTTGTTTGTTGTTTGGCGGTCCGTCCTCTCTGCCTACCCCTGCGGGGAAACGGCGTGATGGTTAGTTAGTTAGTTAAAAGATTATATTTTTCATGATTTTAGAGGCAACTTCAGTTAATGGTTAATTATTTTAAAAAAAGTCTTGCTGAACGTACTACTCGTATGTAGATATAATTGAATCTTAAGGGCCCGCAACCCAGATTTGTACCGATTTATTACATATTTCCCTTAAACACGCTAAGTTTTAAAGCTCTTAAAATAATATATGTTATTCTTGAAGATAATATCTAGACTTTGCCCGCGCCGAAACGCAAATTATATAAAATTCCCTCGATAGAAAAAAATCGCAAATTATGCTCCAAAAATTATTATTACCACTATTTATTTCAGTTATTTTACAAGTTATATGTAAGAAAAAATTCACAGTGTTTCTTTAAATGCTGTTTAAGATAATGCCCGCGAGATTTTTGATCTATTTTAAACGAGTCGTGTTTTATTAAACATTTTCGCATCGATTTTGTCGCCGTAAATGCTGGCGCTCTCCTCTAACATTCGTAATTTCATATCTCTCCATCTTCTTCTTTTCGGGCCCGGTTGCAAAGCCTTAATATATTTTTAAAAATGTCTTTGTTTGTCCCTTATTTTCCTAAACCAACGGTTGTCAACCTTTTTGAGCCTGCGTACCCCTTGACTTCAAATTTATTATACCCCGTATCCTCTATCTTGTGTTCACGTGTAATGAAAGACATGTTTAATTTGTAATTTTTTTTAATACTCTCTTTATTAGATGAATTTAACAATCAAGTCACACAAATACAATTAATGCAATTTTTATACGACTACGCAATTTAAAACGACTTCGCGCATTTTTAACCAGTGATTCTACATGCGAAATTAAACAAAACACGATATTGCGTCCCCCCAATTTTTGCTTCGCGTACCACAGATTGAAAACCGCTGTCCTAAACTTAATGGTTTGGCCCACGATGGTTTCTGTATATTTATCTACTAGTGAGCACTGGCAATATGAAATTATTTCGTATTCTATTCCTCCGATTGTAATGAAACTTTAGTGAATTTTTGTGCACACGCCCGTGAACCTTTTTATATATACTGGTGAGCTCTAGTGTTAGGGGTCGTCCATTAATCAAGTGATGTTTTTAGCAACTTTTTAACCCCCCCCCCCCATGGTGATATGTGGTGAGGTTTTGACTACCCCCCCCCCCCCAAAATCACTTGTATTTTTTTTAATACAAAGGATTTGACATTTTCAGAATATCGCCACGAAAAATAAATACACGTGATATCTCATTATACTCCCCCCCCCCCCCCCCCCCTTTCGAGCTTCACGTGATTAATGGACGACCCTTTGAATATTGTGTAAAAAAATTGTAATACCTAGGTGGCGCGCGAGTTGTTTAAAAAAATATTTTTTCCCTTATATATTTTAGCTACCTTTTTTTTGGTTATCCAATAAAGGTTCCCGGGGCGGCGGTACCCATTCCCGCCTCCCAAATTGAAACTACCTGTAGTAAAAAAAAAGCTACCTTTAGTAATGATAACAATAGTTGAATATGACGAATTTAGCGTCGTGCTAAAATAATCCTTTTGTAAATAAAACTTGGCAGTGGATTTTATTTAAGTCCCAAATAACAGACGATTTTGTTTTTCAAATACCAGACGACGCGACGTTTCTATTTACTTAAATGCAGGTAAATATTTTAACACACGTCACAAACGGGTTTATATTATTTTATTAAACAAATAAATATACTACTTCTTAATTAACATTATTGATTTTAATTTTAGACAAACACAGCACTATTTGATAAACTGTTGAGTACCTATGTTTATCTAATTTTACGAGAAATTCTCATAAAAAGTTAAAAATGTAATGTTGTCATTTTTTCTTTCGTCGACGTATGGCTTCTCTTATTGGAAGTTGTTTATTATTAGGAAAACAAGTCAGCGGAACTAATACGGCCATTCGACGAAGAACTTCTAAATAGGTTACCGTAATATCTATCCAGGGTTCAATGTGGGAGGCGGGTACGAGTACCGCCGCCCTGGGAACCATTTATTGGATAACCAACACCTCTGCCTCTAGTAAACTTGAATTGATAATCTCGGCTCTCTAGTACGATTAAGGTGAGTCACCTTGACACACTGTTACCATTAGCTAACGTTATACAACACAGCGATGCAGATTTCAATACGTTTATCGTACGCATACGACATCGCAATTATAAATATTATACTGGGAGGTATTATTTGTGTACACATTATAATAATCTATAATTATTACAAGGGTTCCATGCCAACTCAGAATGAAACCAACTCAGAAACACCTCAAAAAGGTTATTAAAAGCTATGAAAAACTAATTTTAAAATAGCCAATAACCCTAACCTAACTGAACCTATATAACCTATTTTTTAATTTTTTTTATCATCACTCTTAATGACCTTTCTGAGGTGCTTCTGAGTTGGTTTCATTCTCAGTTGTCTGGTCACCATTACAAGTACGTATATTGATATTGTGACAACGGGTTTATGTTATAATCAAGGGCGGCTGGTTGAACAGTGTGTTTGTGTGCAGCACTGGAAAATTATATCGTCTAAAATTAGTTTATAATATCTTACCGAAAAATATAAAATCTATGAATTTCATTAAAAATATCACCTACCAATAAAATGCATAATATAATATGAATCAGGGAGAGCAAATTCTTAAAGTTCCGCGCGAATTTACCCCGTCCGGTCTGCAGGCCAATTGCAAGCGGAACGAATTATGTTTTTGTATCGAATATCCCAAACATCGCCAGCGCGCAACGCCGGCCATATATTATGTGTGAAAAATTAAGATATTTTGGTGTGCCACCCGGCGGCCTTTATCGTACAAACTTAAATTCTGATTTAAGGCCAAAATACTTAACCAAACTGAATAATTCTTTTTTTAATCAAAAGGTACAGCAAATACCTAAATTTTACATATATTTGCTTTTTTATTGATTGGTGTTTTAAATTATAAAACGCAGATCATTAAGGAATGCAATTTTTTCATAGGTAACTTTGACAATTTTGCCCTCGTGCTGTTTATACATTGTTTATAAATACTGTTTGTATCCTGTTTAAAATGAAATATAAAACTAACTAACCAACCATCACGCCGTTTCCCCACAGGAGTAGGCAGAGAGGACGGACCGCCAAATAACTCGGTCTTGGCACACACTCTTTGCCTCACTCACATTCATACATCGTCTCATACATTCTCTTCTATTATTCCTACTTTCGACATGGCCCGACTCAAGTATCTGATTCACTTGCTCGTGCCATGTCTTCCTGGGGCGTCCCCGACTTCTTCTACCATTCACATTTGCGTCGTATATTCTTACACTACTTTCAAATTTATTTTATTTTATGAAATATAAAATAAAATAAATTAAACATTGTAAAAAAAAAGAGTTTTTGGGTTGAAATTTAAGATTTAGTGTTTTTTATTTTCTTAGTACCGAAAAATAAAAATTTTAATTAAAAAGCGATATGTAGATGTTTTCGCACTTCGAAAACAGCTTAAAATAGATCTTCTCTCCAAATAAGATTAGTGGGATCATTTTTACCTAATGTTGCTTAGTAATCGTTATCTCATAGTTACGGATTATCAGTGAACCACCACGTTTTCAGGGCAGCGGCCGCCACTGGTTATAATGGTAGACAGGCAAATCATTCTAAAGAAGTCATGTTTGAATGTATTTGTGCACACCGATAGTGTATCTTCTATAATATAAAAATGAATCGCTAAATGTGTTTTTTTTTTTTTTTTTTACAGTGAATACCTCACAAGAATCCCAACTGCTCGCTCCCGTCTGGAGCCAGTGAGACTATGGCATCCCCAACGGGGGTATGTTGTGAGGCTGAAGGTAGTGGGGAGGGGAAGGAGGTGGGGAAGAGGAAGGTTGGGAAGTACCTGGCTATTCAGATCTGGTCACTAAACACGGCTAAAGCCATTTTCAAGCAACGTTTCAATTCTGAATGGTGGTCTTACACCAGGGCGACACTGATAGTATCTTCCACTCTGGAACATGCCGCAAATATACTATATATTATTTTTAAATGAATTAATTGTGAAATAACACAAATTAATCAGATAAAATTTATTTGCGCATGCTGGGTTCGAACCCGCGACCTCCGGATTGTGAGTCAAAAGTCTTACCCACTGGACTACGGAGGTCGTCGTAAGTACGGAGTACGGAGTACGGAGGTCGGTTGGTAAGCGCAAATCACGAGATCAGCTGAACCGATTTCGCTAATTCTTTTTTTAGAATATTCCTTGAAGTACGAAGATGGTTCTTACGGAGAGAAAAATTAATAAAATTGTGTAGAAAAATTGATAAATTCAGAAAACATGAGCATGTTTGACAGTTCGCGTGTTTGAGAATGACATTTTGCAAAACATTGATTGTTCAATCAGGATTCTATTTTTGAAAATCTTTAATAAATTTATTTCAAGTAGGTACTCCCCTAATAGTTTAAATCGAATCAAGAATTTTAGATATTTTAAATAGGTACCTATGTTAGGTACCAATTTTAATATACGTGAAAAATGGAAATTTCAATAAACATTGTAAAAGGTGGCACACGGGCTGAATTAATAACTGAATGTACTAGGATTGAATATATGAACGCGGGAGGAGGGTTGACGGGACGATGGAGCGGGAAAGGGAAGAGGGAAGGCGGGGAAGGTGGAAGGGGAACGCGGGAGGGGAAGGGGACGTGTGAGGGGGGTTCGACGGGGGAAGGGGGGGAGTGGAGTGGGGAGAGGGAAGGTGGAGGTGACGGAGTGGGAACGCGAGAGGGTACGAGGACGCAGTAGAAGAAGGGGAGGCGGACACTCAGGGAGAAACAATTTCTTTATTAAATGGCATAGCAACGCACGCCGGGACCAGCTAGTAATATAATAGTATCAAAAGTTTCAAAAACGTTTTTGGAACATTTGCTTATTCTAGCAGTAGAAATATTATGTGACCCATTTTACTTTTGAGTAGGTACCTATCCACTGGAGCTATCCCATATCCACTATCGACTATCCCATATTTTTATGTCTTACATATAAAAATCTCGTGTCACGGTGTTTGTGGTTGCACTCCTCCGAAACGGCTTGACCGATTCTTATGATTTTTTTTTTCTATATTTGGTAGGTATGAGAATAGGTTTTAAGTTTTAAAGCATATTTCTTACCGCTAGGTGATTAGGGTGTCCCTATCCAGAAAAAATAATCTATTTTTTTTGACAATTTTTTGTTTTTGTTTTATTTATTTTTTTGGCATCAACAAATACCTATAACCCCAAATTTTAACCCTCCCACCTCCACCCTCCCATTTTTCAATCGCGATTTTAGTATTTTTGTATGAACAAATTTAACCGTCTTTCGTATTTCAACAGAACGAAATTATTTAATGTTGTTGAATGACAGATGGCGCTACGTCCACCTCATCGAACTTTCATCCACCCATGCGCAAGACATTCACGAGAAGCGTCGCGTCATTTTGATGTTTCATTCGGCATTATGTTCTCGCGTGGGCAAAGCATCGAGCTTATTTGTGTTGGCTAAAGACAGACTGACAAAAATATCGTAAACTCAATTGCTCTTCGAAATTCATATTGATTTTCTTTATTTCTTTTTCCTACTTTAGTTAGTGTTTTTTTTTCTTCTTTTTATCGGCGGTCATCGTCTACAGCGCTCCGTTCCTCTTTCTATCATAGATCCCATCCCCACACACTTACAATACATTCGTTATTTTTTATTTAACAACCAAAATATACACTAGAAATAATTTATATGGCAAAACAACGTTTGTCGGATCAGCTAGTTAATTATAGAAATTGCTGTGAGAGCTACTTATTTTGGTCCACATTAAATATTTTCTATTTTGTGTGTTCTGTATGGCCTATTTGATAATCACAGATGCAAATATACATATATTAGAAAACTCGATTTTTAATCGCTAACAGCTAGCTATACGAAAGATTTTTATGATAAAATATTTTACAGAATTTGGTTTTGCCAACTGTGAAAATTGAATAGCTATACGAAAGATTTTTATGATAAAATATTTTACAGAATTTGGTTTTGCCAACTGTGAAAATTGAATAGCTATACGAAAGATTTTTATGATAAAATATTTTACAGAATTTGGTTTTGCCAACTGTGAAAATTGAATAGCTATACGAAAGATTTTTATGATAAAATATTTTACAGAATTTGGTTTTGCCAACTGTGAAAATTGAATGCATTAAATTAGGATATTTAATACACTTACTACAAAGAACTGCTTTTACAGTAAGTACAAATATTAATCCGCTGTCTGCAATCATCATTGAGAATAATCTCAATTATTGCTTTATTTAAATATCACATTGTAAAACACATGACGCCGAGATTTCACTTTGTTTAGAAAAAACACACTCTTTTTTTATATCTTGGTTGGCGTCTCGGAAGATTTTTCAATGTGGATGAGTGTTTCAGGCTGATAATTATTGCTTATAATAATTGTTACCCTTTGTGCTATGCATAAAAATCTTGTCGTAAACGTTAGTTTAACAATAAAAATAATAATTAATATTTGACAAGTTTAAGTATTTCCCCAATAAATGAAGACATAATTTGTCTCGACGCCACCTAGCGAGGGATTTTAACACTAACAATGTCTCTCTCGCAAAAATAAAGTTGATTGTTTTCAGGTGGAAAAAAAAATAATAAGCAAATGTTGAATGAAACACAGTATATATTGAATCATTTGGCGGGTACAAGATAAGCCTTGGCTGACCGGCAATCAGAAGGACACCGGTTCAAGTCCCGTTGGCGTCATGTATCTTTTCTCGGAAGATTTTTCAATGTGGATGAGTGTTTCAGGCTGATAATTATTGCTTATAATAATTGTTACTCTTTTTTTTAATTCATTTGAGTTTAAAACAGGTTAAATAGATAAACAATTCAATTACGAATGTAATGATCAAGACGTTTTGCATAGGTGCCATAAAATGCCAAAAATCGCTCTAGTGGCTATAAAGAAATCGTTATCTTTGGAAAGATGTGTCAAGCGTTTCTTGTATTTTTTGTTTGCAATCTAAACATGTATTACATCTATTTTTATAGAAAATACAATTATAATAAAAATAAGCAGATAAACAACAATTTGGCCTAACGAGTTTGATGAGAGGTCCGTTTCGTAATAAACCTAAGGGCCAGTTTTATAACCATCCGTTCGTCACGCTTGATACCATTTTTAACTAATATTTGGACTACAGCTTGATTTTGCCGTTTTATAAACATTCCCAAGGCTACCGATCGGTTATGTAGCGGTTAATGCTTTACGGATCGATTCTGGCCAGTTAAATGGATAACGATCCGTTTGCTGGCGGTTTTTGACAGTTTAAAGTAGGAAGTTGTTCTTGGCGCTCGATTATTTATTGTCGAAGTCAGTCACGCCAGCCCAGCTTTATTTCTTTTATATGTTCAGTAATATTATTATTCAATTTATAAAAACAGTTTATTTATAAACAAGTTCTGCTATGTAATTATTATTACGCGTGACAGCGGTTTCGCCTAGTTTGATAATGTCTTCAATAGGTGAAGTAGATGTCACGCGTAAGGGGTCGTCCATTAATCACGTGAGGCTTGAAAGGGGGGGGGGGTTCGGAAAAAATCACGTAATATCACTAGGGGGGGGCGGGGTAAAATGAGATATCACATGTATTTATTTTTCGTGATAATAGACTGAAAATTTCGAAATACTTTGTACAAAAAAATACACGTGATTTTGGGGGAGGGGGGGGGGGGGTTAGTCTAAAACCTCACCACATTATCACTAGGGGGGGGGGGGGTTAAAATCTGCTAAAAAAACATCACGTGATTAATGGACGACCCCTAATAATAATTAATAATTACATATAAGAACTTGTTTATAAATAAACTGTTAATTTTTATTTTGAATAAAAATATTATTTATAAATTGAATAATAATATTAGAAATAAAAATTAAAATGGGGTTCTACAAATAAAACTTCATAAAAATAAATAAGTTATTATTAACACTAGTTTCTAAGCTCTGGGATAAATGCTGTATTTACAGAAATCTCCAAGTCGATCGATCATCCGTATAACCATGCAAGTAGTGCATTGTTGTACGGAGAGTGACCCAAGTAATAAAACTTTCGGACTAAATGTAACCGATGACCGCTAGTAATGCATATTCGTTTACAATACGTAAAATAAGATAACGAACGGATAGCGGTCCGTTAACGAAAACAAACTGAAATTTAATACTTCGTTTATAAAACCAGCCCTAAGTAATGCATATTTATAAATAACTATGTAATAATGCATTCTCGTTCACGGGAAGACAGTTATATGTATTGAACTAGAAGGAGTACAAAAGTTTGGGAGATTTTCCTTATTTTCTCCATTATCGTAGTAATCAATTTCGTCTTCATCATGACCAAGGTCATCGGGGTTCTTAACTAATAAATCGTATTAAAGTTCGCCCCAAATTCATCCAAAGTTTTACCTTTTGGTCCGAAGAAATATGTGTTCTCATTTCCTGTGAACTTGTTCCTGACTTGTAAAAGTAATTTTTAGGTGTTCTTGCACGTCCAAACTAAATAGAACCGGGAATACTTCGGCTTTTATCCCTCCGATTCCGCTAAAAAAAAATTCACCAATATTTTTTCGATTGCTTAACATCACCAAATTATTTGTAGTTTTTTTTAATGGTCTAATCCTTTTTCCTTATCTACTAATGTTCAACGGCAGTTTCTGAAATTCTCCCTCGAAGTTTTCGGTTTAGCGGAAGAACTTGCAAAAATACCACTTTTAGTAAATTGATTTGGGCAATTTCATTCTTATTATCTCTACATATTATAAATTAAAGTCCTTCGCCGCGTCTGCCTGTCTGTTTGCAATAAACCCGAAAACTTCTGAACGGATTTTCATGCGGTTTTCACCAATAGATAGAGTGATTCATGAGAAAAGTTTAGGTATATAATTTGTCAAGGATTTGTGTAAATTGGTTGAAATGTATAATTAAAGTAGAATGTCTTTATGTGGTGGACGAGCGAGCTGGCAAGCGGGCGGTGTGGATGAGATTTGTATGGAAATCTACAGTTTTATGCCGAGGTTGATGAAATTATGCACATGTGACCAGTGGCGGCCGCTGCCCTGAAAACGTGGTGGTTCACTGATAATCCGTAACAATGAGATAACGATTACTAAGCAACATTAGGTAAAAATGATTCCACTTGTCTTATTTGGAGAGAAGGTCTATTTTAAGCTGTTTTCGAAGTGCGAAAACATCTACATATCGCTTTTTAATTAAAATTTTAATTTTTTTGAAATTTGATGGTTGGTTGGATACAAACAGTATTTATAAACAATGTATAAACAGCACGAGGGCAAAATTGTCAAAGTTTCCTAAAAAAAAAATGAATTCCTTAATGATCTGCGTTTTATAAATTAAAACACCAATCAATAAAAAAGCAAATATATGTGAAATTTAGGTATTTGCTGTACCTTTTGACTAAAAAAAGAATTATTCAATTTGGTTAAGTATTTTTGCTTTAAATCCAAATTTAAGTTTGTATGATAAAGGCTGCTGGGTGGCACACCGATATTGCTTAATTTTTCATACATGTGGGCGGCGTTGCGCGCTGGCGATGTTTGGGATATTCGATACAAAAACATAATTCGTTCCGTTCGCAATCGGCCTGCACACCGGGGACAGGGTAACTTCGCGCGGAACTTTGAGAATTTGCTCTCCCTGATTCATATTATATTAGGCATTATATTGGTAGGTGATATTTTTAATGAGATTTATAGATTTTATATTTTTCGGTAAGATATTATAAAGTAATTTTAGACGATATAATTTACCAGTGCTGCACACAAACACACTGTTCAACCAGCCGCCCTTGCATGTGACCTTCAAAACAATAGGAAGGTCACTGTCTACATTTGATTTCGAAAACTCTGTGTAAAGCCCGGGTATGGCCGGGGACTTCAGCTAGTTAGAAATAATCCTAGATGGAGCATCGCTAGTCCTGATTGTTAAATATTTCTTTAAAAATAAATTTCAATTCACTTTGCTAGTAAAAAATAAAATTTCAAAAACTCGTATAAAATTTCAAAGTATTTCATTAATTCGTAAACGAGGAAGATATTATTGCAACCTTGTTTTAGCGATGTTGCAGTATTTATTACATAAGTTTGACTAAAATATACATTTTATTTGGTCATATTTGGCGCCAATTTTAATTTGTGCCGACGAATACACCATTAATTGGTGTATTTGGTAGAATTGCTCATCTTCTACCAACAGAGGCAAAGAGGGGCTTATACTTTAGCTTAATCCAGTCCCACCTAAATTATTTAATAGAAATATGGGGAAACACATACATTACGTACTTAAACGACTTACAAATAATACAGAACAAAGTTATTAAAAAACTCTTCAACTATAACCCAGACACTCCCACAAAAAAACTATACCAGGAAATGAACCTTTTGAAAATAAGAACATTGTACGAATATAACATATGTCTTTTAATCTACAAAATACAAAATGGACTTATACACACAAACACAACATTTGTAAAAACATCACAAGTACACGAACATTATACTAGACAACACAATAAATTGTACACAAATACTGTCAAGACTGAAAGTGGCAAGAGAAGTATTGGTCACGAGGGAGTTCATATTTATAATCTCCTTCCAGATAACCTAAAAACGGAAAATAATATAAAAACCTTTAAAAAAAAACTATTTAAACTCAAAATGTTGGAACAAATTTAAAAATATTACTTCTTACTACTGTACTATATATGCTCTGTATTTAAGTTAAGAAAGCGAAATATCATGTTTCTTTTAACTTAATAATAATAAAAAATAAAAAAAAATAAAAAAAAAATTGTCGGGTTTAAGAGGAAAACGAGCGGCGTTTTCTTCATACAAACGTGTTCCTCAATTTCATATTTAGATTTTTACACTAGTGCAAATATTTTTTTTATGTATATTATAGATATCGATCACTAGCGTGTTTTGCTTTACTTGATAAGTTACTTATTGGAGTTAGGACCCTCCAAAAATCGTTTAAAATGCCTGGTTTGAACACCATTATTCGGTATACAAATTAAACGAAGTATTTTAAAAAAGCAACGGTGCAAATGGTGCATTTTCTTCTAATACATCTGCTGAATTAAAAATCTTAAAAATCGATCCAGTTTTCGAAAATGGAGATACACAACTCCGATTTTGTCAGAAGGTCAAAATATTTCTGCTTTGCAATAAAATCACAATAAAGGGGTCGTCCATTAATCACGTGATGTTTTTTTAGCAACTTTTTACCCCCCCCCCCCTGGTGACATGTGGTGAGGTTTTATTAGACTAACCCCCCCCCCACCCGAAATCACGTGTATTTTTTTAGTGCATAGAATTTTGAAATTTTCAGAATTTATTATCACGTAAAACAAATACACGTGATATCTCATTATACCCCCCCCCCCCCCGTCGTGATATTTCGTGATTTTTTCCGAACCCCCCCCCCCTTTCGAGCATCACGTGATTATTGGACGACCCCAAAGTGAATATTTCTAAACGCCCCCGAAAACTAAAAATAGTTTTTGAAAGGTGATGAAAGCTTTCAAATTTTATAATTCAAAATAAAAGTATCATTTTTCTAATATAAAAAAAATTAATGCGAACATAAAAACTTTTTTCCAACTAAAATTGCTGACAAAGAAAAAAAAATATAAAAAATCCCACTATTTTTGGCAAATTTATTATGAATGTTATCGTGAACTCACTTTTGTCGTTCCTTGTAAAAATAATTATTAAAAAACTACAAAAAGTTTCATAATTTTTTTTCAAATTTCCATTGGAAACTTTGGTTTCATAAAGTTGTAAATTTTGAATTATTTTGTGGTTTACTTTTAGATTTGAACATAAAGCGTGCTGTTTTCTCTTTCTAGTAACGTTTTAGGTCATACTTCTAACTTCTAACCTTGATAGTAAGGGAGACAACGATTTGTATGCGTTGTTCCGAAAAGCGAAAAAATTAGCCTGAGGTGTTAGGTATTATCGCTCAATAATTGGGAGGAGAGGGGGGGGAGGGTGCCTGTGACAGCATCAGTTTGGTAAAATACATATTATTCAAATTTCGCTGCGACTGGGAAATTCTCTTAATGCTTGAAAAAGATTTTGTCTGTTAGGATCCAACTTCAATTACTTCCAAACGTACACAATTTTATGAAAATGACATTGGAAAAAATTATTACAAAATGATAAATAATATTAAATTAATTTGTATGACCTCTTAATTAGCCCCGTAAAACTGCAAAATGCATCATGTCTGCAGGTTGACATTGGAAGTCATCAATTAATATAAATCATACGATGATTAACTTCATTTGACTACTTCCTTCGTTCGTGCATGGTTTTTTCAAAATATTTTATTTTATTTTTTATTATTATTGTGCAACAGAATAATTCCAATTACAGTACAATTTAGTTACCCTATCAGCATTTATGCAAGTGACTGTTCAATAAGGCATATAAAGAACAGTCACTCACATCCAAATGGTTTGCAATTTCATTTAACAGCACCACTCCCCTCGTCATGCTATGCTTTGCCAAGACGTCTGTTCTACCGTTCGGTACTTTAAATAAGTCATGATGTCGACTTCGGCTGTAGTGGTCTGGTACATATAAATCATAGCATCCCAAGAGAAATGGGGTATTGATGAAATTGTTCCAAATTTTGAAAGACAGAATAGCTAGACTTGCTTTCCTTCTAGTTTCTAGACTCACAGAATCAGTTTCCTCAAGTAAGTCAATATGGTGCATGAACCTTGGATAGATTCCATGCTTCCGCATATAAACATACCTGAGGAATTTCTTCTGGATTTGCTCTAACATATCAATGTACTTCTGGTGGTACGGTGCCCAAACATCGCTCGCGTACTCCAGCTTGCTTCGCAGTATGCCATCGAATAACGCTAGCATAGCTTCTTGGTTATCAAACTGTTTACAAGTCCTGATGATGAATCCAAGAAGTTTGTAGCAAGACTGAGTGAGCTGCGATATATATGGCAAGAGAATGTCAGTTCGGGATCAAAGACGACACCGAGATCCTTCACGGATTTTACAAGTGATAACGTTTCGCCTTTTATTTTATAATCTTTCAATTTTGAAAATATATTGTAAAATTGTTAAAACATCCATTTGTTTGGAAGGCTGTTGGAAAGGGGTGCGAGAGCACAGAATATAATATATTTTTACGGGATCTGTCAGCCATCAAGATGACCACGGCAGCTTCCTATTTGATTGCATCATTTTCAAATAGTGTTTCTTAACCGTACTGAAAGAATCATCCCCTTTACCACAGGAAAGTTATCCAGCGCCCCCCTCCCCCCCACTGAAACGACGTTTAAAATTTACACATTTACACTGCAAATAAAGAACGATGAGAAGTATAAATAAAACACATTATTATTTATTGGTGACATTTTGAACATTTTTAAGGGGCCTTTATTTTATATGAATCACAATGACATTGAATATTGTGCCTCAGTTAAAATTGTTGTTTGTGAAAGTGTAGTTTATTTAACAGAACTTGCCAAATCGTTGCAACTAAATAAAGTGTGTCAATGTGTATCAGTCGGTGTGCATCATAGCTCGTGAATGAGCTTATTTTCTGTATTGTCAACGCCCCCACAAAGTTCTGCAGCGCCACCTAAATGCTAAAAAATTAAAAACGCCCTCCTAGACCACCAAAATGCCCACAGGGGGGCGTTGGCGCCCCGTTCAGAATCACTGATCTTAGACTCTAGACCCGTGGTCGTCAAACTGCGGCCCGCGGCACACATTTGTGCGGCCCGCACAAATATCTGCCACTTTCTTTTTTTTTCATATACAATTATATTAACCTGATTTTTTTCAAATATGTTGTGTATGTATGCCCTTGTGATTTTGATTTTAAATTTGTGACTTTGACATTTGATTTTAAAATGCCGAGTTGGTTTTTGAACACATCCTAAGTCGATTTTGAACGCGCGCGTAGTGTACGTCATAGGTTCTTAACGTGGGCGACGCCCCCTAGTGGACGTTTGAGACTTTCAGGGCAGCAGTAAAAGAACCAGAGAAAATTAAGGGGCGTTGAGATAGCACAGTGAGGGAGTGAGCAGGTAAAAAAGAGTCTATAAAAGACAAAAAAACATGTTAATCACGTACTAACTTTAATATTGGTTAAATTTTGTTATTCTACGTATTGTAATCATTTTTACCAAATGCACATTATCGCATTCATGACAGTTCCGCCCCCCCCCCCCCCCACCCCTATTCATTAGTGTGCGGCCCGCGGCGTCCTGTGTGGCCCTTGGCAGGAAAAGGGAGGCGTCTACTAATATCTACAGGAATTCCAAAAACAAAAAACAAAAAAACTAATATCTATGAGAACCAAAGTGTTGACGAATATCTACAGCTCAAACTGTTGACTAATATCTATGAGAACCAAAGTGTTGACGAATATCTACAGCTCAAATCGCTGACTAATATCTATGAGAACCAAAGTGTTGACGAATATCTACAGCACTGGCAGAGGTTGGATTTGCAATTATGTGTAGCATATTGGAATAACGTAATATTGCGTATGCAGTTTAAAAAACTTAATTTATGTAAGTACTAGCTGGTACCCGGCATGCGTTGCTATGCCATTTAATAAAGAAATTGTTTCTCCCTGCGTGTCCTTTCCCATCCCTTTCGTTTCCCTTCCGCCTCCCCTTCCTTTCTCGCGTCCCCTTCCCCTCCCGCGTTCCCACTCCGCCTTCTCCACCTTCCCTCTCCCCACTTCACTCCCCCCTTTCCCCCAGCCCGTGAACCCTATTCCCGATTTCCCCTCCCCCCTCCCTGGTTCCCCTCCCCCGTCCTGCGGATGCTACCCGAGTTCCCCTCCCCCTCCCACATTCCATACATTCATTCCCGGTACATTTAGTTTTAAAACAGCTCGCGTGACACCGATTTCAGTTTTTTTTATACAAATTTCATAATGCCAAAACTCATCAGTAGTTTTATACAAACCTTGTCCTGACAATAACGAACATACAAAAAAATAATTATCCAATTTGGTGCAGTCGTTCGGAAGTTATGCGCGTACATACATTTCGACGATTCATTTTTATTTATATAGATGTATGTAAAAATCCCTAATATCGGACTATTGGACACATTTAGCTGATTAGTCCAACCAAATCTCTGTAGATATTAGTTCAACCTACGCTCTGTAGATATTAGTCAACACTGGGACCGTCATAGATACATAGATATTCGTCCGACCTTAGCTCTGTAGATATTAGTCAACACTCTGAAGTTCGTAGATATTAGTTCAACATATGAGCTGTAGATATTCGTCCGACATACAGGCTGTAGATATTATATTTTTATAGTATCTGGAGTCAGGAAAAGTGTGACGACCGCTGCTAAAGCCCATACTTCAACCCCAGAGTAAGTTACTCTAAGACTTCAACAAATGTGTCTTGTGTGACATGTTTGTATGGGATTGTATGGCCAGAGATGTGGTGGTATTGCCAAAAAACGCTTGTTGCGTGCTATTTGTATCTACTCACACGTTACAATGGTAAATACTTCAATGGTAACCTCTGGGTCCAAATCCAAAGATCTTACTTACTAAAGCTGTCATCTAAATCTAAATAAAAACTAATAAATTTTCGCAATGAAAAAAAAAACTTTTTTAAAACGCGTATGGATTTTATTATATCAACAGAGAACTAACTCATCGTATAGTATTTATTGCATGTCAAATGAATAACCGGTCTTTAGCAATCGAGTTTTAACATTTTAGTACCTATAGATTAGTAACTTGATTTTATACATTACTAGCTGGGTTACCCGGCTTCGCTCAGGACAACATTCGAGAGTGTTCTGGAAAGTTTCACATTGATGTTCCCGATTCCCTATTCCCAAACATTCCACAATTTTCCAGAATGTTCCTGGATGTTCTGGAACGTTATAGAATGCTCTCAAATACTCTGACTGGGGTGTCCGGCTTCCCTCAGGGAGTTGATGTGAGATTGAAGTGACGTTTGAATCCACGACGGATCTTGCTTTATATACCCTATATGGGTGGCCCCATACAAAAGAGACTTCAAATGTTCCAGAATAATGTTCCAGATCATTCCACAACAGTCAGGAGTGTTCTGGAATATTCCACAATGATCGGGGATGTTCCTGTATGTTCCTGAACGTTCCATCCTATTTCCGAACATTCCACAACATTCCAGAATGTTCCGGGATGTTCTGGAATGTGGTGGAATGCTCAAGAATACTCTGGATTGTTTTGAACTGTTCTAGAAATTTTAAGGGGGCAAAATTTCCAGCCCTTACATCTTTAAAAGCACTCCCTTCAGGTAAAAACGGAACTTTCTTCATAGGTGGGAAGGGCTACCACATAATATAACTCCCGTAATCGTACCGGGACTCGTCTTCGAAATTTATCGGCATGCACATTGTGACATTGTACACTTTTTTAATAATATATATTGAAAATTAAGATTATCCAAACATCTAGAACTTTCCAGAGCCTTCCAGACTCACCGACACTCTCCGCCACTCATTTCTGAAAGCTTCTGGAATTTTCTCCTTCTAGAACATCCTAGAGCATACAGGTAATCTTTCAGATCTGTCTAGACCTTCTAGACTCACCGACACACTCCATTGCTTCTTTCAGAACTTTTCTCTTCTAGAGCTTAATTAATCTATCTAGAACTTTTCGGAACCTTCTAGACACACCGACATACTCCGACATTCCTTCCAGAACTTTGTACAGCTCTATCGAACCTTCTAGAACTTTCTACAGCTTTATGGCACCTTCTAGAATTTTACGGGACCTTCTAGACACACCGGCACACTCCTCCACACCTTTCAGAACTTTCTACAGCTCTATCAAACCTTACAGAAATTTCCGGAACCTTCAAAACTCATCTACGTACTCCGCCACTCCTTCCAGAATTTTATACTACTTTATCGAACCTTCTAGAAGTTTTTGGAAACTTCTGGACTCACGGTTAAACTCCGCCACTCCTTCCAGAACTTTCTACAGCTTTATCGAATCTAATAGAAATTTCCGGAACCTTCTAGACTTACTTACATACTCCGCCACTCCTTTAAGAACTTTTTACAGCTTTATCGAACCTTCTCGAACTTTTCGGAACCTTCTGGACTCACGGTTGAACTCCGCCACTCCTTCTATAATTTTCTGCTTTATCGAACCTTATAGAACTTTCCGGAACCTTCTAGACTCACCGAAATACTTCGCCACTCCTTCCAGAATTTTCTACAACTTTATCGAACCTTCTCGACCTTTTCGGAACCTTCTTGACTCACCGATATACTCCTCCACTTCTTCCAGAACTTTGTACAGCTTTATCAATCCTTATAGAACTTTTTGAAACCTTCTAGACTCACCGACATACTCCGCCACTCCTTTAAGAACTTTTTACAGCTTTATCAAACCTTCTTAAACTTTTCGGAACCTTCTAGACACACCGACATACTCCGCCACACCTTTTAGAACTTTGTACAGTTTTATCGAACCTTATAGAACTTTCTGGAACCTTCTAGACTCGCCGATATACGCCGCCATTCCTTCCAGAACTTTGTACAGCCCTATCGAATACAGCTTTATGGCAACCCTTCTAGAATTTTCCGGGACCTTATAGACACACTGACACACTCCTCCACTCTTTTCAGAACTTTCTACAGCTTTATCAATCCTTATAGAACCTTCCGGAACCTTCTAGACTCGCTCACATACTCCTCCACTCCTTCCAGAACTTTCTACAGCTTTATGGCACCTTCTAGAATTTTCCGAGACCTTCTAGACATACCGACACACTCTTCCACTCCTTTTAGAACTTTCTACAGCTCTATCAAACCTTACAGAAATTTACGGAACCTTCAAGACTCATCTACGTACTCCGCCACTCCTTCTGAACTTTCCAGAACTTTCCGGAACCTTCTAGACTCGTCGATATACTCCGTCACTCCTTTCAGAACTTTGTACAGCCCTATCGAACCTTCTAGAAGTTTCCAGAACCTTCTAGACTCACCGACATACTCCGCCACTCCTTCCAGAACTTTGTACAGCCCTTCGTATCGAAGCCCCAGGCATCGAACCTTCTAGAACTTCCTACAGCTTTATGAAACCTTCTAAAATTTTCCGGGACCTTCTAGACACACCGACAAACTCCTCCACTCCTTTCAGAACTTTCTACAGCTCTACCAAACCTTATAGAGCTTTCCGGAACCTTCTAGACTCGTTGACATACTCCTCCACTCCTTCCAGAACTTTCTACAACTTTATCGAATCTTATAGAAATTTCTGGAACCTTCATCTACGTACTCCGCCACTCCTTCCAGAATTTTATACTACTTTATCGAACCTTCTAGAAGTTTTTGGAAACTTCTGGACTCACGGTTAAACTCCGCCACTCTTTCCAGAACTTTCTACAGCTTTATCGAACCTTCTTAACTTTCCGGAACTTTCTAGACTCGCTGACATACTCCTCCACTTCTTCCAGAACATTCCAGAGTTTTATCGAATTTTCTAGAAGTTTCCGGAATCTTCTAGACTCTTCTTGAAATATCTAGAGACTTCTTAGAACTTCCAGCCCTTATATCTTCAAAAGCAAGCCCTTTAGGTAAAAACGAATACCCTTATTCCCTAGGGGGGATAGAGATCTACCATACCTTATAACTCTCTTGATCGTACCGGCACTCGTTTCTGAGTTTTTGCGTTCCGCACGTTTTTTTGGACTTTCTTTTATAATATATATTGATTATTATGATGGCCTTGTGTTTTTTTTTTCATTCAGCCACTGCTAGGGTCAATTATTATTAACATATTAGAATTAATAACAATTGTAATATTTTATAATCGCGTTGGTTTCGTGAAACCAAACTACAAGCAATTTATTTTCGTTTGATGATTTTAATTTAATGACGAAAATAGGGTAGATTAGTTAGAATTTATGTAATTTGTGAATGTGAACCATTTGTTTCCTGAAGAAAAGCTAAGTTGCTCATTCCATAGGTGTATTTTTGAAGGGTTATAAAAGGCTTTGAGTTCTAAATCTCTTCGTTATGGGCGATTCCGCTATAGACGATTCTCTACATTAATTTTTAAATCGCAGTATTTGTTACTTTTTTTGATATCAGTACAAAGAAGAAAGTCAATGTTTAATAATAAAAAAATTGGATTTTACTTCATATTGAAATTTTTGGCGCGCTTGGAAACATTATCATTCGAAGAATCGATATATAAACTGCAAAATCACACCGTGCAACACTGGCTCGAAACAGCTGTTACCGATAGTTTGAGGTTGTATTTTACTGCTAAACGTGTAGTGACAATATTAATTTATATTTATGTGTCGAAAGATGTAAGTAATTTTTGTAATTTTTTAAGCATCATTGACTACAAGAAGTCACTGTTAGCTTGTTGCACCCGAGATGCAAAAAGATATAAAAGTTTGTGTTGTTCACAGAAATAAAGTACTAACATTTTGAAACTTTGTAAAAGAAAGAAGAAATCAAAGGCAAACTTAAAGCAATCGTTTTTAAGAGTATAATGTTAGCTGAATTGAAATAAAAGTTGACTCAAATTGGTTGCACCCGCGATGTGATGTCAGATCGCGGGTGCAACTCTTTGACAACTAACTACCTTATTGTGTCTTTTATCGTATATTTTAACTTTCATAAATGAAAGATAATATTTTTACTTTTTTTTTTTTGTAAATCATCTAATCAGATGTTGCCACTAGAAAACATTATTTATCGTAGCTGCAAATATATATTTATTAAACATCTGTCAGCAAAATTATATTACAAAAGGGGGCATTTCAGCATCCTCTTGATAACTTATCCATAGGATAACGTGTATTAATAAATAAACAATACATACGAGTACTCGCAACAGGTAGAAAACTCAGCTAACTTAATTGATTTAGTACCGAATTTTAATCTTTAACTTTATAAATAAATAAATCGTTAATTTAAAATATATGTTTTCGTGTGGTTAAAATATCAAGAGGATGGTGAAATACCTTCCAAGTTTATCTATTTAAAAAAAAACTGTATTGTTCTTCTTTATTTTATGTTTGGGTTATAATTAGTTATTAGTAACCTAATCCAATTTTTTATTGTTTTCTATTCACAGAACTATTTTTAATTATTATTTGTTAATTTAAAATACTTATATCAAATATTATAATTAATTTTTTTTTTAAATTCCATTAATTTTTTATGACTAATGTATTGAAAATCCCATCTATTTTATTATTATTATTTATACATAGTAGTAAATAATTTTTTATAAAATATTCTTTGGTAATGTGAGCCTCACCTCTCATTTTTTGGTATGCAAATATTATTTGGGTTTACAATTATTAAAACTATTGTAAACAATTTGGTGATCAGACATACTTTTCTGCTTATATTTGTGAATTCCGCACAAAAATATCGACAGTACAAAGACAGTGGTACAGAACTGACATTGGGGATAGGAAGAACTTGAAAAAGAGGAAGGTTGGGTTGGGTTAGGTCTGGTCAGGTCAGGTCAGGTCAGGTCAGGTCAGGTCAGGTCAGGTCAGGTCAGGTCAGGTCAGGTCAGGTCAGGTCAGGTCAGGTCAGGTCAGGTCAGGTCAGGTCAGGTCAGGTCAGGTTAGGTTAGGTTAGGTTAGGTTAGGTTAGGTTAGGTTAGGTTAGGTTAGGTTAGGTTAGGTTAGGTTAGATTATGTTAGATTAGTTAATTATATTTATTGTTTTTGTGTTTAATTCGTAGAACTCCATTTGTTTTTTTTTTAATTTAATTAAAATAAAATTTAATAATGTTATTATCAAGAGCAAGTAATTTAATAAATATTTTTGTTGCAGCTGTTTCGGTTTACAAGACCATTTTCAAACTGGCAGTTCGAAAATGGTCTTGTAAAAAACCGAAATAATAACATTATCAAATTTAATTTTATTAAATTAAAAAAAAGGTTAGGTTAGGTTAGGTTGCCTCGTTCCTGGCTATTCAGATCTGGTTACTATAACAAGGCTAAAGCCATTTCAAGTAATTGGTGTATTATATTTAGATGAGACATGAGGTGGAAAAAATATGTTTAACTTTTGTACGTCCAATTTGATCTTGATGTGGTTTTGATGTGCTTACACGTACCGAGCACTCGGCCGAGAGCACTGTCTCACCCATCTACCTAGTGCGTGTGATCCAGGCATATGACTCCCAATGCTCTATAACTGTATAATAATATTATGGTATTTTTGTAAATTCCAGGATGCGTGATGATGGCGTGTCAGGCGTGGGGCGTGGAGACGCGGCGCGGTGCATCGTGCCGGGCGCTGGCCAGCTCTGCCATGGCGCGCAAGGGGGCCTCGGAAGGACCCCCCGGACCTCCAGCGCCCCCTCCGCCACCTGATGATGTCTCATCTTCAGGATCAGGTAAATTAAATCATGTACTGACCGCTGGCCGTGCTATTGACATGCCAAGCTGCAAACAGGATAAATTTCAATGTAGATCTGAGCAAAGAAACCGAATTAATTAACTTCAGTCCTGAGACGCATGAATTAATTCCCAATATTGTAGTGGAAGCCGAATAGCCAAGAAGGAGCGAGAAGAGATAAAAAAAAGCAAGAAGAAACAAGAACAGACTAGAAGAAACAAGAAGAAATACTAAGATACAAGAAAATGTAGGATAAAGTAAGACTAGCCAACACAATACGTGAAAATTTGAAAGAAGATGCAGAAAAAACAAAGGTGAGTTAAGAAAACCCAAGAAAAAGCCAATTTTAGGCGATAAGAGACAAGTAGGAAGCAGAGCCGAAAAGAGACAAGAAGATCCAAGAAGAGGCAAGAAAAGACCAGAAAATTCAAGAAGAGATAATCAGAGACAAGACAAGACAAGAAAAGGACAGAAGAGACAAGAAGAGAGGTAGAAATAAGAAAAAGCAAGAAGAGACAAGGATAGTCAAGAAGAGCCAAAACAGTCACAAAATCCAAAAAGATGCAAGAAGTGCCGAGAAGAGCAAGAAGAAGGAAGACATAAAGAAGAGGGAAAAAATAAAGAAAAAAAAAATTATGTATAACGATCAATCCATTCCTTTATTCCTGCCCATCCTAAATTCCAAAATTGGCTTATTAGGTTGCCATGTATACCGGTCGATTAAACTCCAACCTCCTTCCCATCCTCAGAGCACGTATTCCTAGTCCTAACAAATCAGTGCCCCCTGGTGTACCGGTCTCACTGGGACAGGAGTGCTCCTGGCTGGGGTGGTACAATCGTATCGTATCGTAATATTGTAGTGGAAGCCTTCCAAATGTGATGTTGTAGGAAAACACTCAGGATCCCACAGACAGCCAAATGCACAAATATACTCGTATTTAAATAGCAGTTAAAAACCCTTTTTTTTGCTGCTAGGCCCTGCGTCCGACTTTTGGTTCGACTTCACCCAGTTTGAGTGTTGGCGACCATTTTATAAATCCGATAGGAAATGGTTTTAAAAATAGCCGACAGCAGTCACCGGGACAAAGTAACGGCGACAGGCAATGACGTCATATGTAATATATAGCCACGTGATACTATTATTCACAACTATAATTATTACTGTCAATCTTTTCATATCCGGAGAGATACTCAAATTCTACAAATAAGTAGTTCTTATTTATACCTAGGGGGGGCACGTCCTCATGCGACCTGCTAACATAAGTGGGGCCATTCTTTGACGAATTCTTGAATTCGAAACTGAATTACAAAAGTAGCTTTTTTAGCATATTAATAATATAGATGGCAGCACTTCCATTTGTATCTATTTGTGAATTGAGTGTGTACGACAGATGCAAGGCTATTAATACTGTTTGATTGATACTAGCTGACCCGGCCACGCGTTGCTGTGGCTAACGAAACACAATGCCATCTACGGGATGGTTACCCAACTTATATGACCAAGTGTTTTGTCTATAAATTAACTCATACCGCCATCTTTTACAAACTTACAGAACTTACAAATAATTACAAAGCATTAACCTATAATAATAAGCGCTGGAGTTACAGTATCACTGGCTTCCGGTACGTTGCTGTTTTTGGCTCTTCACGCAGTGCATAACTGCAAGGAGTGAAGAAGCCTTATCCACCATGGAAACAGAGTGGGGATCATGATCCTCAGCAATGAGGAACCGACTTAAGAAGAATCATAGTGGAATTAATATTTTATTACCTTTATTAAATCTTAAATGCGAGTCAGTCAATTGGACGATCAATGACAACAGAATCACCCAGGCCAACAGTTTTGCTATTAGAGTCTTCAAAGATATATGAGGGCTGTCCAAGAATTAAAGACCGTTTGTCTTTTGCGGTGATATGGATGAAATTTTTCCTTAGTTGGCAACACCAGCTTGTAGCGCTTACTTCCCCCTCCGCAACGGGCGGTTGCTCGGCTCGGTAGTTAATCCAAACTGGCTGCTGTTGTGAAGTGCACTCTGTTATTCGCAAGAAAGTCATGAAGGGCATGTTTTGGGATCGAAAAGTTCTCATCGAATTTTGCCAAAAGGGAGCACAATCAATGCTGATCGTTATTGTGAAAAGCTAAAAAACTTCAAAGAGTGATTTAAAACAAACGAAAGGGAGGTTGAGCGCGCACTTGAAGTGAAATATCACAAAACTGCGCTATATAAATACTACGTTATTATTGAGGGCTCGCTGTTTGTTGCATGACAACACCCGCCCCATACAGCAGCTGTAACCACCGCACTCCTGCAATGTTTTAAGTGGGATATCCTTAGCCATCCGTCATATAGCCCTGACATTGCTCCCAGTGATTTTCATCTCTTCTTTCACCTAAAGCACATTTGGTGGGAAAATGCTTCACGACCGATGAGGAATGCTAGGAAGAGGTTTCAAGCTGGTTGCGGAACGCGGCGGAATATTTTTATGACAAACAAGGACCTTGTTTCCCGACTCAAGAAAGGCGTCGAACAATGCGATGTACAAATTTTGTACGAATAAAATTTTCCTGATTTTAAAAAGGAAAATGGTCTTTAATTTTTGGACAACCCTCGTATCAAATCAATATACTCCTTTCAAGAAGCATTAATCTAATTTATTTTACACCAGCCGGATCAGTGCCCGTCGGAGTGCTCGGCCCATGCAAAGAATAACTTATTGAATATTTTTAAGTGGTTACAAAAATATGTTATGCCTGGCGTATGAGGTACAACCCACGAGTAATTAAAATTCTTGCGCCATAAATAAAAAAAAAATCATAAAACTGTGACAGCTTTTTGAGAATATTTTAAAAAATGTTGCCAAAACAATCAATAGAGGAGTAGAACTTAAAGTTTTTTTAATAGTACTTTTAAAGTTGGAGTACTTTGTTTCTAATCTATTATTAACAGGCAAATGGTCAAACCATTTTATTCCAATATGATTTTTGAAAAGTGGTAGTGTTTTAGCACAGGATAGTTATTGACCATTGCTTGTTTTTTTTTATGTTATGTATATTATCGAGGCTTCTGACTCACACAATGTTGTCATTTTTGCCTCATCTATTTTTAAATTATAATATTATCATTATAATCTCTAATGATATTTAAAAGGTACTTAGAGTCCTTTTATATTCATTCATATAAAAAACTCACTTTCAAATATTTTCCAGTTTACATGATCTAATAAATTTCATTATTCTCGATATGGCATGAAACTCAGTTGAGGCTATTAAATTCTGAACTTCCGATGACTTTGAGGTCATTAGTATTGTAGCTCTCTGTCGTTCATATTTAAATGCACTTCCATAATGTGTGCTCGACATCTTCAATTTGTTCACATATCGAGCACATTGGAGAATCGGAGAGGCCTATCAAACATAATATTCTTCCCATTAGTGCATGTCCGGATCTTAATCTAAAAATGATTCTCATTTCCGATCTTTTCAGATTAACCTCAGTGAACCATGGTCTTTTAAACGGTTCGTTTTGGAGCTTTCTGTACCATAGTCCTTTATTGGTAGACAACATTTCAAAATGATTATTCCACATATTATTACGAATGGAATTTATTTTTTGGCAGTAATCTTCAGCGTCTGGCGTCCAGTCGTAGATGATTCCATTCACACATGCTTCGTTTGCCAACAAATCCGCCTCTTCATTCCCATGTATTCCTACATGAGATGGTATCCATTGTAAACATATGGACACATCTTTCTGCTGTAACCACCTTATTTGTTCAACAATATTGTAGGCTATTTTCCTACAGGGAACCATTGCTTGTTTGAAAATATTGTTATCTTTTCATTTTGAAACGATCTCTGTGAATTTGTAAAAGAGCTATTTTTTATAAATTATTTGCAGCGAAGTAGGTACTTTAAAATCTTGAATAGTCTGATGGTGGGGTAATCATACGGCTTATGTATTTAAAATTAATTTTATTAACATTTTTTCTATAATTACTAATGGCGTAATTCTGTTATAACAATATAATAAATTGTGTTTTTTTCTTTAGTTTACGCTATCCTGTAAAACAGCGAATAGTCTCTGTGGATCAATGTAGGGAGACGATAAAATGGCAAATCTTTTGGCTTCGGACAGAGTTGATAAGTTCTGTCTTTTGTAAGACAATCACTTTGTTCATAACGCATTTATTATATTTCAGGTTCATCAGCTACCAGCAGTGGCGGCTCCAGCACATCTGGCAGCGGGGGTGGCGGGGGCAAGAAATCCTCCACGCTGTCGTGCCCCAAGTGCGGCGACCCCTGCACGCACGTGGAGACCTTCGTCAGCTCTACGCGCTTTGTCAAGTGCGACAAGTGCCACCACTTCTTTGTGGTGCTCAGCGAAGTGGACACCAAGAAGAGCCTCAAGGATAGCGCAGACCCCAAGAACGGCTTCTTTAGGTATTTTACTTCAGATTCCATGTCAAAACAAAACAGTGACAAAAAACAACAAAAAAACTAACCTAACCGAATCTACACTGAACTATCCTAATCTGTTTTTTTTTCTTCTTCCTCTGCCTGTCCGTTCAACGGACGTTGGCTATGCGGACTTTGTTTACTGCGGCCCGGAACAGCTATACAGTAGACTGGCCAAACCACTGCCTCAGGTTTTTCAGCCATGAGGTTCTCCTTCTTCCAGGTCTCCATCTTCCGGCAATCTTTCCCTGCATTAGGAGATGCAAAATCTCATACTTCTCTGGATGTCTTATCACATATCCAAGATGTTGAAGTTTTCAGATTTTTATAATTTTAATAACTTATGTTTCTTTATTCGTCCGAACCATAACATCTTCATTCATAACCCTGTCTATCCAGCTCTCTTTTAAGTATTCTTTTGTAGATCCACATCTCGAATGCCTCAAGTCGCCTAATTAGCTCTTCAGTAAGCGTCCATGCTTCCATTCCATAAAATAATATCGAAAACATATAGCATCTGACCATTCGCATTCGTAATCCAAGGTTGAGATCATGACTGCAGAACATCTTTTTCATGCGGATAAAGATTGCACGAGCTTGCTCATGCAGCATTCGATTTCAACTGAAGGATCCCATCTATCATTTACATTGCAGTCCAAGTATACAATACTCTGCACCTTCTCTAGTTTTGTTCCAGCAATATAAAGATTTTCATTCAATGCATTATTTTTTGCTTATGAGCATGTATTTTGTTTTATTTATATTCAGTTCTAGCCCAAAATTCTCACAAGTCTTCACTACTTCATTCAGCAGAAGTTGTAGATCCTCAATGTTACTTGCTAGAAGTACCGTATCATCTGCATAATGCAGGTTGTTCAGAATCTTCCCATTTATGACAAGTCCTTGAGTAGCTTCTTGTAGAGCTTCATTAAATATTTCTTCTGAAAATAAGTTGAACAGTTTAGGTGAAAGAATACACCCTGTCTCTTTATTTTTTTTCACCATTCTGTTTTAGCCGCTTACCAATTGTTTGGTCTTGAAATGAGAATAGGCTTGGTTCTTACCAGAATGTCTTTTTATCCATTTTGAACAATTGTAAGAAGTAGTGGAGTGTTTTTGTTTAGGACCAAGAAGAAGGAAATTGACTCACGGAAGCAGTTTGTGTACATAATATCGTTTTCGTATTCGTTCGTTTAGATTACCTCGAGGTATTGTAGTGGTTCTATAGGAACAATATAAAATAATATTAAAGAGAGATGGTGTCACGGTGACTGATTGGTCATCCTTTTCCTTCCAATATATTTTTATTCAACATAATAATACTATCACCCAATTCCATGCCATTTAGTCTAAAGTCTAGAGTAACTACAGTCCATTTTGAAATTCATCCTAAAGCTATAAAATTCGTATGCAGTTTCAGTTGCAACGTTTAGTCCTTTATTTCTTTTTCGGTGTTTCGTTGTCGGTATTCTGTTGGAGTTATTTAATGGTTCGTTAAGATTCTTTTTTCAAGTGTGAAATTGTCATGCTGATTTGGACTCTCTTACTTGCATTTTTCTTAATAAATTTAATTAAATCAAACATTATTTAATTAAAGCTGTTTGTCAGCGCTATTCAGATAGATTATAATCTAATATACTTTGTATGTTTATATTCTTCATCAATGTTTATTTCTGGAATTTTTAAATTAATTACTACGTACTTTACGTAGTAATTTTTTAATTCATAATATCTTGTACACATTCATGTATATGAGGTTTTCTTTTTCTTCATGTTTGTTTTATAATAGCTTACTATTTTTGCTTTATACTGTCACTTCAATACGTGCTCTTTAATTTTTTGTTATATTATTTTTTTTTCTTCTTAACTATGTATATTGTTTCAAATTATTGTAATTCCCATGTAAAAGCCGTTAATCGGCGTTAATTCATAATAAATAAATAAATAAATAAATAAATATTATGGTATCTAACTGCCTGAAGAAAATTTGAAAAAAGAATTTTGATTGAGATAGTGACATTTCTTGGGACAAATTGTATAATTCTTTTATTTTATTTTTATTTAAAAACTAGCTAGTTCATAGCTAGCAAATAAATAAATTGTTTCTCCCTGCATGTCCTTTCCCATTCATCCTGTTCCCCTTCCTCTATCAAGTCCCCTTCCCATCTCGCATTCCCCGCCTCCTCCACCTTCCCTCTGCCCACTTCACTCCCCCCCCTTTCCCCATCACGCGAATATCCCTCCCGAGTTCCCCTCCCCCTCCCCCACCCCCTTTCGCAATCCATACATTCAGTTTTCAAATAGCTTGCGTGCTACCTATTGCAATTTTTTATACAAATTTCATAATGCCAGAACTCACCAGTAGTTTTATACAAACCTTGTCCTGACAATAACGAAGACAAAAAAAATAATTATTTATTTTGGAGCAGTCGTTCGGAAGTTATGCGCGTACCTTTATTTATTTATTTATTTATTTATTTACGGACAATTAGTCCAATTAACAATACATCAATAACACGAATAGAAAAAAAAGAGAAATCACAATGAAAGGAGATTACATATAGATGAAGAGCATTGACAAAATACATATAATATAAAAGTACATAGAGAAGATAACTACAAGTAGCTTGAAGATGGATTTAAAAAGACTTTAAAAAACCACATTGCGTAACGACTGCCGAAAGTCATTTAGGCTTACACCAAAAAATTCAATGCTTTGATTTGTGTTGACTAGTCTCGACATTCTGGATAAAGGAGAATGATATCCATAATTAGTAGAATGTTGATTGAGGAACAGCAATTCATTATTTCGGAGTCTACGGGAAGGAATGTTGAACTGGATGAGTTGTAACAAAGCAGGTGTGTCAGTAATACTGTTGATAATTTTGAAAATGCATATTAGATCAGAGTCCTTTCTACGTTTTTCTAAAGAGGAAATGTTTAAAGTTTGTTCAATTTCATCATACGAGTATTCTCCTCTTTCAAGTCCTAACCTCCAAGCAATTCTTCGTAGGAAGCGATGTTGTACAGATTCGATGTAACAAATGTGGACAGCATAAAAAGGAGACCAAATGACACTAGCATATTCAAGGTGAGGGCGGATCAGCGAACAGTAAAGAGATTTAAGTGTATTTATATGTTTAAAGTCAGAGGTAATTCTATGAATGAAGCCGAGTAGTTTAAGTGATTTGTTTACGATGTTATTAATGTGATCCCGGAAAGAAAGTTTACAATCCAGAGTGACCCCAAGGTCCTTGATAGATGTGACAGTGGAGAGACAAACATTATTTAGTTTATAATCAAACTGAATAGGTTTTTTAGTTCTATAAAAGGACAAAATTTTGCATTTATCAACATTAAGTTCCATGCAGTTAATTTTGCACCAATCATTAAATGAGTCAATATCAAGTTGAAAAAGTAAACAATCAAGATGGGATTTAATTATCTTAAGAATCTTATTGTCATCGGCAAAAATCCAAAAACGTGTGTGAGAAAAAACTTTAATGATATCGTTAATAAAAAGGTTAAAAAGAAGCGGGGCCAAATGGGCTCCTTGCGGAACGCCGGAAGTTACATCAATGTTAAAGGATTCAAAGTTATTTATTTTAACCCTTTGTTTTCTATTACTCAAGTAAGAGTGAAAGAATGATAACAATGGGTCTCTAATGCCTATAGCATAAAGTTTGGCCATGAGAATACGGTGATTAACTTTGTCGAAGGCTTTGGAGAAGTCAGTGTAGAGGACATCAACCTGAGTGTTGTCTTCTAAGGCTTTAAGAATGGTATTTATAAAGGACAGTAAATTAGTTGTTGTAGATTTCGCCGATCTAAATCCATGCTGTTCCTCGATCAGAACATTTTTGAAAATAGGAGTGATTTTCTTTGTAATTATCGACTCAAATATTTTTGGAATATTAGATATAATTGATATTGGTCTGTAATTTCCAATATTTGACTTGTTTCCAGACTTAAAAATGGGTCGAATAAATGAAATTTTCCATGAGTCAGCAAATGTTCCGGTTGAGAGTGATAAATTGTACAACATATAAATTGGGTACCTACATACATTTCGGTGATTCTTTTTATTTATTTAGATTTTTAAAAATTTTTCATAAAATATATACAGTTAATAATTAAGTAGGAACTTACATTAAGTACCTACTTACAAATATTAGGTCCTTACATATGAAATTGTCGTTTTGCCGTACTGGCAACTTTGATCTCAAATATCTTCTCTTTGGTTAGGAATTCCAAATTCAAATTTTTACAGCTATTTACTCATGTATTTGTGTTTCGTAAATTATAATTCATTTGTTTTTTCCTTAATTGTTTTTTTTCTTTGCGTCACTTAGTTTACAAAATGGAAAACTTGAAATATCGCATTATTTACGAGTACGACTTCCACCGTGGCACCAGTGCTACAGAAACGGCTCGAAGGATTAATGATGTGTATGGCGACAGTGCCGCAGAAGAAAACGCAGTGCCTTTTTGGTTCCAACGTTTTCGTTCTGGAAATTTCGACCTGCAGAACAAACCCCGTGGACGGCCGGAGACCAAAGTTGATAATGAAGAATTGAAGGCTATTGTGGAAGCAGATCCATCGCAAACCACGTCCGAGTTAGTTGCAGGCTGCGGTGTTAGTGATAAAACTGTTTTAATCCACTTGAAGCAAATTGGGAAGGTGAAAAAGCTTGAAAGGTGGGTACCTCACGAATTGAGTGAAGCAAATCAACAAACGCGCGTTAGGACGCTAGACCACACACTGCACAACAGACGGCTACCAAATTAGAGGAGCTTCAATTGGAATGTCTAAGACATCCACCGTACTCTCCGGACCTTGCCCCAACAGATTACCATTTTTTTCGAAATTTGGATAACTTCTTGCAAGATTTTATTGATTCCCGTCCGAATGGTTTTTTTAGTAAAGGGATCGATGAACTACCTATGAGATGGCAAAAGTGCATAGATAGCAATGGTACATTACTTTGATTAAATAAATATATTATATTTAAAAAAAATCGACTTTATGTTCCTCCCATATAAAATGCCAATTTCATATGTAAGGACCTAATATTAGGGAACGTACCCATACTACGTGACCAACTTTTTGCAATTTTTAACCCCCCCCCCCCCCGTGACCAAGAACCTAAGCAACTCGCCGCTCATTTGTACCAAGCGTGGTATTTTGAAGACCCCCCCCCCCGAACAGGTCTCGTAGTATGGGTACGTTCCCTTATCATTTCAGAGAAAATTTTTACCTTGTTTTATTATTTGAGTAAAGTTTGTAATCGGTCATAGACCTGTATATAATGGCCTTTAACATTAAAGATTTTACTCATGATGTTGGGATGGCATAATATTAGTCAATAGACTGTAACTTTCCTTTTATGTTTCCAGGAAGCCCCCCCCACCGCCAAAGAAGATCTTTGAATACCTGAACAAGCACGTGGTGGGGCAGGAGCACGCCAAGAAGGTGCTCTCGGTGGCAGTGTACAACCACTACAAGCGTATCTACAACAACATCCCTCCCCCCGTGGTTCCTGCCCAGCCCGTCTCTCACTCAGAGCAGCAACAGTCCTTCACGCACAGAGGTAGATGCACGTGCTTTCCATAATGTCTCTATTAAATATATTGAATTATAATGATAAAACAGTGAATTTGGTCATTAGAATGGAAATTATGAACAAAAACATGATTAATCACGTATTACATATTTGTCATTTTACTGGGAAATCCACTTCTTTCGCAGCACAGTTGACGCTTAGTTCAGATTATGGTTACTGCAATTTTTTCATTTATATTATGGGCTAAGGTGATTTGAAATTTCAAATGATAATGATAAAAGTGTTAGCGCGTTTTGTGCTCTTTGTGTTTTGTCAGCAGGTGGAGATTTTTTGGGCTACTCGCATTTAACTTTTGTTGTATCCGATTGTATTGTTTTATGTACTGTGTACACTAAACTTTATAATCTTGATGGAGTTTTAGAGTATCGACACAAACTAGCCACTCGAGCGATTTTGGTCGAAAAATGGACCACTTTTATTATTCTACGATTGATAGCGGTCCATAAATGGACCTTATTTCCCTACCATTCGTAAAGCATTTATTGTAATTATTTAAAACATTTCCTTGGCCAGCCATTTACTTTAAAACGAAGCTATGAAATGCTTTACCTACCACGACCATAGATGCCGCAAATCCGAACTTCGTAGACTATTTTAGAACGATGTTAAAAATAAATTTTTTAAATATTTTTTCCCGCCGAATATTTGATCGGCTGTTTATGGATAAAATTAAGTCCTTTTCCCATAGATATGCACCTATCATTATCTAGTATACCACAGACAATATACAGAAATCGAAAATATTCTACTTTGACTCGAATAAGTATCCCTCATGGCAGTTTCAAGTAAAGAACACGCAGGATTCCTACGATTATAAACTTTACGATTTTTTTATAATTTTTTTTAAATCCTACAAATATCAGATAAAGAGTAAAATACAGGTTAATTAATTGGCTATGTAGCACTATGATAAGTTTTTATGTCTCCATGTTAAAATTCGAAGGTATGATTTTTTTAATGTTGGCAAAAAATTTTAAAAATGACCTTCTGGGAAATCTCGAGCTATCGAGGCAAATTTATTTATTTCGCATGATCGCTCCAGTGCCTAAGGTGTTGCTCTGAAAGAACCCTTTTTAGAAATGAACCCTTTTTTGTTTATTTAAATCGAAGAGGGTGATTTTCTAAAATCAATTGTTACCCCCCTCAGGCCTCGGTCATATTTCGTCAAAGAAGATCAAAATATTTCCGCTTTGCGATAAAATCAATCTAATTAAACACTGTTAAAACTTTTAAGTTAAAAATTTAAAAATATAATTTTTTTTAATGCAAACATGAAAAGTTTTAAAAATGGCTCCTTACACTAAAATGACTGAAAATGAAAATAAATAAAAACACATATTTTATTAGACAAATATATTGTAAACGTAATAACCACCTCCCTTTTATGTATTTTTTTGTAAAAATAATTTATAAAAAAATCCCACAGTATCATTATATTTTTTCAAATTGCAGTCAGAAACTTTGGTTTCATAAAGGAGTTTGTTTTAATTATTTTGAGGTTAACTTTTAGATTTGAATATAAAACGTGATGTTTTCTTTTTCTGGCACCATTTAGATCATATTTCTCACAACATATCTATGAGTTGTTCCCAAAAGTGAACAAATTATGGTGGGTCTATACTTGTCTGACGTGTTGTGATGTTGATGTTCTGTCGTAAAGGCTAGCATTCACATCTATATGTCATGTTGTGACGCTTTCTGACGGTATTTTGAATCCATACAGTCATCACAACACAGCACTGGCCCGAGCATACTTGTCTGAAGTCATGACTCGGCCACTCCCTCGCCCCCCGACCTGCACCGCTCTGACGAAAATCGAGATTGCTTCTTACACCACACGACATAATGCATCACGTCACATAGTGACACACTAATATAATCCTCACCATACTAAATGTATGAATACCGTTCTGACACATCACGACAAGACACGTCAGACAAGCATAAACCGACCATTAGTCTGAGTAAAAATGTACCTTGCATTTGTGTCGGTAATACAGTTAGTTAGCCAACTTATCACCAACAGTAGAAATCTGTATTTTGGTGAACTGAAAATATGCTATTGGTTTGACACTTTGTAATCAGTATAGATTATCAGCTAAGAAGCTGTACCTAAAATAATAATATCAATTTTTACCAAGTGTGTTGAAACTCTGTAAAATCACAGCAAGTAGTTTGTAACAAAATACTAACCAAATCATCATAAGTTATCCATCAAAATTGCAAAGACGTCACCTTGTGTAGCCGTCAAGTATGACCTTCCAGACCTGCTGCACATTACCGGCATCGGGCACGCCAGTGTGGGGAGCTCGGGGAGCTCTCTGGGCTCGGCGCCTCCCTCCCCGCCCCCACAGGGGCCCGCTGCACACCCACAGGGGGGCTCCGACATCCTAGACCGGGCCAGCCATGACCTGCGCCTTGAGAAGAGCAATATCCTGCTGCTGGGGCCTACGGGATGCGGTGAGTCTTGATTTTACTTTACTTTTTTTATGATGCAGTATAACCTCTATCTACCGTTTTTTAATTGAAAATGTCTATCTCTACATATTATAAATTAAAGTCCCCCACGTCGACTGTCTGTCAGTCTGTCTGTTCGCGATAAACTTGAAAACTACTGAACGGATTGCTGCAGTTTTCACCAATAGATAGAGTGTTTCGTGAGGAAGGTTTAGGTATGTAATTTGTCAAGGATTTGTGTAAATTGGTTGAAACAACAATAATTGTTAGAAGTGTCGGAAAAAGTCAAGCCGCCTGGTAGATTTCATCGATAAAGCTCCCTAATCCTTTTGGGATATAACAAAACAATGCATGGTGGGATATTCCTCTTTTATAGATCTACAAAAAAGTCCGCGAAGGCATATATCTATCTTTTACGGATAGCTTACTATACCCACATTCTCTCTTCTAAAAAATGGTCACGAACATTGCGGTAGTTGAAAATTAATTTAGACAGATACAGTATTAATCCTTATTAACTTAAATACGTTAGTTACCCCAAGCATTTCATGCACATTATTATAATCTTTCACACCGTCTCAACGTATTATAAATTAAAGTCCTCCGCGGCATCTGTCTGTTTCTTCGCGATAAACTCAAAGACGGCGGTGGTTTTAAAGGTTAGATAACCATCCAGTAGATGATGTTGTGTTTTATTAGCCACAGCAACGCGTGGCCGGGTCAGCTAGTTGCAAATAATGATGAATGAGGGAAATAACAGATGTGGAAAATAGAAAAAAGCTACATTTGTGCATTGTACATGCATGAGCATGATCCTTCAACACTGCTCATGTAGGGGTCTAGCCCCTAATGGTTAAGAAGGTTACGTTTAGACTGTTTGAATAAAAATGTCAGGAGAATACTTGACACAAAAATGAATACATATCGCATATCCCGTAGAAAAAGGTCATTAGTCAAAATTTTCTGAATAGTAAAGTGATTGTGAATATCTATGCCCCACGAAAACCTTATTTAAGTTAGATCACCCTATCTCCGCGAGATGTCGTTAGTGTCTCTTTTCGACGGGACTGCTTTTTGAATTATGACATTTTTCAATGGGATGTGCGATTGTACTTAATTCAGTCTACATTAAATTTATCCTTCCTCTGTCAATGAATTGAACCCTGAACCAGATTGATCTTCACTATAATGCATGTTTTTAATACAATTTTTTTATTCTTTGCGGGAGACGGTTTACGATTAGTTCCCGTGAGCACTTAGGCCGTAGGCCCATTGTACTATCTCCCATTTTATCTCAATCCTTTAACAATTACCCAGTCCTTTTAATAAAGTTCACCAGAGTTGTCATTGTCAATTAAGCTATATCTTCTGGTTCGACAATGTGTCTTCCCAGGTCTTATATCTCCTCTTCATTCCACCTTGGTTCCCTCAAGGCCCCACGAGGGAAGAGGGCTCCATCTCTCCTCCACTCCTTAGTTCCCCGAAGGTTCCCCGAGCATGGTAGCTCACACCTCGGCTTGAATATGATTTTAATTAGTTTGTGTTTATTTTGCAGGTAAAACACTCCTGGCCCAGACGATAGCCCAGTGCCTGGACGTCCCCTTCGCCATCTGTGATTGCACCACCCTGACGCAGGCTGGTTACGTCGGAGAAGACATCGAATCTGTAATCGCCAAGCTGCTGCAAGACGCCAACTACAAGTAAGCAATCAACAAGATGTCACTTTTTAATGTGATTACCACGCACAAGTGTTTCAACTGCCTGTGCTGGTGAAACTAGGGTATCTTCAATTGGGGGCACGTAGCGATATAAACTCAATTTGTTCATCCAGAGCACAAGTGAAGAATTTCCTGAGAGGAGAAAATTGGCTTGATTTACGACGAGGGGGAATATGATAAATAAATTTTTAGGATAAAAGGATAAAAATAAAATGAATAAATTTTTATCCATTTTATTTTTAACTAGCTGACCCGGCCACGCATTGATGTGGCTAATAAAACACTTTGTAAAATCCAACCTTTGTAACTACCGCCGTCTTTGAGTTTATCACGAAGAGACAGACAGATGCCGCGGAGGACTTTAATTTATAATACATACGTAGAGATGGTGTGAAAGATTATAATAATGTGAATGAAATGCTTGGGGTAACTAACGTATTTAAGTTAATAAGGATTAATACTGTATTCGTCTAAATAACTTTCCAATTATCCCATTGTACGTGACCATTTTTTTAGGATAATAGGATAAAAATAAAATGAATAAATTTTTATCCATTTTATTATAGAAGATAGAAGATAGAATGGGTATAATAAGAATAATTATAATAGGTATAATTTTTTTAGAAGATAGAATGGGTATAATAAGCTATCCGTAAAAGATTGATGTATCCCTTCGCGGACTTTTTTGTAGATCTATAAAAGAGGAGTAACCCAGCATGCATTGTTTTGTTATATCTCAAAGGGATGGTGCCCATTTGATTGACTTCGACGACCTATGTTAGCATATTAAAACAGTAAATAAAGTTTTCACGCACGGACAAACTGATGATAGAAGATTTAAAATGGTAACGTTTGACAGACGACTGACTGAAATATGAAAATCAGAATTCTTTTTTTTTGTATTCCAATTCTAGATTACGTTGTGCTTCTGAAAGTAGGTAGAACAGTGGAATTGTTTATATGAGAAAATGAAATTGTTGTTTTTACTATCTTCCTCACAATTTTTTCATATTATCTCACCGTTTAAACCTTCCCTGGACTACGACAAACATTTCAAAACCAAAATCACCTAAATCGGCCCAGCCGCTCTCGAGTTTTAGCGAGACAAACGAACAGCAATTGATAAGAATAATAAGATAAGAAGATATAATGTGTATAGTAAGCTATCCGTAAAAGATAGATATATGCCTTCGCGGACTTTTTTGTAGATCTATAAAAGAGGAATATCCCACCATATATTGTTTTGTTATATCCCAAAAGGATTAGGCAGCGTTTTCGATGAAAGCTACCAGGCTGCTTGACTTTTTCCGACACTTCTAACAATTATCGTTATGTTTCAACCAATTTACACAAATCCTTGACAAATTACATACCTAAACCTTCCTCACGAAACACTCTATCTATTGGTGAAAACCACATGAAAATCCGTTCAGTAGTTTTCGAGTTTATCGCGAACAGACAGACAGACAGACAAACAGACGGCGTGGGGGGGGACTTTACTTTATAACATGTAGAGATACGCGACATCTATTGACTTTTCTGCAAGTCTAGGATACAGACACTATCTAGATAGCATTTAGTTCGAGTTGAATCTTGCAAATCATATGATACAGTTAAAAGTGACCGAATTTGATATGGGTTCCGAAGCTCAATCGGTAGAGCACTTGCCATGTAAGCAAAGGGTCCTGGGTTCGAGTCCCAGCGGAGCCAATATCTTTTTCTGATTTTTCTGTCTCCAGATTTTTGATTGAGTTTCACTAATATTATCTTCATTTAATTAAATATTATAATTTGAGATTTTACTGATAAAGTTTAAAAAATTAAAAATAAATAACTAAAATGTTTCCAACTTCCTCAATTTTGTGTTTGAAACATGATCTTCGCAAAGCTAGAAATGAGAGTTGGGATGAACTTGCTGGAAGACAAATTTGCTCCGTGCAGACCTACAAAAGGTAAAAAGCAATGCTTCTTCCGATCTTTCAACTGCGAGATAATACACTTTCTTTTTGATAAATGTTTTCGTGGACCATTATTTTTGGTGTGGGTTTTATTTTTTAAATTCACACGCCCTATCTAGATAATACATACTTAGTTGATGTATATGATTTACAAGAGTTTTTGGGAGATTGTACAACAGTTTCACAACTATTTCAAGTTTTTAATATAAATTTTTATTTTCAGTGTTGAGCGAGCTCAGATGGGAATAGTCTTCCTGGATGAAGTGGACAAGATCGGAGCTGTTCCCGGAATCCATCAGCTCCGGGATGTTGGAGGTAAGTGATTCCCGTCAAGATATATCAATTCCATAGTTCAATGCTTTCATGGATCTGTATGTTATATTAACATAATGCGCCTGACGGAAGGGTAAAACAAAGAATAAAATTGTATTAAAATATACATTTTTCAGGTGAGGGAGTCCAGCAGGGTATGCTAAAGATGCTGGAGGGCACCATCGTGAATGTGCCCGAGAGGAACTCCCCCAGGAAACTGCGCGGGGAGACAGTGCAAGTGGACACCACCAATATCCTGTTTGTGGCCAGTGGGGCCTACAATGGCCTGGACAGACTCATCTCTAGGAGAAATAATGAAAAGGTTACTTTTGTGCTCATTATTATCTTGAAATGATGCTACTTGTAACGACCCTGCGACTGAAGACTATGATGACTAAGGTTGTCCAATGTCTCTTCTTCATCAGCTGTTACACGAGATAATACATTGTGTTAATAATAGTCTGTTGACTCTCCCACGAATTGGATATATTAATGTAAATGCAAAAATACTACATTACATATATGTGTACATATCTTTTCTCAAATGTTTCTCTCCCATTGCAGTACCTGCGCTATATCTTTTCTCAAATGATTCCCTCCCATTGCAGTACCTGTGCTATAACTTTTCTCAAGTGTTTCTCTCCCATTGAAATACCTGCGCTATATCTTTTCTCAAACGTTTCTCTCCCATTGCAGTACCTGTGCTATATCTTTTCTCGAGTGTTTCTCTGTCATTGCAGTACCTGTGCTATATCTTTTTTAGAGTGTCTCTCCCATTGCAGTACCCGTGCTATATCTTTTCTCAAGTGTTTCTCTCCCATTGCAGTACCTGGGCTTCGGTGCCCCCGTGCTGGGCTCCCCGGGGCGCCGTGCCGCCTCGCAGCAGGCCCTCCAAGAGCAGTGCGCCGGTGCCTCTGCGGAGGAGGAGAACCGAGAGAGGGACGCCTTCCTGCGCCTGGTGCAGGCCAGGGATCTCATCGACTTTGGCATGATTCCGGTAATATATTAATAAACACGCTTTCGGGGGGGTTTGCTTGAACGCCTTGATGAATATCCAATATAAAAAGTTCTGAGCAGTCCAGCGTTTGGGCAGAACTTGTGTGACGCTATTACCTAAATCTCTTCCTAGCATTGATTGTCACCCTCTCTAAACCATATAACCTGTTTCCCTCACATGGATCAGCGTTTACAACACCTCAAGAAGAAGTTCGTCCAAGTTTCTCTTGGTGTATGGATCACAGAAGTGAATAAATCCATCAATAAATTGTGGTACGGACGTGAAACATATACAATTTTTTTTTATTGAAAAAAAATATCATCAGACTTTTACTCCTGATATGCTCAGGAATCCTATATAAACAAGGTACCATAAAAAGTACTTACGCTCTGTACTATATAAAATATATTTACAGAATAAATTACAGAAGGTACTTTATAAAATTAACTACGAGGGCTATTCAAAAAATAGGGAACGTTTCCGTCTGACGCCGCTAGGCGCGTGGCGATCACGTATGTTTTGGTGTGCGCGTGCTCGTAGCAGTCGGCATCCAGCTGTCAGAACGAGAACGTCTCCGCGCTGCCCGTTTTCCCAATATTCCAATTTAAAATGTGCGCTGCAATTTCAAATCCCGCCAGTTGTGAAGTGCGGTCCATAATACGGTTTTTGTTAGCAAAAAATCGATAGAAATTCATCGGCAACTGTGCGAAGTGTATGGCAACGACGTAATGAATGAAAGTTCAGTGCGAAAATGGTGTATCCGGTTTAAAAATGGCCGAACCAACGTGCATGATGAAGAGAGGAGTGGACGCCCGAGCATTGTGACAGACGATCTTCTCGCCAAAGTTGATGAGAAGATTCGTGAAAACCGTCGCTTCACAATAACGGAGCTTTCGCTTTGCTTCCCACAAGTTTCACGGACTTTGTTGTTTGAAATTGTGACTCACAAGCTTGGCTACCATAAATTTTGTGCAAGATGGGTGCCAAAAATGCTTACAGACCTCCATAAAGATCAGCGAATGGGAGCAACCTTAACATTTCTTGACGCCTACCACACACATAGTGATTCTTTACTGGATCGAATCGTAACGGGTGACGAGACGTGGGTGAAGCACGTCAATTGCGAGACGAAATTGCAGTCCATGGAGTGGGGGCACACAAGTTCCCCCAAAAAACCAAAAAAAATTTTGCAAACCTTGTCAGCGAGGAAGATTATGGCTACTGTTTTTTGGGATAGGCAAGGTGTGCTGCTTATTGACTTTCTCGAGCGTGGTGCAACAATCAACTCTGATCGGTACTGCCAAACATTGCGCAAGCTTAGAAGAGCAATGCAAAACAAGCGCCGAGGAAAGTAATCGTCAAAAATTTTGTTTTTTCATGACAATGCCCGACCTCACACGGCGTTTTGATGACGACGACGAGCTCTGGGCGTGCGTCACTGAGTGGCTGAGATCGCAGGCGGCGAATTTCTATGACGAAGGAATTTCGAAGCTTGTCCACCGCTACGATAAGTGCCTTAATTTGTTTGGTGACTATGTAGAAAAGTAGCATTTTAGTCACTCTTTCAGATGTATATAATAAAATATTTTTCCTGTACCTAGTTTTTGTTTTATTACAAAACGTTCCCTAGTTTCTGAATAGCCCTCATATTAAGCATATCAGTCCCAATTAATTAGCCCACCAGTATGTACCTACAGACTATAATGCCTATAACAACCATTTTTTTCATTTTTTATCTAATTCTTAGTCGAAGTATGATACAGTTAAATATTCCTGATTCGGAATGGGACACATTAGCTCAGTTGGTAGAGTTGCACCCCAGCAAGGCGAAGGTCCTAGGTTTGAATCCCCGATGTGACCATTCCAGATCTTTTTCTGATTTTCTATTTTCAGATTTTTGATTGAGTTTGGCTAATATTGTCTTTAAATGTATCTATTTAATTAAATGTTTTGTTTTAGGAATTCGTTGGACGCTTTCCCGTTCTTGTTCCCTTCCACAGTCTGAACCAAGACCTTCTAGTGAGAATATTGACAGAACCTAAAAATGCACTGGTACGTTTCTTATTAATTTATTTACCACAGGCGCTTCATTAATTTTTATATTGGAACTGATTTTTCACGAATTTAGACTATCCTGTGATTTTTCACGGAACTGTGCCAGTTTTTTTTTTATGATAGTAAAAAGAACATAATGCAAAACTGTTGGAATATCTGCAAAACAAACTGATTGTACCATGATTTATTGTTGCAAATGTACACACTTAAGTCAATTGGTCACACACTGTCAGATAGGGACAGGTACTTGTATAGCAGGTTGGATTAGAGGGAGATGCATATAGTTGCGTCAACAGGTATTATAGCTCTTTCTAATCACATATTGGTTAGTTTAAGTTAATTTGGACTACGACTACCCCTTGGTCAAGATTCAATTGATCACTATGTTATAAATCTGCAAGAACTAGAACTCTACAGTGTGTATTTACCCTAATAGGAGTTTAAAAATTAACTGATTAATAATGCATGGAAAGTAATGCAGTTGTCTAAAACACACCAAGACACAAGTTGACTCCTGTGTTCATCCTGTACAATTTGAAAAAGCAATTTACTATTGATGGTAGTTTTAAGAATGGATATGAATATACAACTACTTACTGCCTAAGAGGAAAAAGCTAGTATGTATGTAATGTGATAATAAAGATGTTTGGTTTGATGTGCAGGTGCCCCAATACCAGATGCTTTTCTCAATGGACCGCTGCGCCCTCAGCTTCAGCCCCGAGGCACTGCGAGCCATCGCCCGCCAGGCCATGGAGAGGAAAACAGGCGCCCGAGGACTTAGAGCCATCATGGTGAGGAAAACATTCACATTAACTAATGACAGATTGTTTTTAACCGTTCATCAAATTTGGAGGTTAAAATTCAAATTCCAAGAAATTCCTATTCAAGTTGTTATTATTTCATCATGGGCCCGTTGTTTCAGAGTATATATATATTTTTTTAATTTTTCTTTTTTCTTTGCTTTAATGCTTACACAATTTGTGGATTTTTCCACCATCATGCAAGGCACATGCCCATGTTATGGTTGTCGAAATTGAATACTAATTTTGAAATTAGATAAAATATCCAAATTCTGGGATCAACCCTTCCTAAGAATACTACAGCAAGACATTTAGTTACAATTGACAGTTCCATGGCAAAACACAATGCTAACCAAACAGAATATTGAAGAAAAGGATGAATGTCATTCTTAAATATATGTTATGTGTTTTAATAGAACCATTAATTATTAAGTTCTTAAATCACCAACGCCTTTTTCCTTTCTGAAACATTGCTTAACCTCCTACAGGCATTGCCGTATTTCTTATGAAATCTCGGAAAGCATCACTTTGAAGTAATTTTTTGTGGATTAATTTAGAACTATCGTATATTATATTTACTGAAACACATTCCTTGAACAATAAACTATGTATCAAAACAACATTAATTGCGTTTATTTGATAAATTGATAGGTTTTTCGATGTTTTTGTTACGTACCACGCTCCTAGTTTGACAGTTCAAATCGTGGTAAAAAATGACGCCGAGATCCCATAGATAATTTATTACAAATTATTCCGAATAGCTAGAAGTATTTCAGGTACCTGTTACATCAAGAACGAGAATGGCCCAAGCGATTCTGACCTTGTCCTTCATACAGTTTCTTTATAGATAAGGGTTAAAATCGCATTAAAAAAAAATTAATACCATTTTTTTAATAAACATGAACGCACCATAAATTAATGATTTATATCTCTAAATTCAGACAGCAAAACAATCAAAGCCCTTTTGGCATCCGTACTATTCCGTAGTGATCACTCATACACTAATTTTTTTTTTTAAATCTCCATTATCGATTTGAATATTGCTTGTGCATTTTGGCAGTCTACAAATATGATTTTTGATGATAACTAATTTTTACTAAAATGTCACAAAAGAAAACTTTCTTTTCAAGGTTTTACAGCTCATGATGGAAATATAAACTTAGTATCCTGTATCATTACTATTTCCAGGAGAGTATCCTTCTAGAATCCATGTTTGAGATTCCCGGATCGGACGTGTTGTCCGTCCACATCAGCGAGGACTGCGTGATGGGCTCGGAGGCGGCAGAGTTCATCCGGGGCACTCCCACCACCTCCCCCAGCAGCTCCCAGCAGACCTCCGAGGAAACATGGGCCGGAGTCAGAGCTCAGAACTAATATCGCCTGAAGCTCCTTCACTCCCAAAAACTCTATTATAGACAGTGCTGTGTATCATATTATAATACAGATTTATAGTCAAATCTGTCTGTTTACTTGACTCATATTAAGTATAACATTCATTCAATGTTGTATCGTCTTAAGTATGCGGCTGTTGCATATTTGATCCATGAAATTCAATTAAAATAACATTATAATTTATTTTGTTTTTAAATCTTATTGATCCAAATATCACAAATGTGATCCATCGGTCGCATATGTGATTCAATTAAAACACTTACAATGTGTCAAAACGAATCGCGCGGTGGAATAGAGCTAGTAAAAGACTTACGAAGCGCATTTCTATAAAGCCCTTTTTTTGTATCATTTTAATGAGATATTCATATTGTGATGGTGGATTGTTTTTAAATACAGTGAAACCCTCTTAAGAAGTCTCTCTTAAGACGTTTCGTGGCTTAAGAAGTTTGGCTTTTTCGGTCCCTCAGCCCGAAATTGGCCCAATTTTTCCCACATATAAGGTTTTCCTGCTTAACCTCTGGGAGGCCAGGCCATTTCACGAAAATTCACTAGAAAAAGCACCACTTTGAATTTTGAATTGAATGTTTTGTGGATTAATTTTGAGCTATCGAATATTTTATTTACTGAAACACGTTCCTAGAACAATAAACAATGTACAAAAACAACATTACTTGCATTATTTACGTAAATTAATATGTATTACAATGTTTTAGTCGAGGAACACGCATTAATTTTGGCAGCTAAAATTCGCGGCAAAAATGACATTTCTATGTCACAGATAAAATCGTTAAAAAATATTCTGGGGTTGCAAGGTGAATGAAATTTTGACGCATCCTATGGTGTAATGTTGGCGCAAGCGATTCTGACCCTGTTCTTCATACAAATTATGTACATAGAAGGGCCAAAATCGCAGACAAACATCTTTTGTTCGATATTTTTTCGAATTATTTTCTCGCGCATGCGCACAATTCGCGCACGCCCGCGCGTCTGGCCTATTAGAGGTTAAGAAGTTTGTTTTTTCCGGTCCCTTGGAAAACTTCTTAAGAGGGTTTCACTGTAATTGAAACATTTCAATTCAGGGTGTGGGTTTTGAAAAATCATTTGATTACTTTCATGGTTGGTGTACCAGACAGGGTGAGACACACAGTACTGTAGGATAAGGTTGGAGGTTCCAATCCAATTCTCTTTCACTTGTGAAGGAGAATGTAGTTTGTGTTGCCTGTTGAAGAGCTGGTCTGATATGATTGAATGGCTCCTTTCATATGACATAGCCAGGTCTGTTCCAGAGAGTGGGTCCGTTGTCCAGGGTTAGGCGATTGTCAGTCGAAAAACAAAGCGAATAGATGCAAGATCAGAGCGAGGTTGGACAGGTAAGCAAACAGAGTTATTGTCAAGACGAGCGTTGCTGGTTAACTGATTTATTTCAGGTATTTATACTATGTGATAGAACCGTAGTCGCATTCGGGCGAGAAACACTACTCTTTCTTCGATTGCTCGCTTTACCCCCACTCAGATGCTTTATTTATTTCATAAATATGCAATACAATGGAAAGGTCTGATGCTCTGTAGGGAACCCTGCGCCCTAAGCTTTAAAGTTTTTAATTTGGACTATGAAATTCAATTCACGTTTGTGTGAAAGCTCTATGAAGCAATTATTATTACATGACTATAACATCATCAGCGTTGGCCAGAGACAAATATGAGTTGAGAAAACAGATAGCAGAATTTTTAAACAAATCCGTTCGAGGACTTAACCCCCTGAAATAGTTAATGCTTACAAATCTTTATATATGTATGTAATGTAATATAAAAATCAATCTATCGATGGAACCATTTTATTGATTTGAAATAACGCAGATCATTTGAACTTGTATATTTTAATAAAACTCAGACATGCAAAATGTTACTTTTTGTGCATAAATGCAGTGAAACCCTCTTAAGAAGTTTTCATGATAAGAAGTTTGGTTTTTTCGGTCCCAGACTAAATGACCCAATTTATCCCACATATAAAGTTTTCTGCAAAGTTTTTTTTCCGGTCCTTCAAAACTTCTTAAAAGAGTTTCACTGCGTGAAAATTAAGTTATTGCCTTGAATGTGAGGTTTATAAAATGAATATAAGTTTAGGGCTAATCAAACTACTTTGTTCATAGAGTATTGATATTGCTTACATAATTTTTGTGTAAGTTGTACACCATGAACCTATTGCTCATAAATAATGTGTTCTATTAAGAAGGAAATGCTGATTTAGTGTGTAGAGTTATTTGTTGACATGTTCTGAATACAGGGATAAATCTTACGTTTCTGCAAAGGAGACCAAAACATTTAAGTAATCTTTGATTTTAAAGTCCTCTCAAGTAAACTCAGTTTTGAAGTCTTCAATTTCATTTAAACTGTGTTCCGAAGAGCTCATCTTCAAAAACTTGGAAGCTGTTCTCAAGTTGGAGTCAACCACCTTTTAGAATTTTAAATTATTTTGTATTGTCAATCGACTTTAAATACCATTTAGGAAAATTAGCTATAAGTTTTTAGATAGGTTAAATTCTATCGTACAATCTTAAAGAAATTTATCTATATTTTTAATCATTTTTTTTTTCATAGATATGGATAAGTGTTGGTTTTGTGACTGTTATAAGAATATATTCATGGAGACTCTTGCTTTACCGATGTCTTATTTTTACTTCAAATTTAACTATTGTTGTTCACCATTTTCGTGTTTGAATGCATTCGTCTTCTTCCCCACTCCTACTCCTGGATTGTGATCTCACCAGTAATGTTGCGGCGTAAGAAAATAGTTAAAAGTTATTTTTTTGTAATATAGTGTCTGGTTATTGAAGTCGTACATGAATGTTTTTTCCTAATAAATATAAAGTGCTAAACTGTTTTTCATTTGCGTTTTGAATGCTTGGAGTGGGTGTCTCGTATCCTAAACCTCAGTCAAATTCCCATGTTTTATTTTCTGATTTATATTCGCTAAATACCTTATAATGAATATCTGAACATTTCCCGGCTTTTCAATCGGCTAGTAAATATGTACATTACTTATAAGTTATAAGGTATTTGGCGAATACTGTGAAAGGATGTTCTGCCTTGTCTATTGAGCTACACACCTGTATGTCGGAGATCAATGCTGCAATCAAATCTCATTGGAGTAGGTTCCATTGCAATACTTGTAGAACAGATTCAGCAAACCTGTGTTGAGATACCAGCCGGTCTGTTTAATAACGGATTGAATTAAACGAACCACTCTCCGTTACGCAGGATCAAGCAGGTCTATCAAGTATTGGGACCTTTGGTATTATTGCTGAATAAAATCTAGGACCAAATAAGCATGCTGCATTTGAAGTTTTTACTTTCGTATATACAAGTGTTTGTATGTCTGGCTCGAATGATACAAATATCCAAACAGATATTTGAAAGGGTTCCGCAGTGAAAAGGGTTCCTTACCCCTTGCCTATTTAGCATCTGTTTGAGCTCAAGTGACTTGAATCTAAGCTAAGAAAAGCGGTTCATCTGATTGAAAATCCATAGAGAGCAAAGCTTTTGCCAGCTCTTACGCACAGATGGAATGCAGGCATGCTGTGTCCATTTTAGAGTAAAGTGCATATTAGTATAGTGTAAGGGGTTTATAGTTCTTTCATAGCAGTAAGGAGTATGTGCTGGTTACCAGTGTAAGCTAACGGGCCCCCACGAAGGAGCCAGGGTAGGCTAAATTACATGAGGTAATTACAGTTTTATTATAATAAAACTCTATCTCTAATAAAACTCTATCTCCAATCAACTTTAACATAGGAGACTTTTTTGGCTTGACTTGATTTAACAATGTATATTTTTATCTTTATGTTTTATGTATAAGCTGTTTGTCCCTTACTAATAAATAAATAAATAAATAAATAAATATTCTCAGGGAACTTGTTGTTCCCCACCTATCTCGCAGTGGGCCTCGGCAGAAATTAGCTCAGAGAGAAACAAGGGGGCTCTTATCCAGGAGCGGTTACAGGGACCGGTTACAGGCTATGGTGCTATGGGAATGGTCCTCCTCCCATATTAACAACACGGGATAGAAGCGTGAATCTCGTGTATATAAGTGTTATTCACAAAAATACACAAGAACGTGGTAGGGGGTTCGTATTCCTAAACTCTCTCTCACTCCGTACAGTGAACATTGTTATAAAGGCACAGGTAAGGGGAGAATGAAGTCTGGGCTTACGTGTGGTCATCAGTGCGGCGAGGGACCAAGCATTCGCCATTTTGCCGGTGTTGTGGCTCACAACACGGGTTGGCGGGTCTCTACAGGGAGAAGAGCACTTCAAAGCACTTTGTTGGGAGAAAACCCCCATCCTTTAAGCGAATCGTTGCAGGCAGTCAATATGTGTCAGGATGATGGCCGCTTTGCCAGCGTAGGAAATTGCCCGCTTGGCAACGTGCATATTCCTGAGTGTGGAAGGTTCTCGAGTCTCGGGAGAATTCAAACCGTCAACTTGTGTTTCGTAACAATAGAACGGGTTAGATTGAATGCATAAATAAAAGGCCTTCTAATGTTCATTGTTTATTATGAAAAAGAATATGACATAGATGTGTTTATAATATTTTATTAGTGGAAAAATATTTATAATACAGTACAAAAAGTTGTAAAGCGTCACGTGCAATACACTTGATATTTCAGATAGTTTATTGTGCCCTCAATATTTACATTAAAAAACATATTGCAAGCAAAATCAAAAGTTAGATAGCATCATCAGGGACAGCGATGACATGGATTATGTTGGTTCTATAAGTCCTCAACGATTTACATCTGCAGGACTGGTAAATACATTTAAATAGTACAATGAGATCATAGACAACCAAATTGATAGAACAGTCAATCGGATGAGGGGGAACAAACCAAGTTGCGGGGGACGGCGTGACCGTCTCCCTTTCTGTGATTGGTCAGTAAATGAATCTGACAGTATACAGGCAACTCGCATTGTAATATGACCATTTAGTTTTCGCCAGTAAAATCTGCTTGCGAATTACTGGTCCTTTTTACAATGGCACGCACATTGCTGGCTGCATAAAAGCTTAGCAAAAAATTTCAAGTAGGATAAATAAAAGTTTGGGCTTGTTTTCAAAATTGAATATTTTGTTATACTAATCGTTATGTAGATAATTGATGTGATTAATGTGTTATAAGGGGGCGTTCAAGTATTACGTAACGCAATTTTTGAAGATTTTTGACCCCCCCTCCCCCCCTTGTAACGCGCCGTAACGTTTCAAGTGACAATTTTTACCTGAAAGTCACAATTAAGTTGTGCAAAGTACTGGGAAGTCGCTTAAATAACTTTTTTCTTGTTTTAACCTCCAGGCGGCGGGAATAATCTTTAGTTATTTCAGCGAACTTGCCTCTCACGCGGGAGCCAACTATAGTTATTTCAGGGTTTGAATCCTTGCTGTTTCGTGTACATGCAAGATAGAGGGCCAAATTCTACATGTAAAAATTCTCCAATCATATCTCTAGCGACATCTATCTAAATTTATCCCGAAATATTATTTGTTTATTCTCAGGAACCATTTAAAGCCAAGGAGACAGAATTTCCCCGTCAGTTGATTTGAATCTCGCGCGTCGGTACCAACCATTACTAATCTCGCGCAGTCGCAGTAGAACAAACAAAGGCGCTTCAATAGAACACTGCGCCGATTGTTCAATTTGTGCATTTTTTCATTCAGTTACGTACATCGATTCGATTGTTTTAATTTGTGAAAATAAAAATCCTTTTTTCGCATTTAGGTATATTATGGTGTATTAGTGTTCGTTACTCTTAATATTTAGCCTTGTTTAACTCAATAAAACTTTTATTCGTAATTATTTATATTATAATATTCAAAATGTCACGGGGTCTTAGTGATAAAGAAATTTTTGAGAGCGTGTTAGATTTAGAATCAGACTTAGAGTTTGATAGTGACGGTGAATCAATTTTATTTGATATTGGTGATGGTGATGATGAAGTTCAAAGTGAACACAGTGTAACTCTTCCCAGTACCAGTGTACCCGGTACCAGTGCATCCGATACCAGTGAACCCGGTACTTCAAGCATCCGTGAAAACGCATCTTCGACAAACATTGACATTTTTTCATCATGGGTGTCGGGTCCATTTATTCCGGTCTTTCATGAATTTGATGACTTTTCGTCAGGAATCACAAACATGTCATTGACAAAAGATTCATTAGAGGTAGATTTTTTTGAACACTTTTTGAATCTAGAAATAATGGAGAAAATGGTTCTAGAATCCAACAGATACTATAGAGCTACAGTTAATCAAATATCATTAACTCCCAAATCTCGACTCCGTCAATGGAAAGATACATCAGTGCCTGAAATGTATATATTTTTTGCAATAACTATGCTGATGACTAGGGTTTCTCACATATCGATCGAGGAATATTGGACAACGGATCCTATTTTAGCGTCTTCTCAATTCGGAAAGATTATGCCAAGAGATCGATATCAGATTCTTCTTCGAATGCTTCATTTTTCTGACCCTGCCACACAAACCCCCGGAAACAGACTTCATAAAATAAAACTTTTGGTTGACCATTGCAGAGAAATATTTAAAAAAACCTTTATCCCTTACCAAAACTTGTGCATTGACGAAAGCATAATCGTGTTTAAAGGGCGTTTGAAATTTAAGCAGTATATCCCTAGTAAACGTCATAGGTTCGGAATAAAATTATTTGTACTATGCGACGTTACCACGGGATTTGTATTAGATTTTATTATATACTGTGGAGAAGGAACCGACATCCAAGACGGGCAATGTTTAGGTGTTTCTGGAGCAGTGGTAACCACATTACTCACAGATTATTTTGGCAAAAATCACACAATATGGACCGATAATTGGTACACAAGTCCAAAACTACTTAAATTCTTACACGATCAAAAAACAAACGGTTGTGGAACAGTAAAAGCAAATAGAAAGGGAATGCCTAAATTTAGTAAGTTAAAAAAAGGTGACCATGAATCCAAACATACAGGCCCCTTGTTAGCCCTCAAGTGGCATGATAAACGAGAGATTCATTTGTTAACAACTGTGCACGATGCTTCTTTTGCAGAGACTGGAAAGTGTGATAGAAATACAGGCCTACCAATTAAAAAACCGAAGTGTGTACTAGACTACAATAAATGTATGGGTTCGGTTGATAAGGCTGACATGATGTTGAGTAATCTAAGTTGTATGAGAAAATCCATAAAATGGTACAAGAAGGTTGCTTTCCATATTATTGATTTATTCTTACTAAATGCACACATTCTTCACAAAACAGTTTCCGAAAAGCAAATGACCTTGACTCAATTTCAATACGCAATCATTAAACAACTTTTGGAGAAATATCACATACCATCAACACGAAATCAGCAATCATCCGATAGCCCATTACGTTTGGCTGCCAAAGAATTGGCGAATCATATGCCCGGTTTTGTCCCCCCTACAAGAAAACGGTCAAATCCATGTCGTCAATGCCATGTTTGTGCAAATACAACACTTAGAGTTAAGGCGAAAAAATTTACACGTTACATGTGCTTAGAATGTAATGTTGCATTGTGTGTGGTTCCGTGTTTTAAAGATTACCATAATAAAAATAATTATTAATAAAAAAACTATGTGCCAAAGTGAATAAAAAGTAGTTTAAAATATTTTTATATAATTAATGTTAAAAACGAGAAAAAAGTTAAATGTAGTACCTAAGTGTGATGTGGTTAATAAATTTTAAAGTGCGCATAAAATATGCCCATGTGTGTAAAAATACTTCGTATTATTATGACAGCAAAACAGTTTCTATGTTTGGACATTTCGGCGCATTGATCGGTCCTTTGTAACATGAGACGCGCGGCAGACTCAGGCAGACGTAAGTATCAGGCAACATAAAGATAATTCTGTAATGTTTACGTCTGACTTTTGTTGAATAATTTTTGTTTATATTAACACCATTCTAAAATGACATTTGGGATTATTTATGGATAGTTAAAGCATGGACGAGTTTATTGACCTGAATTCAAACAAAGAACAATCATTTAAAATATATCTAATGACGGTTTTAAAACGTAATGTTGTTCGACTCGATCAAAATATTAAACGTGCCGCGTAGTAGTGTCGGCACACGCACATTTTAACGCAGCCTAGAGGTTAATCGCGTTTGCGGTAATAAATAAAATAAGAGATTTCGAGAGCGAAAAGGGTTGCCAACTTGGAAGATTTTAATTCCCTAGTTTTTTTATCTAAATAAAGAAAAACATGTTACATAACGTGTTGTTCGAACCCCCCCTCGTAACGCACAGTAACGTTTCACAAGACCCCCCCCCCAAGTGCGTTACGCAATACTTGATTTACCCAAATCACTCATTTACCCTAATTTACCCAACTCACTCATTTTTAGCATTGCTAGGCTAGACAGAAAAGTTCCACAATGGACTGCGCAGCAAACTGTTGCCTTAGTTTTACTTTTCTACGCAGGGTCTGGTTATTTCAATGTGCTCTCTTCGGCAGTCAACATACAACTGATGTCGTAGTATATTCAAAGCATTTTTGAGCCTTCCTGGTGCCAAAAATATGGGCACATGGTTTGCCTCCAGCTCGTCGAAATGATATATAACCAGATTTTATGTTAGGGCAAGTCTTATCAATTTGGATGTCTACGATTGAGATATTTGATAACATCATTTAGATGGGAGTATAATGTTCATCTTATATACGTTTGGTTCCAGATTTTACCCAAGGATGCTTTGAAATCTAGAAATGTATCTGTTGGGGGCAACTACTGTAGATATTGAAGCTACCATTTTAAAAAGGTATTTTACAGTCATCTAGGCAAAAAAACGGTTGAAAAATTGCTCCTATTTTGAATTAGGTTTACATCAAATTGATCTTCATTAATTGAAGAAATCTTTTGTTTACTAATTTGCATTAGCAACCTTCGAATGTATAATAATTCAGGAAGGGAGGTTTTCAACCTCTACAGTGCTAAGCGCATATATATATGCGCCAATAAACCATGCCCCCAACGCTACGCGCATGTACAAATGTTTTAAAAGAAATTGCAGAAATATCACAAAAAATGCCGCACACGCCCTTTACCCTACACACATCAGGAACAAGGTGAATTTGATTGCAAATGAATGAGTACTTTCCACATGCACAAATTATTACAAAATACGCAATTTAATGTTTTTGTTAAAACTTGAGTAATAATAATAATAAATGAGTATTGTTCCATGACAAATACCAAACATGACTGGCAAGACTAAGGAACCATGATAATATTATTTATTAATACAAAAATATTATTAAGATAAAACACTCCAAAACAATAGATATTGAATATGAAACAAATTACTTACACGAAACGAGATCAAAGTCTCGTTGTCATATTCATAATATCTAATTTGAATATGTACGCAATACATTGATGTTCATTTCACATATTATTATATTGGGAATACAATATGATATGTCAATTTAATATGTAATAAAAATTAAAAGAATTAGCAATATGTACAATATGTATTTTATACAAGGTGTAAGCACGTATTTAAAAGATTTTAACCAGAGATTCCTGAAAAAATTGGTCGTGATTTTGCTATCTGATGGTATTTTTTTCACACATCGCCACTGATCACACATCGCCCAATGATCACACTGCTACACGATGCAATGGATCTGTCTCGCCTGTACGGTGCAGCTGGAACTTAAAGGAGTGCTTGTAGGTTGCAGCCATTGGCGTGCGATGGAAAATATATTTTTTGATGTTTTTAATTGAAAAAAAAATAACATCAGATAGCAAAATGAAGTCTACATTTTTGCTCCACAAATGCTCAGGAATCAGGCACATACACCCTGTATAGGAGAAGAAATTAAAAGGCTACCACTTTAGCTTTAAAAATAGTGAACAAAGGAAAATGGCAAAAATGTTTGGGATCTGAGCTTGCCCAATAGTAAAATTTAGTTGACATACCGTTGGATAGGTTTTCTTTTTTTTTAAATAAAACATTAGTTACTATTTACGGCTAAAGTCAAATGTTTGTCTGTTCAGAGTTATTATAATGTCTTGAAAGTGATGTTCATATTAGAATATTATATTAACACTCCAGAGGGGGGGTAATACAATTCCCTTAAACGAGAGTTTTGTGCAATATCTACTTAGATACTTAGTTACACTCTATAATTTTGGTAATCGCAGAAAAACTATTTGGTAATCAATCTGCATTAACATTCCAGTATTTACGCACGTTCTACCATTGTAGAACGTACATGCATTTCGTAGAATTAGAACGCGAATTGACGGTCACTCACGCACACACTTACAGTATTCCTCTACAACTAGATAATAAACATAAAAAATGTCCTTGCGGCGACCGAAGCGACTGCATGCTGGAGAAATTACCTGTCAAAAATGAATTTCTACAAAAGTAAAATGCGCGAGCACTCGCATGACATTTTTTTCTGCGGCAGAGCGCACAATAAGTCCACTAGGAAAAGTGTTACACATGTAATAAGTAATTTGTCCAGAACATCAGGTTCTTCTATGTCCGGACTGCACTAAAAATCATGAAATGGAGGTGGAGGACATGAGTGAATAAAAAAATGAAAACTAGAAGATAAAGGACCAATTTTTTTTCAAATAATTTCAAGTTTTTAAGAAGTCTGATTTTAAATTTTGATTTTAAGATTTATATTTATAATAAAGCCTTTATAAACATGACAATAGTTTTTTTTCCGTTTATAAAAACTTTCCTTGAAAAACTCTTAAGTTAAAAGTTTTCTACATTTGTAGAGCGCGAGCACTAACGTCACAAATAGAGGTGCGCCTGATGGAGTATCAAAAAAAAAATCATGTCACTATTTCGTAAGACATTAAATAATATTTATCAAATTACTCCCCCTTTATTCTTTAAAAATCATCCAGAGCATTTTACTAGAAAGGGGGCATACATTAATTACATGAGCTCAAAAGGGGGGGGGGGGGGGTCCAGCCAAATCTCATGTTACTTGAAAAGAATATACAAAGTGGCCCAGATTTATCTCACCAAGGGGGGGGAGGGGTCGAAGAAAAACTGCTCACGTAACTAATGTATGCCTCCAAAGGGCTACAATAATATAATATGTATTTGAGTTATGTTCAAATTCGAACGATCTCTTTATAGTTTTGCATTAGGTACTTAATGATTGATTGCTGGGTAAAGATGGGCGATGCCCAATTAAAATGGTAGGCAGTAACTAATATCTGAGTGTTACTGGAAACGACAAAACACGTATTAAGAGAGCTTTGCGAAATACGGGCGACCCTAGTGACCTCCCTTCATGTATGTAAAGTTTAAGATCACTTTCAAGACAGCATAACTCTGAACGGACTGACATTTGACATAAGCTGTTGTAGTAGGTAACTTATGTTCCGCTAAAAAATACCTTACTATAACGGCCGCTGTTCCCAATCCTACTAATCAACTTCTAAGCCGAAACTAAGACTCAACACTGCTTAAGCATCGCTTAATCTAAGGAAGCGGGATGCGTGGATTAAGCTCGACTGAGCAAAGCAAAGTTATAAAAAGTATCAACAGAGTGGCGCCAACGACACAAGGTTTTATTAAATTAATCATATAATATAACCCACGAGGTTTGCCGCGTTAGTGCCACTCTGTTGACACTTTTTATAACTTTGTTTTGCTCAGTCGAGCTTAATCCAAGCATCCGGCTTACTTAGATTAAGCGATGCTTAAGCAGTGTTGAGCCTTAGATTTGGTTTAGCAGTTGATTAGGAACAGCGGCCGTTAGTGTTTACATTATTGCTATTGAGGGTTAGGCAAAAAAATTCCCATTCTCCTGTAAAAAGGCATAAATTAGCCAAGAAAATTCTTGGATGCCATTGAAACATATATTACTATAAATCTAAAGAAATAATATTTCTCTATTTTCTTCAAATGGATGGATTCCCAAAAGAAGTTGAGTTTTCGCAAATTTAAACCAACTCAGAAAACTTAAGATATTCCAACATTAATCTACATAAAATACAGTAATTCCTAGTCCTACTGTTCTTAAATTAATAAATTAGATTCGATATTACATAATAATATAATTATTATTGTTAATTTTTGGACATTCAACTTACTATAATATTATAATATATCAATATCAATAAATACCATGTTTCAAAATACAAATTAAAAATAAGCGTTTTGCAATCATTAATAAGACTTACAATAAGTAGAAGGCCAATTTACTTCAACATTATGCACATTCATTTTACCAAGTCAATACGCTGCTTTTTCTAAATTATTACAAATGACATGGTGTCCCTTGAAGTTATAAACCTAAGGTTTAATATTTGGTATCATTAGGTAAATAATAGTTAAGAGGCAAGAAATTTAGGATTTTTAAGAATGGCAAGAATAAACTAATACTTTTGTATAGGTATTCAAAAACTCATACTAATACCCATTCTCATAATTTCATACACACACTGTATTACTTATTAGATTCTTTCACGCTTAAACGCTTTCATATAAGTTGGATAAAATAATATAATTTTTAAGTTAAGACCTTGCGTTTAGTGAGAAGCAGTATGTGTTAGTCTAGTCATCATGTAAACCAGACTAACGGATATCAAGGATTTTTTATCTGATCCATTTTACATACATTTATGTACCTACTATCGGTGGCAGACTAAAGGAAGGAGTGGAAAGGTTAATAAAGTTATGAATCTTAACATATAAACAAGTCAATGCACATTTTTGATGAAGTGAGACAAATATTAGCCAATGCTGGTTCACTGACTAAATGAGCAGAAATGTTTACATACACATGTCGAAAATGTCACTAAAGCATGCCTGCCACTGTCTACATACTATTATTTCAATGGTGAGTATAAATTTTATTGATTGGTCGTCTCCCGTAATATTAAGACCAAAAACCATGTTTTAACCGCGTTTTAAGTTGAGAACTTTAATCTGGAAGGTGAAAAAAAATGCGGAAAGCAATAGAAAAAAAATTTGAATAAGTAATTAATTTTCAATTGCGTTAAATAAAATTTCACTTCGCGAACCGACACTATGACAGACCGGCGGGTGCCAGCGGGCATTTCATCACTGTTGGTATCCCTGATACAAAGACGAGCTAAATACGATTGTAGCGAACTTCGTGGGATAACTGATGAGGCGCGTAATTATGAAATTTGTCTAGCGGGCTTGTGTATGTTATCTTTACTTTAAAAAACAGCCTACGTTTTTGAATGGTTTGTTTGGCTACGCAGGGTTTGTGTAGCGGGCTTGTGTATATTATCTTTATTTTAAAAACATCCCAGGATTTTAATGGTTTGTCTCCATTCCAGTACCTGATTAGAGGTTCGTTTACATTATATTATTAATTCTGTTTTTCATAATTACGCGCCTTATTATTTATCCCACAAAGTCGGCTACAATCGTATCTGGCTCTTGTTTGTAGGTCTGGGATACCAACATAACAGTGACAAAATGGCGGGCGAAGTGTCGTAGTTTCGGTTCACGAAGTGAAATTTTATTTATACTTTAAACGGCTGTATCTCCCTCAATTTTGCCGAGCGCGCCTTAATTTTTTTTTTTTCAGCTTCTTTACCCTTTTCTCATCTAGAAAGTGCCTTTTTATTAAATTTCCAAACTTTGGCAGAATCTGCATTTCACCCGGGAAATGTTTTGATAATTTTTATACTTATTATAATTTATGATATTTAAATGCTTTTTTCAGAAATTTTCTGTGTAAATAATGTAAATGCAGGGTAGTTAGACAGAATGAAATTGATTGACATACATACCTACATACTTTTTAAAGTAAAAAATGGTTGTAATTGTGTAAGTTATCAAAATATGTAGTGGATAGTTTATATGTAGTTAGTAAGTTTAACTGCTAGATAACACAATATTTTTAAATAACATCTATTTTTATTTCAATTTTGTTTTGTTTGAATGAATGTATGAATGAAGTGGAAATTAACCCACTTCCTGACATCCAGCTGAGCATCCCGATCGAGCTGAAACTCGGCAGATAGACTCGTTATCGATGACAATGCATTCTACCAACTTTTGTTGGCAATCCTGCACGAACCTACATGTGGACATATACGCATTTCTCTGAAATTTGATGACATTACAGCTGTTAATATATGCAATAAATGACAGTCTTATATAATCGGGATTTGGCTCGGTTGGTAGAGTTATCAACTCCAGTTCCAGGGTAGGAAGATTCAATCCTCAGTCTAACAGAAAAAAAGAGTTTTAAAAGACATTTGAAAATAGATGTATCATAGTAAAAAAACTTTCATTTTTACTAATTGATTTTTTAGACAGTGATACTAATATTATTTTACAATATTTACAACCTAACCTACCGAAGTGAGAAAGGGAATATGAAATTCAAAGGCAGCCCTATTCTCATAACAAATAAAAGAAAAAGAATGCCATAAGGCAAATTGTCTAGAATGAGAAAGCATGTTTCCCAAGAAACCTAGTCCTACATAGGCCAAAGAATTGTTAAGACTGAAAATGCAGCAATCTATCGTATTATTTATAGTCTGCCATTAAAAATTACCCACCCCGATAATGTAATGTGATCCAAAACTTTACTATCATAATGCTTCGTTCCGATATTTCAATTTTAGTTGATCAACTCTCTGTTGAATGACACTTGAAAGCATATTGACAAGTGTGAACCCTCTGTCAACAAAGTTGATCAAGTTTTTTCAAACCATTTTTATCATTCAATAAAAGTTGATTAATGAAAGCTGGAACGTAATGAAAATAGTTGCATTGAACTAGAAAATCCAGTCAGAAACAGCCGTGCATTTTTCAAGAGCATAGATTTCAGCATTCAAGAGTTTAATGCTTCAGAAAATAGGTTTCCACTTGGTGGATTACATTAAAGCGGTGCCACATGCGCAGATCATCGCACGCCAAATAATGCTCTCCATACAATCCCATCAGACCTGTCACATCTGAGCGGTTTATGTGCAGATCAACCATAGACAATTGAGTCTTAACTGCTCCTGAGGAGATATATGAAAAATTATGCAATCCCCTCTCCGCAGAAAACAGGAGAGGGGGTAATTTCAATTATGGAGCTGCCTAGTCCGGCGGTTGGCAGATGTCAAGTTGATAGATTCAGTACAAAGAAATGGCGTTTCGTGGCAGCTCCCTAATTCATCTGACCTTTTCTCCTACCATGGGAAGAAATATTTGATAGCGTCGTGTGACGGTACAACACATTGGCGCTCGCGGTTCAACAGATATCTGCGCATGTAGCACATACATTATCTTTGCAGAAAACCCTCACAGATTTGAAATGTATATAATTTTGATGTGTATTAACATACACATCAAAATGCATTGTCCCTGAATGTACACGCATCGAGGATAAAAGAGAGCCACACATAACAATCGAACAATATTTAACATCAGCGGTTACAAATAACTATTATACTAAGCTCATAGAAGAAAACCTTTAAATTTATCTTCTTTTAAGGACAACTCAATAACTCTTGTCTCATAGACACTACAAATACATTGACTGTGTGAGGATTTGGACATTGTAATCCGTAAGACACTTTTAACAAACATAACAATTAATAATAAATTGTCAACATAAGTTTTGGACAAGCATGTTTCTTACAATAAAAAATAACCGCTATGATGTTGAAAGCCTTTACACTAATCAGGAAAACTATTGCAGATTTTATTTTTTGCAAGAAAACATTTTAATATTTATTTTAAATAATTGCTTAGGTACTGTTTGTTTGGAAAATCTAGAATATTGAAAATATAAACAGTAGTCATTTCCAATTTGATTCATTGTTTGAAAATTGGTATAATATACCATCATTTTATGGTCCATGTACAAAAAAATGTAACCTACATAAATAATCTATCCACCTCTTGTTCTTGGTTGACAATAACATTGTGATCCTATAATGCGAAGCTACTGCCCTGAAAAAACTTCCACAACAAATAATAATAATATTAAATATTTATAAACTAACGCTTATTTGCTTTGACTTTTGCTAACACAATCATTTTTCTACATTAATGAAAATCAACATTCGTGTTCTAACGCTGGTCTAAACCCAATGATAAAATCAATAGATTTATCTAATTATGTGTGACTTGTGAATAATTCACCATCTGCTTCACAATCTTTGATTAAAAATTCAATCGCTTTTTTTCTACTCAAATGTGTAAATCAACATTTGCTCGACTCCTAGCATCTAAAAACCACCATTTCTCCGATTAAACACAGTGATACTATCTCACATTGTGAAATTCTTAATAGTTTCAACTCTTTAACGAGGAGGCATGAGCAACTACAAGTCTCCACTGTCCATGGCTTTGTGCATGTCGGAGACCAGCTTGCCGAGGGTTTCGCTGTACTCTGAATTCTTCTTGAAGAGAGCATCGAGGAACTTGGCGTTGTTGAAGAAGGAAAAGACCCAGTCTATCCGCGCCAGTGATTTCTCCGTGAGGTGTTTTTGTACGATGAACCTGAAAAAACAAGATTAAAATTGATTAATAAATTATTAAAACACACGAAGACAACTATAGAACAACTTCAACAATTCCAGTGGTCTTGAAGACTTTCAGAGAACTGGCATGTGAACAAGTGACAACCAATTTTAAAAATATACATTTGTATTAATGTTTTTATTCATACCGCAGTGCTTGGTGAGATTCATTGAAGGCATTCATCAGATATGGCCGATCGTAAGAGAAGTCCACCTCGTAGAATGAAATTATCGCCATTTGTGCCAACTAAAAAAAAGAGTAAAAATTAAACATTTATAACAAAATTTATAAAATTAGCGAGCTTGTGGTGGAACATTGCCAAGAAAACAATGCTATGTTTCCTGAAGAAGGCATAATCGTGCCCGGAACCGGTGAAATATAACATAAACGAAAGAATTATCTTTTCTGAAAACTAGATTTATTTTGGTGTTTCACAAGGATTATATGTGGGACCTAAATTAAATGTGAAGCGCATCTTTTTCTTCGAGTATGATAGTGTGGTTGAGTGACAGGCAAAGATCAAGATCCAGGAGATAGGTACTCCACAAGATTAACGAGTCGCTTATCAAGAGCATGTAGCAGCACACAGATTATATTACCAAAAACGCGCATCCATCATACAGCGACAAACCACCACGGACAGTCAAACACAGGCGCCGAGAAACTGCACCTCAGGCTGATTTTACCTAAATAAAATTGTCAAAATCGAGGTTTTGTATTCCCCCGATTTCTTTTCCAAAACTGGACCGATTTTTAAGAATTTTTTCACCAAATGCATTTTTGAGGAAATTGTTCTATGTCGGAATTTTTTTTTTTATACAACGATAATTTTGTATACCGAACGTCTGTTGACGGCATTCTAAACGGGTTTTTGGAGGGTCCTAAAATAAAATATTCATAAAAAAAAAGACTAGAAAACTAGTTTAAAAATCCAGAGAGAAAATAATGGAATACGTTGTAAGTGCATGTAAATGTGAAGACAATAAATTTAACCGTAAGTACCTACCTGAAATTTATTCCAGAACTTGTCGGCGGCATGTAATTCTTCCTGTGAGAATTGTCCATTTCGGTAGAGGACTCCCAGCTTGATGACTACCTTTATTATATTCTTCACTAGCTTTTCAGCCTCCTTCTTGTTGCCAGACTGAAACAAAGAAATAATAAATATAAACTGTGTATTAATATATATATTATTACCGAAACAAATTAAACAGGAGTGTCTAAACAATATGACGAATATCCAGTGGCGGATACATATGGGGGGGGCGGGAATCCCCCCTAATCCCCCCTAAATATAAGAAAATCTTTCTTCAATCATTCGCTCTATTAAAAACTCTGTCTAAACCAGCTAAGCGTCCCTTTCTTAATCTTACTTATTACGCTTGCATCAGCCTTGCATTCTTTTCATATTTTTCTCCCACAATCTCAATTCTATAGCATTTAGTCCTTCCTCTGCCAGTTTCATGCTTCACTGTCATACATCAGGGTTGGTACCAGCACTCCATTGTGGACTGCTAGCTTCGCTTCTTTCGACAGTTTTTTGTTAGCGCCAACGGCATTCAGTCCTCCATAAATGCGGAGTTACCTGCATTTACCCTTCTTTCAATATCTCAGCCTTCCCATCTCTCGTAAACATACTTCCCGAATACACAAACTCATCCACTGTCATTTTTGGGTAACTATTACAATTTGTCTTTGGAGATGCAATGTGAAGGGTCATTTTAGGGAAAGGAAATAGTGGAAGGAAAAAGTATGATAGGTGGTTATCACTCTCTGGGTTAGTGTGTCCAGGAGAGATGGACGGATGAACCTTTCTCTCCCAATGCGATGCGAGGCAATGGGTCGAGAGATGGAGGCGTCTACTAATATCTACAGGAATTCCAAAAACTGAAAAAATCGAACTAATATCTATGAGAATCAAAGTGTTGACGAATATCTACAGCTCAAACTGTTGATTAATATCTATGAGAAATAAAGTGTTGACGAATACCTACAGCACTGGCAGAGGTTGGATTTGCAATTATGTATAGCATATTGGAATAACGTAATATTGCGTATGCAGTTTAAAAAACTTAATTTATGTAAGTATGTATGTAAAAATCCCTAATATCGGACTATTGGACACATTTAGCTGATTAGTCCAACCTACGCTCTGTAGATATTAGTTCAACCTACGCTCTGTAGATATTAGTCAACACTCTGAAGTTCGTAGATATTAGTTCAACATATGAGCTGTAGATATTCGTCCGACATACAGGCTGTAGATATTAGTATCTCTAGTCAGAGAGATTCCTGCTGGAGAGGTTAAATGGTCTCCCTCAACCAGTCCTTGCCAGCTCGCCACGCAGTACGTGGGCAAACGCATCCGCCGCTACTTTGAAAAACCACCTCCCATGAACTCAGGCACCCCTGCTAAGTTACCAAACTTAGCGATCCATTTGGGATGACTTATAGCATAGGTGTTTTTTATCAAATAAATAATTCCTGTGGCGGCGGTACCCACACTTGCCTCCTAAATTGAAACTTTTGCTTCATTCACATTCATACGTCGTTTCATGTAAAAGGTACCCTTAACATGGCCCGACTCAAGTATGTATTTGATTTCCTTGATCGTGTAATGCAGCCCTACTGCTCCCTGTGGCCAGCCAAGTTTTAAGTGTGTGGTCCGCCAATCTTTTAGTTATTTATTATTGAAATGAAAATTTTTTTTAGCACCGTTGTGATTTGACAAACACATACATCTATATGTTTTAGCCTGCGAGAGAATGAGGTAGTATAGCCGGTCTCCTCTTTGAGCGGTGCATCGTATTCTCCCCACTGTTTTCTACTTTATAGTTTTTATATACCTTGCGCGTCCCCCCCTAATTGAGTTTTACTGCAACCGCCACTGAGAATATCTACGTTTCGTTGAACAGATCAAACTACAGTTTTTCTCGGGCAGCTTTGAACAAAATGGTAAAATTTCTGATTTTACCTTCAATGTTTAAATGTCACCATAAAACACGAAAAATCAGTAATAATACAATAATTACTTCCGTCGTCTTTGATCAAAATAAATATGGTTATAAAAATGACAATTGTTAGTAGAGCGACAGCAGGTTTCAAGCGTTACCGAGCGCCTTCCACGCTATTTTGCTCTTCATCTTTTTGGGAACCCAACGAACGCAACCCATTTTTCCCTCAAAATCGTTTGTGTGGTAGATTTTCTGTCTGGGATCAAATTGAACTTCAACAGGGCGAACTCCCTCTTAGTTGAGAAAGCGAATAATTGAGCGCACATCACAGGCGGCGGGATTCGACAGCGGAGCGTCCATCTCAAACGGACGCAAAGCTCGCACTGAAGCAGCTACCAAACCGGAACACCGTTCGTTTTTTAGGGGAAAGTCTGAGCTACATGCTAGTGCCGCTATATTTTGAGGAATAATGTCCGCGTCGCCGAATATGAGGAAAGGTCTTTGGTCTTTAATTCTTGGACAACCCTCGTATCAATAAATTGTATATTATATCAACAGCTCGACTGTGGAACGATTTGCTGGCATCCGGGTTTCCCCCCTCTTTCAACGTGGGTTTTTTAAAGAACCAGGTTCACTCTTTCCTTTCCACAAAATGGCTCTCCTCCCCTAAGATGCATATGCCCTGAGGGAAATTATTTTCCTCTGGGCCTCCTGTGTGGGGTTAATGTAAAAAAAAGTGTTTAAAACTTGTGATCTCTGTAATATATTGAAAAATAAGAATATATTTTTGTGTCCTACAAAAACCAAATGTACTTTTCCGATATTGATCATTCTATAAATAGTCTTTTAGAATATTTACGAAATACGAAGCAAATTGCATTTGGGAACATTTTCCTGACAGCAGCCGCTAAAATAAACTTCCGCCCATTTTATGTAATGCTAAGCAGACAGAAAAACAACCAATTTTTCGTACAAAGACTCCATTGAAATTCAAACTTTGTTAAAAAATAATAAACGCAGACGTTCCAAATGAATCTTTTATGAATTGTAGGCTGAATGTAGGTAGTTAGGTTTGGTTTGTAACTTTTCCTTTTTCTCATAAACGACGCATTTAAGTGGAACGGTTTCGCGGCCTTTTTCATTCAAAACTTAAATTGGGATATGAGGCCAAAATACTTAACCAAGCTGATTTTTTTTCCTCTAAAAAATATTTAAAAACCTCCAAACCTCTTGACGGAAATGACGTCGCGATCCGAAAGCATTTGCGTTTACTTAGAAATTTAACTCACAAAGAACAACTTTTTTCTAAGGCAGTTATAAACGTGATCCACTAGTCCTTGAAAAATTCGAAATCGGAAGGGCCCCGCCTCTTTTTGGGAGGGATTTAAGGGCCCGCAACCCGGATTTGTACCGATTTATTACATATTTTCCTTAAACACGGTAAGTTTTAAAGCTCTTAAAAAAATATATGTTATTCTTGAAGATTATATATAGATTTTGCCCCCGCCGAAACGCAAATTATATAAAATTTCATCTATAGAAAAAAATCGCAAAGTATGCTGCAAAAATTATTATCAACACGTTTTTTTCAGTTATTTTACAAGTTATATGTATGAAAAAATTCACAGCGTTTCTTTAAATGCTGTTTAAGATAATGCCCGCGAGATTTTTGCTCTATTTTAAACGAGTCGTGTTTTATTAAACATTTTGGCAATTTTCGCATCGTTATTATGTCGCTGTAAATGTTAGCGCTCTCCTCTAACATTCGTAATTTCGTATCTCTTCATCTTCTTCTTTTCGGGCCCGGTTGCGGAGCCTTGACCACATTCCTATCCACCCTTTTTTCAACTTAAAACTTTAAACCCTTTTCCCTCCCAGATCTCTCCTCTCATTCCTTTCCTTAAAAATACCCTCCACACAGCATCCCCAAAGATGACATAGGCCCTGGGGGAAATTATTTTCCTAAAGGCCTCTTGTGTGGGGCTCATGTAAAAAAAAAAAAACACCGTTCTCAAGAGATTTATACAGATGTTAATAAAAATACTGATTTCGGTTGTGACTCTATTTGTCTGTAACTCCGGTTCATTGAACCGAGAACTTGTGCTTTGAATTAAAGTATCATTTTCAAAATTGGAAATGTTTGCTTGGAGAATTCAGACAAGCGATACAGTAAACATAAAATAAAATAAGTTTAAACAGAAAATTATTACTCCCATTTTCTAAATTCGAACTGATTTGTCGAGAATTCAGCCTATCCGTGATATTTCTACGCTGGTTTAACAACATAGTTGTGAGAGAGGTTTTAGGGTGGCACACCTGTTTCCGGCCATACAAGAGCGAGACAGGTGATCCCGCATATAAAAGGAGATGCAGGCCTCTCCTCACTCTCTTTTCCTACCGCCAGCACGTTAGATAGGACGTACTATAGCCAATATGTTACAATAAATGTTCATCTCGCCAATACGCGCATTATTATAAATAACCTCGCCTACACTCGAGTCTGTATTTAACAGTGGCGCAGCCGGTAGGATAAGAGAGTGAGGAGAGGCCTGCATCTCCTTTTATATGCGGGATCACCTGTCTCGCTCTAGATCTAGAATAGAATAATTCTTTTCCGCTTTAGTTAAAGTTCTGCTTGCGAACCCAATCGGTCTTTCTACGCCATTTTGAAACCTATGAAGTAATGTTGCTGCTACCCCATTAAAACTACCATCTGTGACAAGTTTCACAGGTATATTTTCGTCAAAATGCGTTAAAATCCTATCCGAAGTTAATATTCTTTTAATTATCGCAAAACTATTTTCTTGTTCCGTACCCCATTGAAACTTAACATCTTTTTTAAGTAATTCGTATAATGGTGACAATATATTTGCCATATTTGGAATAAAATTACGATAATAACTAATCATACCTAATAAACTTCTTAAATTATTTAAATCACTAGGTGCTGGTGCGTTTAAAATGGCTTCTTTATTCCGTTCACACGGTTGAATCCCTTGTTCACTTATTTTATAACCTAAAAACTCAATAACTTTTAAATTGAATTCACACTTGTCACTATTCACTGTTAGATTACAATGTTTCAACCTTTCTAACACGACACATACGTTTTTCTCTAAATCGTCTTCGTCTTCCCCTATCACGATAATATCATCCAAATAAAACGTCATGTTCTGTAATCCTGACAAACAATTTGCCATTGCCTTTGCAAATATAGCTGGCGCGGGAGATAACCCGTACACTAACCGCTTATACTGAAACAATCCTAAATGGGTATTGATTGTTGTAAAACGCCTACACTCCTTTTTTAAAACAAATTGACTATACGCCGATTTAAGATCGATTTTTGCAAAAACTTTCCCACCATTTACTTTCGTTAATAGCTCCTCTATCCTAGGTAATGGATATTTGTCAACTAATAACTGATTATTCACTGTCGATTTATAATCACCACATAATCTAATACTACCGTTTTTCTTAATTACTGGAACAATTGGACTTGCAAACTCACTAAACTGGACTTGTTCTATAATACCATCTGACAGTAAACTATCTAACTCCCTTTCGACTTTTTCTTTCAAAGCGAACGGCATAACTCTGTGATTACGAAATATCGGAATAGCGGTCTCTTTTAAAGTTAAATTCACTTCGTACTTATTAAATTTTCCTAGTTTATCCGTAAAAACTTCCGGGAATTTTTTTACTAATCGCTGCTTCAAAGTATTCTGTTTTATACTGTTTACGATTCCGTTAATCCCGACGTTAAAAAGATTCATAAAATCACGCCCCACTATCGATAACGAAGCACTTGTGACAACAACAAATTTCAAATTGTGACACTGACCGTTAAATTCCACTTGTGGCGTAATTGTACCTACCACTTTCACGAGCGAATTGTCAAAACCCCGTAGACTAATGTCTTCGTGCACTAGCTTGATTCTACTGAATTTACTGAAATAACACTCCTTGGAAATTACGCAACAAGATGCTCCAGAATCTACCATGAATTTACTCTTGATCCCGTCTAGTGAAACTTCAATAAAAAATGGTTCGACACTATTAACTTCACCCAACTTTGTGTCCGACAACAAAGTATTCACACTCTTACGTGTTGAGGAACGCTTGCACTGTTTTGCGAGATGACCCTTCGTACTGCAAATTTTACATAAATAATTTTTATATCTACATTCCGTCGCGATGTGATTATTGTGACCACAAACGGTACAATTTTGTTTCACAGCGTTCGCTGGCGACTGTGACCATGCCCTGTTGCTATGCCCGAAACGCTTCACGTCTCTGTCTTTCACACGCGAATTATTAAAAGAGAGTCGACCGGCCTTGAGCTGTACATTAGCGTAAACCGTATTATCAACTCGGGACTGCGCTTGAGTTGAAGCTACGAGGTCAATGCACTCGGCGACTTGTAAACATTTTTCGAACGAGTGTAATTCACCCTCGAGAAATAATTTTTCCCTTACCTTTCCTGGTTTACAACCCAAAACAAAGAAATCCCTTAAATTTACTGATAAACTATTCCCAAATTTGCAATTAGTAGAAAGAGACTTTAACCGCACTGCAAACTCACGGATTGATTCGTCATTTCTTTGTTTAGCACTGTAAAACTTAGATCTCTCTTCAAAAAAACATTTCGTTGAACAACAATACTCATCAAGTTTAGATATCAAATCTTCTAACTTAATATCTGTTACCTTTTTAGGAATGCACAAATTAACCAATAAGGAAAAACAATCATCTTTCAATGCATTCAGGAAAATAGCCCTTTTTTTATCTTCCGATGCAAACTTTTCATCATTCACGAGGAGAAATTGTTCGAGGCGGACCTTGAAGTTCTCCCAGTTCCCGTCACGCAAACTGAAGGACTCCAATCCTCGAAACTCCATGTTCCCAATGCCCAGAAGGTACCCAAATAGAGAGAAAGAAAACAGAAAAACAAAAACTTCCCAATGAGGCTTCTTCTTCTGCCGTCTGCTCCCTGGACCCTGCTCCGGAAACTGCTCCTTGACCCTGTGAATTGATGGCTCCTTCCAGACCCGTCACACAGTAACACCGATGGCTACCCCAGATCACTCCTGCGACCTGGATCTCCGATCCTTGACCCTCAGAGATGCCGATTGACGCTGGACCTCCCGTGCTTCCCCCTTCCGAAAAGCTGGCTGGCTCCAGTGTCTTCTTGCACTTCACTCCTTGCAGTGAAGTGTTGGAATAATTTCGGTCCGGCCTTTCTTACCGACCCGAAATAATATTGTTACCGCGTATTTTTGCCAAATTTTTGTGCCAAATTTTTTTTTGCGCGTCGATTCTTTACGCGATCTGCCGTATTGTCAGAATCGTGTACCGTAGGCTGCGCCACTGTTAAATACAGACTCGAGTGTAGGCTTGGGATATTTGCAATGATGCGCGATTTGGCGAGATGAACATTTATTGTAACATATTGGCTATAGTACGTCCTATCTAACGTGCTGGCGGTAGGAAAAAAAGAGAGTGAGGAGAGGCCTGCATCTCCTTTTATATGCGGGATCACCTGTCTCGCTCTTGTATGGCCGGAAATTCACGATTCTGCACAATACGGCAGAAATATCGCGAAAAGAATCGACGCGCAAAAAAAAATTTGGCACAAAAATTTGGCAAAAATACGCGGTAACATTATTATTTCGGGTCGGTAAGAAAGGCCGGACCGAAATTATTCCAACACTTCACTGCAAGGAGTGAAGTGCAAGAAGACACTGGAGCCAGCCAGCTTTTCGGAAGGGGGAAGCACGGGAGGTCCAGCGTCAATCGGCATCTCTGAGGGTCAAGGATCGGAGATCCAGGTCGCAGGAGTGATCTGGGGTAGCCATCGGTGTTACTGTGTGACGGGTCTGGAAGGAGCCATCAATTCACAGGGTCAAGGAGCAGTTTCCGGAGCAGGGTCCAGGGAGCAGACGGCAGAAGAAGAAGCCTCATTGGGAAGTTTTTGTTTTTTCTGTTTTCTTTCTCTCTATTTGGGTACCTTCTGGGCATTGGGAACATGGAGTCTCGAGGATTGGAGTCCTTCAGTTTGCGTGACGGGAACTGGGAGAACTTCAAGGTCCGCCTCGGACAATTTCTCCTCGTGAATGATGAAAAGTTTGCATCGGATGATAAAAAAAGGGCTATTTTCCTGAATGCATTGAAAGATGATTGTTTTTCCTTATTGGTTAATTTGTGCATTCCTAAAAAGGTAACAGATATTAAGTTAGAAGATTTGATATCTAAACTTGATGAGTATTGTTGTTCAACGAAATGTTTTTTTGAAGAGAGATCTAAGTTTTACAGTGCTAAACAAAGAAATGACGAATCAATCCGTGAGTTTGCAGTGCGGTTAAAGTCTCTTTCTACTAATTGCAAATTTGGGAATAGTTTATCAGTAAATTTAAGGGATTTCTTTGTTTTGGGTTGTAAACCAGGAAAGGTAAGGGAAAAATTATTTCTCGAGGGTGAATTACACTCGTTCGAAAAATGTTTACAAGTCGCCGAGTGCATTGACCTCGTAGCTTCAACTCAAGCGCAGTCCCGAGTTGATAATACGGTTTACGCTAATGTACAGCTCAAGGCCGGTCGACTCTCTTTTAATAATTCGCGTGTGAAAGACAGAGACGTGAAGCGTTTCGGGCATAGCAACAGGGCACGGTCACAGTCGCCAGCGAACGCTGTGAAACAAAATTGTACCGTTTGTGGTCACAATAATCACATCGCGACGGAATGTAGATATAAAAATTATTTATGTAAAATTTGCAGTACGAAGGGTCATCTCGCAAAACAGTGCAAGCGTTCCTCAACACGTAAGAGTGTGAATACTTTGTTGTCGGACACAAAGTTGGGTGAAGTTAATAGTGTCGAACCATTTTTTTATTGAAGTTTCACTAGACGGGATCAAGAGTAAATTCATGGTAGATTCTGGAGCATCTTGTTGCGTAATTTCCAAGGAGTGTTATTTCAGTAAATTCAGTAGAATCAAGCTAGTGCACGAAGACATTAGTCTACGGGGTTTTGACAATACGCTCGTGAAAGTGGTAGGTACAATTACGCCACAAGTGGAATTTAACGGTCAGTGTCACAATTTGAAATTTGTTGTTGTCACAAGTGCTTCGTTATCGATAGTGGGGCGTGATTTTATGAATCTTTTTAACGTCGGGATTAACGGAATCGTAAACAGTATAAAACAGAATACTTTGAAGCAGCGATTAGTAAAAAAATTCCCGGAAGTTTTTACGGATAAACTAGGAAAATTTAATAAGTACGAAGTGAATTTAACTTTAAAAGAGACCGCTATTCCGATATTTCGTAATCACAGAGTTATGCCGTTCGCTTTGAAAGAAAAAGTCGAAAGGGAGTTAGATAGTTTACTGTCAGACGGTATTATAGAACAAGTCCAGTTTAGTGAGTTTGCAAGTCCAATTGTTCCAGTAATTAAGAAAAACGGTAGTATTAGATTATGTGGTGATTATAAATCGACAGTGAATAATCAGTTATTAGTTGACAAATATCCATTACCTAGGATAGAGGAGCTATTAACGAAAGTAAATGGTGGGAAAGTTTTTGCAAAAATCGATCTTAAATCGGCGTATAGTCAATTTGTTTTAAAAAAGGAGTGTAGGCGTTTTACAACAATCAATACCCATTTAGGATTGTTTCAGTATAAGCGGTTAGTGTACGGGTTATCTCCCGCGCCAGCTATATTTGCAAAGGCAATGGCAAATTGTTTGTCAGGATTACAGAACATGACGTTTTATTTGGATGATATTATCGTGATAGGGGAAGACGAAGACGATTTAGAGAAAAACGTATGTGTCGTGTTAGAAAGGTTGAAACATTGTAATCTAACAGTGAATAGTGACAAGTGTGAATTCAATTTAAAAGTTATTGAGTTTTTAGGTTATAAAATAAGTGAACAAGGGATTCAACCGTGTGAACGGAATAAAGAAGCCATTTTAAATGCACCAGCACCTAGTGATTTAAATAATTTAAGAAGTTTATTAGGTATGATTAGTTATTATCGTAATTTTATTCCAAATATGGCAAATATATTGTCACCATTATACGAATTACTTAAAAAAGATGTTAAGTTTCAATGGGGTACGGAACAAGAAAATAGTTTTGCGATAATTAAAAGAATATTAACTTCGGATAGGATTTTAACGCATTTTGACGAAAATATACCTGTGAAACTTGTCACAGATGGTAGTTTTAATGGGGTAGCAGCAACATTACTTCATAGGTTTCAAAATGGCGTAGAAAGACCGATTGGGTTCGCAAGCAGAACTTTAACTAAAGCGGAAAAGAATTATTCTATTCTAGATATTGAAGCAACAGCAATTATTTTTGGAATTAAGAAGTTTTATCAATATTTGTACGGCAGAGAATTTATTTTAGCTGTGGATAATCAGCCGTTAGTGAGAATTTTAGGTGAAAATAAAGAAGTACCTAAGATTGCCGCGTCAAGGTTACAGAGATATGCTATTATGTTAGGTTCGTTTAATTTTAAAATTGAATATGTAAAATCGAAAAATAATTGTTCAGACTTTCTGAGCAGGTGTCCGATTGAAAAGGTTAGCTGTGAAGATGAGATAGAGTCTGATTACATTAATTATTTCGAGAATAATGGGTTTAATTTGTCTTTAGACGTGATAAAAAGCGAAACCGAAAAGGATGATGTGTTAGGTCAAGTAAAAAATTTTCTTATCGAAGGTTGGCCAGCATCAGTAAAAAAGGCACAAAGTGGTAACTTTATTAGAATTTTTTGGGAAAAAAGGTTAGAATTGTCTTTGATAAATGGGTGTGTTTTATATCAACATAGGGTTGTTGTACCTGAGTCTTTAAGACAAGAGGTTTTAAAGATGTTACATAGATCTCATTTAGGGGTTTTTAAGACTAAAGGTATTGCAAAAAGCTTTGTCTGGTGGCCAAAAATTAATCAAGATTTGGAGAAAATAACGGAAAATTGTAGAGATTGTTTAGAAATCAAACCAGAATCACAAAAGAGTTCTTTAGCAGTGTGGCCATATGAACCTGAAGTATGGTTCAGGGTACATATTGATCATGGTAGTTTGTATAACAAAAATTTTTTAGTGGTGGTAGACTCTTCTTCAAAGTGGATTGAGTGTCTGGAAGTAAACAGTCTGTCTTCAAAAGAAAATATCGAAATACTTCATAGATTATTTTCGCAATTTGGTTTTCCTGCAACTTTAGTTAGTGATAATGGTACGTGTTTTTGTTCTGAGGATTTTGAAAATTTTTGTAAGAAAAATGGGATAGAACATATCACTAGTCCAGTCAATCACCCTAGTAGCAACGGGCAAGCTGAAGCTACAGTAAAGACTTGTAAAAATTTCCTTAAAAAAATTTGTAAACATAATGGATTTCCTTCAGATTATAAAGAAAAGTTAGGTAACTTTTTAGCAGACTATAGGAATACAGTTCACGCAACAACAGGATGTGAGCCATCTGTATTATTAATGGGTAGAAAAATTAGAACAGTATTTGACTCTCTGATTCCAAGGAAAATTGAGGATAGAACGGGTAGTTCAGGTTCTACTCGACGAAACAAAGTAATAAAAAAGGTTACTCAGAGCCAAAACAATCAGAAAAGACAATATAAGGGTAGAGTTAAATCAGGTTTTAATATAGGTCAGAAAGTAATGACTAGAGATTTCAGATCTCAGGGTAATAGGTTATGGGTCCCTGGGGTTATTGTGGATAAAAAAGGTAGTAAAATATATTTCATAAAAATTAACAAGTCTAATATGGTGTGGAAAAGACATTTAGACCAGCTAAAGGAATTACATGTTTCATGGCAGGAGGAAGATAACCAGGAATTCGCGTCTGACACGTTGGAATTGTCGACGGACGAATTAGATCTCTCCGGTATGTTACGTAATAGAAGTGTCTCTAATTCTGTTTCTCCATGTTTCAGGTCTAACCCATGGCAAGGAAGGCTTCGGCCCAGGTGACAGCACTTCGCAGTCGAAATGGACAGAAATGGACAGAAGGGAAGCAGAAAGAACAAAAACAAATGTTTTGTTAATTTTAAATGTAATGTGTTAATTTTAAATGTGAAATATGAAATATAAAATATATTGTATGAAATATGTAGCTATAGGTATCACTTATGTAGCCAGGATTCTCCCGTTTAAGTAGGGGAGGATGTGAGAGAGGTTTTAGGGTGGCACACCTGTTTCCGGCCATACAAGAGCGAGACAGGTGATCCCGCATATAAAAGGAGATGCAGGCCTCTCCTCACTCTCTTTTCCTACCGCCAGCACGTTAGATAGGACGTACTATAGCCAATATGTTACAATAAATGTTCATCTCGCCAATACGCGCATTATTATAAATAACCTCGCCTACACTCGAGTCTGTATTTAACAATAGTATTATTATTTAATATTTACAATGTATCGTAATCTTGCGTAGTTTCAGGCGAATAGGGGAAGTTCTCCGTGACACAACGACCCACCCTAACCCACTCCACTGACTACACCTGAGCTACCCTAACGAATGCGATGTCATTTGTAAGCCCTCACAGCCCACCCTAACGACGTAAGCGCTCCGGGGTCATGTTCCACGGCGATTTCCTTTGAAATACCGATAGCAGAGATAATGACATTGAAAGCGAACATACTAAAACAATTACGTTTATGAAATTCCTAGGTATTATTTTTTGAAATATTAATTAAAGTTGTAAAATAGCTTTTTGCATCGCACAAGAGTCTCAAATGCTCCAAGACGACAATATACCTATCCTAAAATATATTCAGAATCTTAACGACATAAGTAGGTAAAGAAGCTGTGTATATGTCGCAGGCAAATCGTAAAATTAGGCCGATCATGATGCGCCTAGCTACTTCGTGAAGTGCCTGGCGGCAGATCGTGAAGTGCCTCAGGCGCATCATGATCGGCCTAATTTTACGATTTGCCTGCGACATATACAAATTGCGACCCGTGTATTGGATGGACCTACTGTCGAATTTGCCCTATCAAAGAAAAGAAGAAGAAGAAGAAGAAGAAGAAGAAGAAGAAGAAGAAGAAGAAGAAGAAGAAGAAGAAGAAGAAGAAGAAGAAGAAGAAGAAGAAGAAGAAAAATAATGTGGGAATCTTAACGACGTAAGTGAAGAAAGCGTGTAAAAAATGTACGCCCGCGGCACGGCGGACGTATTGGACGAACGTACGATCGAATTTGCCCTAGCAGGCCTAGAGATTTGACCTTTCCGCCGAGTTAATTTTAATTAATTCTGAAGAACGTGTTACAAATATTTAAGATGTTTATAAATGTTTCCCTCCCGAAGTTATTAGTTCATCGTATAGAAAAATAAAATCTGGTGCTTACCGCTAACTTTATAGTAGAAAAACGGGTTATATAGTTTTAAAATGTACGTAAAATGTATTAATGGTTTTAATAGTTTTTATTAATTTTAAATATATAGAACTTACATCCCAGGGGGTCGGTTTGAATAAAAAAGTTATTATAGTTACGAATTCGCCGGAAATGATTTAAATGTGAGTTTTGAGCAAACAAAAATTATTAGGGTTGTGTACCACCTTAATGGTAACCGTCTGGACTCCTTTCTACCAAGACCATATTGAGAAAAATTAAAAAAATATTAACTAAGCTTACACTTTTCAAATTACACCGAATCTATTAATTTTCACAACTTCTCCCTTCATGTACGACGTTTAATTTTGACCAAATCTTATTATTTAAAATAATGGTCTGGACTAGCTAGAGCTTACCAACTTAATAAAATATCACATTCCGTCAAGATCAACACGACAATCCAATTTATTTCATTTGTCCACAAGTGGAACCAACATTAGAAAAAATTCCCAATTCCCACTAAATGTGCGCTTATAAAAAAATTAGCAGACCCGGCCACACGTTGCTGTGGCTGTCGAAACCTTTATAACCAACGCCATCTGTTAAATCAAATCCACATCACACTGCCCGCTGCCCGCTGCCGCTTGGCCAGATATATTATGTATTTCAACCATTTTACACAAAACCTTGACAAATTATAAACCTAAAAACCTTCCTCATGAATCACTCTATCTATTGGTGAAAACCGCATGAAAATCCGTTGCGTAGTTTAAAAGATCTAAGCGCACATTCAGCGTGAGCAACTTCATTTTATACTTAGTATAAAAAAATATTCACAATATATTCGTAGAAATTTTTAGCAATACCCTTCAGAAATATCGCATAGAAGTAACGCTTACGATCGAAAATTATTACAAGAGTGTGGAATATATCGGGAGAATCTCAAATCCTTATCCTATATTCCTCTCCGTCTCCCCCTCGCCTAAAATTAATTTTAAGACACAATAAAACTCCAGCTCCAAGCTACATTATTAGCAAGAGACTTTTCGGCTTAATTTTATAAATTTACTAGCTGACCCGGCCACGCGTTGCTGTCGCTAATAAAACACAAAGTTATCTACTGGATGGTTATCCAACCTTTATAACCACCGCCGTCTTTGAGTTTATCGCGAAGAGACAGACAGATGCCGCGGAGGACTTTAATTTATAATACGTAGAGATGGTGTGAAAGATTATAATAATGTGCATGAGATGCTTGGGGTAACTAACGTATTTAATTTAATTAGGATTAATACTGTATCCGTCTAAATAATTTTTCAACTACCGCAATGTACGTGACCATTTTTATAGAAGATTGAATGGGTACCTATAGTAAGCTATCCGGTATGTTATATCCCAAAAGGATTAGGCAGCGTTTTCGATGAAAGCTACCAGGCGGCTTGACTTTTTCCGACACTTCTAACAATTATCGTTATGTTTCAACCAATTTAAACAAATCCTTGACAAATTACATACCTAAACCTTCCTCACGAAACACTCTATCTATTGGTGAAAACCACATGCAAATTCGTTCAGTAGTTTTTGAGTTTATCGCGAACAGACAGACAGACAGACGACGCGAGGGACTTTAATTTATAATATGTAGAGAAGAGAAGATATAGAGATTTCTGTATTCTATGTAAGGTAAGCTGTATGTTTCTTACAAATAAATAAATAAATCAATTCTATATTTTATGTAGAACGTAGCCCACATGGATTTACCCAAGTTTACTTTCATTAATTCCGAGTTCTGAATTTCTAGGTTTTCATAACCTTTACCTTTGGATTACTTTTCCCATTAATTTTCCGCAACTTCTGCGCATTCAATCACATTTAACATTTGAAATACGTTCAACATCGGGGCTGAAGATAAAACTCACAATTTGGCAGCGAATTCTACACACTCTTGAGAAGTAGCAAAGTAGATCGCAAAGTTCTTACTAAGTTTAGCGACCCAAGTTTTGATTCCAGCCTTTATAGAAATTTTTCTTGAGTAAAAAAATATCTAGTAGTTAGTAGTTGCTGCCTTCGACCGAGTTTAACGACCTCATTGAAAAAATGCGGAAAAAAGTTAAATTAATTTCATGTCACCAGCGCCCACCAAGTTATGAGAAAAAGAAATAAACAGTTTTTCGGTTTAACATGTTTTTCATAGACATCCAAATGGGTAGACAAGAAGATACAGATGAGGGGTAAAACCAAACTATGGAGGGCGAAGAGGGGAAAGATGACTGTGATTCGTTAAAAAATCAACCTGACAGTGTATGTATAGGCATCTCGCATTATAATATCACCATTTAGTTCTTAAAAGCAAAATCTGCTTTTGAATGAATAGACCTTTTTACATGGGAGCGCGAATTGCCCGCCACGTTATTAACATATTTGCGTAGTCCAAATGCGGCAAAGGAAAGTTCGCCCCATTTTCACAGAGGAAAATTTTGTTACCGTATTCAGTTAAGACACTTTTACAAATGTTTCATAATTTACTTACCCCTGTAACCAGCGACGAGCTCACTGGAGAAACGCCCACATTCGCTATATCCACATATATTAGGGTATAATATATAGCACAAGCTCTCATTTTTGTTCGTAAAATGTACGATGTGTGCTCGGCGCTGGTCAGGACAAGAATGATGACGTCACATTTTTTAGATTCAAGCGAGGCTCTCGTAAACCGAGCCGGCTCCATGGAACCGTTATGGGGAGGGGGAAATAATACGCTTTTGTCACTCATATGTCCATGATGTTTTTAAAATATCTTCAAAGGTGTCTAATAAAATATGCTACAGTGGTTTGGTTTAAATTTTGAGACCACTGTTACCAAAAATATAACTCCATATAATTATTATTATAGTACAGAATGTTTCACTCAGAATGTGTTGCCATATAAACAATTCCTTCGGGTAATTCCACTTAAGTATCATAATACGAGAATAAAGGCGGCTCTTTCGCGCCTCGTTAGAGGGAATGATTTTATATTTACTTTTCGTGGAAAATTTCATACTAGTATTGGGATGGTGGTATGATCGTAAATTTTATTCAAGTAATATGTAGAGTAAAAAAAATATACTAGGTACATATTATAAAATAGCATAGAAAAGCGCATTGGAAATGTTATACATATTTGATTTAAAATGTGCCATTTTCGATTAGTTCGTTTTATTCATGAATTTGGCGGGTTGACACCGCGCACCGGGCAACTTGGTGACAGTCGCTGTACGGGCCAGTGGCGTTTTCTATTTCGTGATGAATTTGGTGATACAAATATTATTTTGTGATAAATATATAAATTGGGAATAAATATGTAATTTAACGATAAAAATGTTATTTGGTGATAAAAATGTAGTTAGTATGGTAAATACGATGTAATTTGACGATACCAATGTAATTTTGAGATAAAAATGTAATTTGATGACAAATTTGTAAATTTGAGATGCAAATTTTATTTTCTGGCACGTGTATAATTGTGTAATAAAAATTTAATTTGGCGATAAAAAAATATATTTCCGATGATGAATACGATATAATTTGATGATAACTATATAATGTGGTAAAAAAAAAGTAAATTGGTGATAAGAATTCTAATGTAATTTGGTGATAAACATGTAAGTAAAATATTTAGTCATACAGTTGTAACTTGGTAACAAACGTAAAATATTTAATGACATAGTAACCAGTTGGAACCGATTCGGAATGTACGGTTTTAGATCGTTTTTTAAATAAACAATTATGAATGCAAATTACACGTTTTTAGTATAATTACCAGAAAAATAAACTTTAAATCCTCTACACATTTTTAACGGTGTTCATAGTTTGTGAAAATACCCCAAGAAGGATGACATATTTCCACTGGCTCCAGAAAGTTGGGACTCTTGTGCGATTTATATTTACATAAAATAACACGTTTCAAGTATTTCGACAGTCCCGAAGAACAATGCCGGATCTGTTCAAAATGTCCTTTGATGATTTAAATGTCTTTATTTTCGAAATTTTTAATAAAATAAAATGAAATTATATATAATTAAATGGTTGATTTTTTGATCTCAAAAACAGTAAAATGCAAAGACGAAACTTTAAACAGAAAATCGCGCATCAGACATTGTTCTTAGGGACCGTCGATTTGATTCACTCGATTCACGTGCCCTTCTGATGTGATCGGGTCTCGTTCCTCCAACTTCATCTCATATAACCTCTTTCTTCGTCCATCCATTGTGCCCGCACCTAATGCGTTACGGGAATCGATCCGACTTACATTATGCCGAGTCTAATGTATTTCTATCATGTTATGGGGTTGGTATCAACACGTTATATAATTTTTCGAATATATGTCAAAGTTATTATACTGAAAATAAATTGGTTGACTTACAAAATCCAGATAGAAAATAATGTCCAAATTTCAAGACACCAAAGCTCACCGTTCGAGAGTTTGAGAGCTGCTTCTAAAATATTCCGATTTATGACTATAATTCGTTTATACATTTATTAATATGTAGGAAATGAAATAGTAATAATAGTTGTTAATCGTTAGAAATTGCAATGACTAATAGACTTACATGTATCCTGGCCAGTTTGTATAGGTTATCGAGGAGTGAGGAGGAGTTGTCGTCGATGAACACCTTTACCACATTCTTGTTGGTCATGCGCGAGAGGATCTTCTTCTGCGCGCGCAGACCGATGTCGCGAGCCTTGAATGCGTTTTCCGTCATGACTGAAAACAAAAATAAACCATTGAAAATTGTAATTTGGTGATAAATGTGTAATTTGTTGATAAAAATGTAATTTCGCCATAAAAATGTAACTTGTGATAAAAATGCATAAAGGTGATAAAAAATTAATTTCGTGGTCAATACGTAATTTGGTGATAAAAATGTAATTTCGTCATAAAAAATTAAACTTGTGACAAAAAGGCATGTATGTGATAAAATCGTAATTTGTAAGTAAACATGTAATTTAGTGATACATATTTTATGATAAAGTATAATTTTGTAATAAATATGTAATTTGGCGATAAAAATGTATTTCCGACGGTGAATACTATTTAATATGTAATTTGATGGTAACACTTTAGTAATAGAATGTAATTTAGTGATAAACATGGAAGTAAAATATTTGATCGTCCAGATGTGACTTGGCAACAAACATGTAAAATATTTAATAAATCCTTAAGTTATTCGGTAATACTTTAGTATGAAATTTTGTAACAAACCATTACTTTCGCAATAACGTTATTTTATTGTCAAATAATAATTCACATTGAGAGAATCTTCAGTTAAAATATTGGTGAAATATAAAAAAAAGAACTTGTACCAACTCTTTCGCTAGCTCACCCAGAAGTTCTTTTTATATCTAACAGTTATAACTGACGTTGATATATAAATTAATGCAATTGGCGAGTTTAATGTATGCGTCCCCGTCCACGACTTTCTTTGTCGCACGTGTGATTCACGCATCTTTCTCTTTCGCTTACGGTCATTGTAAAGTCAGCAAAGTGTCTACCTGCGCGAGAATGGATCTATTGAGTTCAGGTCGGCATTTAATTACTATACTCATTATTATTTAATAATTATTTCACGAAATCTAGTATCACAGAATCGTTTGTCCTTAGGTAGGTACCAGCCCACTTTCTTCCACCATAAACAAATTATTGTTATTGAAAATCAATCGCACAAGATTCCAAGCAAATGAATCATTTATTTACCAACGAGCTATATCCATTCCCTCTGATTCGCATTAAAGCACGTAGCTTGCAATCAACCGAGTCAAAAAAAAACATTGCACACAAAAATATTAGTATTTTCAATTAAAATTCAACTTTTCTTTCCGGTAAATATGTCAGTTTCGAATTATAAACAATCAATTAGGTACAGATAAATTTAAACCGGCATGTTTGTTTGATTTAATCTTTGGAGTAATAAGGTTAAACAATTACTCATCGTTGCATCAATAAACTATGTAGTTTAATGAAACCAGAGCGGAGGAATTTTTCTGAAATATTGTAAACAATTTTAAAAGAAAGATTTCTTGTTTGTGAAGTGACAGTATTCGTAAACAACGGGAAAGCTTTTACTAGGAAAAGGAAGTCTATAGTAGAAAAGGAATCGTTGAACTAATAAATTAACTCGTGGTAGAGAGGGAAGGAATCGGTACTTTTAAGGTGTAGAGCAGATCAGGGATGATGTATAGATTATGGTGAAGTTTGTGTTTATGAATTTTATTTCTTTGCATTAGCTCCACGCAGGAGACCCTGAGGAGAATAATTGCCCTCAGGTCCTATGTCATATTTGGGCGTACTGTGTGGAGTGTTTTTTTTTGGGGAAAGGAAGTAGAGGCAGTTCTGGGAGGTCAAAAGAATTCCTTAACTAGTCTCTCCCGATCCGGCTTGCTATGCAGCTGGTGGGCAGATGCGTCGGCCGCCAAAACCTGGACAAACCTCACCCTATGAACCCGGACATCTCTGCTAAGTCACCAAACGTAGCGAACCATTGGGATGACCTATGGCAGGGATGTGGGTATCTATATTCGCCTCCCAAATTCAAATGTGTATTTACGTACAAGTTTTGCAACGGTTATTTCTTTAAATGTGGTTTTCTACGTTTAGTATAGATGTAGCCGTCTAATACCGGTAGGCCTAAAACTGGGAAGCCCCAAAACGCATCGAGCACACCTAATAACGGTGGAAATTGAAATCCACAAACACCCCATAAATATTAATGACGACGGGGCTATGCCTAACATCCGGTATTAGACAGCTCTACCAAAATTAAACGCAGAAAACAACATTAAAAGACTTATCGCTTGTGACATGGTATCAATTTAACTTACATAAACACAGTCTTCACGAGAATGAAAATCTACACATTTTCCCTGATGATGGACATTAACGCTGTCTGAAGCGTTGGCTAAACAAGGAGGAAGCGCAAAACGTTATAATAACCGAAACATTAATCACGATAATACTTTTAGCAGTGAAAACCTAAAATCATATCGTACTTGACAATTATACCGAAGTTTTATATTGACCGATACATTCTAGACTGATGCTAATGTGTACAATTCAGACGCCAGAGCTCAGGGGCTAATCAATAGTTTCTGCTTCATAGTTAAAAAAAACGCAAAACATTCAATGGAGAATTGAAAAAAATTGCAGTTGTCTAAGAAAAATCGAACGATTCAACACACCTGATACGACAGAATTACATAACAAGCCATCCCATGGTTATGTGATAATGTAATTACAAAACAAAGTTTTAAAAAACCTTTCCAGAAAACCCATGGAAAAACCATGCAATGCTTTTTGTTTCAATCTATTGTCTGCGGTCTATTGTCATCGGATATAGAGTGTGCAAAGAATGACAAACACTCTTGGTAAATAACAAGAATGATTATATGATTATTATTCATCGCAGCTGGAAAGCATTTCACTTTAGAACATAACATTATTGTATGTATTTTTTATAGAGTTACGAATGCAATCGTATTGTTTAACTTAAATGACTTCCATATGCCTACATAATACAAAAAATGTATATGTATAGGAATATTATGATACACAAGATTCATAAACGATCGATAAAACCCTTTAATAATACGATATTAATCAATACCTTCATCTATGGTCAGTTATCAATATTTGCGAGCACGGTCAACATATATGCCGACCGATGATTGATAAAGTTTAGCGCGGCCTCCATAGTAAGAGATAAGTTTCGGCTAACTGTCAATACACACATATTTTAGAATAATGTCATTCGTTATGCAAAATACTGGCGTATTTAATGAACGGATCGAACTAATGAAGCTCTTAGAATTGGAAGAAGTCTCTATTCCTTACTAAGAAGTTTATATTCCTTTTTATCTTTAATGACAAGGGGTGTCCGTGTAGTGCCGACCCTATATGATTTTTAACGAATAAAACTGTAAATTTTATTTTATTACTGTAGGATTTTATTTTATTTAATTATTATAATTAATTAAACAAAATAATTAAAAACACGGTATCCGGACAACTCAGGACAGTGCCAAAACAACACGCTTGTGAAAAGAGATTATAAACTCGTGAAAAAACATGTAATTAGTTTAGTTTAGGTTCATTGGCTGTTTTTCATCACTTTTAATAACTTTATATCACTTTTCAAAAGTGTATTGACTTGTCACAGTCCTGAGTTTTCACGGAACTATCGATCACTACTTGTTGATCACATTTCTACTGATCAACTGATGAACCGAAATTTTGGCTCAACATTCCTCAAATGAACAAATACGCTCTTGCCAAAGCGACGCTCAGACCAAAATGCGAATCGAGCGTTGCTAAACAAATCACTTAGCTAATCGGAGACTCAGGTGGATCGATGGAAACGTTGGGAACAACGGCCGTAAATTAGTTAACACGAGGCTTCGTTCAAACGAAGCGTCATTTGAAGTTCGTTCATCTGTAATCCAGCCTCATGGATCAAACATCGTAATCTGTTTGCACAAATTTTCCGCAACAAACAAGTGTGAGTACTGCCGCTAAAAGCCCCGCTATAACCTCATTTTCCGTTACATGTGTCGTGTATGAGAATTGAGACAGGGGGAGAAGTTACACTGGATCTATATCTATAAACGGTACAATATAGAAAGGAAGTACTGGTTAGGCATTACAATATGTTTATTTTGTTTGTTCGAAAATTTAAATAAATATATCTGTATCACAAGAATGGTAGTTAGGCACTCTTTGGATTTAACAGAGACACCTGAAATGGATTGTTTTGAAAATAGAATCCGAACAAGTGAATAATGAATAACTGTCATCTGTTGTTTTGGAAAATTTTGCTGTTTTATTTTTTCATTGTGAAAACTAACTAGTTGTGTATGGTTGACAACTGACTACTTGTGCTTATTTCAAAATCACAAAAGAATTACTGATCTGGAATTTAAGTTGACAAAATTACGTAGGCCTCCCCAGCTACAAAAAAACTGCATACAAGGTTGGTGAATCTGTTATTTTCCCTGGAGTTTTCGATTGCTATTCTTTGTGATATATATTTGTCCGCGCAAGTAGATTTTCATAATCATATCTTTGGGTATTAAGCCCAGAGGGTCTTGGGTTATTTACACACCTCAGGCTCGCATATTATAATGCAAGTACTACGTGAAACGTAATATGAGATGTACCCAGTGGCGGCCGCTGCCCTGAAAACGTGGTGGTTCACTGAAAATCCGATTACTAAGCAACAATAGATAAAAATGATCCCACTAATCTTATTTGGAGAGAAGATCTATTTTAAGCTGTTTTCGAAGTGCGAAAACTTCTACATATCGCTTTTTAATTAAAATTTTTATTTTTCGGTACTAAGAAAATAAAAACACTAAATCTTAAATTTCAACCCAAAAAACTCTTTTTTTTACAATGTTTAATTTATTTTATTTTATATTTCATAAAATAAAATAAAATATTTCATAAAATAAAATAAATTTGAAAGTAGTGTAAGAAGAATATACGATGCAAATGTGAATGGTAGAAGAAGTCGGGGACGCCCGAGGAAGACATGGCACGAGCAAGTGGATCAGATACTTGAGTCGGGCCATGTCGAAAGTCGGAATAATAGAAGAGAATGTATGAGACGATGTATGAATGTGAGTGAGGCAAAGAGTGTGTGCCAAGACCGAGTTATTTGGCGGTCCGTCCTCTCTGCCTACCCCTGTGGGGAAACGGCGTGATGGTTGGTTAGTTAGTTTTATATTTCATTGTAAGCAGGATACAAACAGTATTTATAAACAATGTATAAACAGCACGAGGGCAAAATTGTCAAAGTTACCTATGAAAAAAATTGTACTCCTTAATGATTTGCGTTTTATAATTTAAAACACCAATCAATAAAAAAGCAAATATATGTAAAATTTAGGTATTTGCTGTACCTTTTGATTAAAAAAAGAATTATTCAGTTTGGTTAAGTATTTTGGCCTTAAATCAGAATTTAAGTTTGTATGATAAAGGCCGCTGGGTGGCACACCAAAATATCTTAATTTTTATCTTAATTCGATACAAAAACATAATTCGTTCCGCTGGAAATTGGCCTGCACACCGGGACCGGACAGGGTAAATTCGCGCGGAACTTTGAGAATTTGCTCTCCCTGATTCATATTATATTATGCATTATATTGGTAGGTGATATTTTTAATGAAATTCATAGATTTTATATTTTTCGGTAAGATATTATAAAGTAATTTTAGACGATATAATTTACCGGTGCTGCACACAAACACACTGTTCAACCAGCCGCCCTTGGATGTACCTATAGATTTCCCGCTGAAGACGAGTTGTGGGTAACCGCGGAAATGTATCTCCCAGGAAAGTGACTGAGTGATCACAAACGAGCGTGATTAGGCCGCTAACAAAATCTAGACCTCCCCTCAAAGGACGCTCGTAATTCATAACGGTAATAAAATGTAAGAAATGATCTTTAAACCGCTAAGGGAGGTTTCTGTGGTAAAAAGAAAATTGTGGAAATTCCAGAGGGTGTTTTTTTGTCCTGTCGTCCCATAGAGTCGAAGCAATCGACATAAACCAGACACTGCGCAGAAAAGAAAAGTTCGCCAAGGTTTGCAGCGCAGCCGTTGTGGGAATTTTCTGGTAGGGTCTTCGGTTTATGTCGATTACTTACCGATACCGAAACAGTGGGACGACAGGCTTTCTTAGGCAAAACCTCTGTAGGAGTAGGAGTTAGCATGCTTTGAAGAAAATCACGCCAGCACCAAAAAAACTATAAAATCAACATTCTAAGAAAGCACAGAAGAAGGCACAGTCTAAAACGAAATCTGTCAAATTACATACTATTTTGTTTTTATATTTATTTTTTTGATAAATCATTGATAACTCATTAGACATTGCCTTTGTTTAGGGATTTAGCACATGATGGCTCAGAATATAAAGGGTTGTATTTGCATCAATCTGAAAATGGCATCCAGACATGACAGCAAAAAACAGGGAAGGGATTAATCCATAACAAAAAGATTTCTATGGTGTAATAATAGTAAAGAGGGTATTACCAGAGAAAACCAGAAATATGTCATTTTTAAATCAGATTTTAGACGTACTGACTCTTTTCCACAAAAAAATTTTAAATGTATTTCGAAAGATTGTTCTTTTATCTAGCATTCGCGTGTTTTAAATTTTGAGAAAAAATGTTTATTTTTAGTGTAATAAGGTTATACCATAGGTCGTTGCCGGTTTTGTTAAATTTTCAAAAAAGATTTTGTATTATACCACACCCATTTCAAATCATATAATCATGTAGTAAAATAAATCAATACATTATCTGGGTATCGCATGTTTTAGAATTTTAATTTTAGTTTAAATAAAATTATTAAAAATATATACATACATGTGTTTCTTAACGAAAATTGGTCCGTTTGTGTATTTATTTGCGCACTTACAAACTAATATATTTCAGATTTTTTTAACATTCTTATTTAACTTAGACATTATTGAAAAATTATAAATACTTATAATCAAAAAATAATTACAAAAGTACATTATTTTAATAGTTTTATCATCACGCCTTTCAACATTTTTGGATGAAGGTATAAATTAAAGCTAATTTGAATTGAAATAAATTCGATATTGAGTTATAATTTAAAAAAGCTGGTACGGAGAATAATTAATCTTTCTCATTGTAACCGCCCTGCACGATCGTAAGAACAACTTTCGACGAAATGTGGATTTTCGTCCGCTGGCTGGTTAAACGCTCTTAAACGCTCTTAAATCAAATAACAAAATTAAGGAGGTTTTGGTAAAAACTGTTAGAAATTTCTAACAGCGGTTCCATACGGTAAGTAAATCTGTGAAAACTACAGAAATAAGTTTTCATTGATAACTCATCTCAGTGTTTTTTTGTTATTTTTCTATATCCAATTTCTGGTTTCTATGTTCAAGGTCGCTATTTCCATCAGTATACCCTAAGGGTCGACCGAGACACCTCGGCCGAGACCGAGACCGAGACCGAGAATAAATTAAAATCTCGGCCGAGACCGAGAGCCGAGACCGAGAATAGATAAATTGAGAAAAAAAAATGAAAATGCGCTATTTTGGCATAATATGGTATATTTAAGAATGTAATAATAATTTGTTTTAAGGCGCCGCATCCGCGCTCAAAAAGAAGAAGATGGAGAAATATGTAATTAGGAATGTTAGAGGAGCGCGCTAATATTTAAAGCGATAAAATCGAAAATATTTAATAAAACACGACATCATTTAAAGAAACATTGTGAATTTTTTTCACAATTATAACTTGTAAAATAACTGAAGCAAACGTTTTTAAAATAATTTTTGGAGCATACTTTGCCATTTTATTTCTATCGAGGGAATTGCAAATAATTTGCGTTTCGGCGTGGAAGGCGTCTAGATATTATCATTATGGTTATAAGTAAAACCCGCCTCGCTGCCAGCCGACCAATCACAATCGACAGCTCTCTTACGCACTGACACCAAGTGACAAATGTGAACGCGTGCGGTAGATTTGAATCCCATTATCCTATACCGTACCTACTTACAACGGTCTCGGTTATGGCCGAGAATCTCGGCGATTTTTCGCCGAGAACCGAGACAGAGTTCTCGGTAGAATTTGTAGCCGAGAATGCCGAGACCGAGACCGAGACCGAGATCTCGGTCGACCCTTAGTATACCCACAACAATACCTACAACGCATTTTCAGAACGGATGCTGATAAACGTGGATTCAGAACAACATTTCAGTAGTATTTAGTTAAATAAATAATATGCTTTTTGTGTTTTCGGAGTAATTTTAATGTGGATTTAGGCCATTTTATTAAAGTTTTACTCACCTAGTCGTAGTTCAGCTTAGTTTATAAATAGCTTTATATCTAGGATTAATTTAATATAAACTTGTACATTAGTTACAAAGGGATGTACAGTCGATTTCCTTGTACATTTTTTTTAAACTGATCTATTGATAAATACATACGATTGTATTTTATGAGTTTTAAAATCAGGCTTCACTCACGCTTGAATTAATATATAAAAACATTTTTTTAAATACGGAAAGTCTACCATTCGTGAAGGCACTAACGTTTACCGGTGCAGGGTAATCCCTACAAAATATTGATTCATTATATATCTGAATCTGACAATAAGATGCAAGATGCAAGTATAATATGAACATAATACTAGGTTCACAAAGAATGAAGGAATGCTTGTTCTAAATTATAACAATAAATACCACGACTTGCTCTGTATCCGACATGGCAGAACAGATGTTCTGGCCCAGCACAGCATGACAAGAGGTATGGTGCTGCTAAATGATATCTCTAGGTCCCTTGACATTTTCAACATTAGTCTTGAACGTTTCAAGAGTAATTTTAGGCAAGAGCTCTAAAATGTGTATTATTGTAATTTTATTGATGCAATCAGATGATATGATACACAATAATGTATTTATGTTGTATGTACAATGTACCTACATGTACATAATCCAATCTAATATTCTATAGGATTATATTAATCTGTAATGCACAGCAAAAAAAAAAAAAAAACGATCAGCAAATTCTGGAACATAAAGTGAAAAAATATTTGCTAATTTAACGTGTCAAATTTTGAACGATATGTGCTGAAAACATGGTTGCTAAGTAGAGATGCATGTTAATAGTGACATTCCGTACAGTTAAATTATAATTATAAATAATTAATAATTTTATGTATATATGTTTACATTGTAATTGAACAAACATTGTAATTGAACATTAACATCCATAATTGTAAACATTGTGAATGAACATTCAAATCCTGTTGACAAACTGCTTAATTGCGGTTTAACGGGATTTTACTATGAATTTCCTTTAAAATACAATAAAAAAGCTAAGAAAAAATTACGCATTTAAGAAAATCTATTCAGGAAAAGCCTTAGCCAATCAGATGTAGTCTTTTACAGTTCAGATTGTAAAGTACCCTGCTTTCGATAATAATAAAAAATACATAGGTAAGTATACATTCAATTTGAAACAATAATTTATTATAACCATTCACACCAAGAGTTTAGAGGTCTTCCTGAACGAAAAGAAGAAAATAATATGGAAGTGAAGCAGAAAGAATGCGCCGCACAAAAGAAAACGTCGGAAAAATAAAATCAAATCGCGGCAGCTACCAGCTACCAAACCGGCACCAGTGGGCCGGAAAATATACTGTTGAATATTTTTATTGGGAATGTTCAACAATCTGGAAATACATTTTATTACGTTCGGAAGATATATCAAATGTACATTATACCTACGTTATATATGGAATCGAGGGGTAGTTTATTCATTTTTATAAACTTCACACGGGCACTCCGGGCACCGAGATTTTTTTCTGCAAGAGTCCCTCCTTCCTATTGTTAGGAGCCAGTTCCATGTCTTCCCTTTTTGACAGTGGCTAGGGCTTGCAATCCCGCAATCCCACAACCTGCAATCCCGCGGGATTTCAAGAGCAGGATTTGCGGGATTGAAAAAAAAATTTAAACCAAAACCACGTTGTTTTGATTTGCCCGCGTTTGCGAGATCAAAATCACGTGATACGCAAGCGCCAGAATGCCCAGAAATCAGTACCTAAGTTTTATGATTATATTTTTTTAACAAAGTCTTAAATTGCTTATTTACGTTACGTTTTCAACGCCTGTTTACATTATTACTAGTATCAAAGATGATTTTCAAATTACTATGGAGAGTGTCAGTAACAATTATCCAGTTTTTTCACGATGTTTCTAAATTCTTCATCAGTCAATTTATAAAAAATATTAACCTCATCATGTGAGCATTTTATTACCATAGTGAACGATTTATGAATTAAAGCATTTGTTTTTGTTTGTTTGTTTTTATAACTGGCAATACCATATTTTGTCAAATGTTTTCATTCAAGACGTGTGAGCAGGATTATTTTTATGGACGGCTTTTAGGACGATCGTCGATGACGTGCTTACGATTTATGCCTGGGACTACTTTGGATAATTTGATGAAACTTACAAAAAAGGTTACACAGGTGTCACAATGAATATTGACAAAAGTAACGCGATCCGAGACAGTAAGACACAAAATGAGTCCCTGGATACAAATTATTTTTCCCTTTCCAAAGAATAAACAGAGTTGGGTACCTTTTCTTACGAAAATAGATAGCGACAGATAAACAAACCAATCGTTCTTCATTGACGTGTGTTTTCTTTATTACCCCTGTATTTCAGGTTCGGATTATAAAACTGTTGCGGACCACGGAAGTAGAACGACGATGAAATTAATAAAGAGCATCTTTAACACCGGAAAATTCTTCTTCTTCTTATTGTGCCCTGTCCGTTCAACGGACGTTGGCTATCATGTTGGCTATGCGGACTTTGTTTACTGCGGCCCGGAACAGCTCCACGGTAGACTGGCCACACCACTGTCTCAGGTTTTTCAGCCATGAGGTTCTCCTTCTTCCAGGGCCCCGTCTTCCGGCAATCTTTCCCTACATTATGAGATACAGGATCTCATACTTCTCTGGATGTCTCATCACATGTCCAAGATATTGAAGTTATCGGATTTTTATAGTTTTATTTACTTCCTTTTCTTCATTCATCCGAACCCTGTCCATCCAGCTTATTTTGAGTATTCTTCTGTAGATCCACATCTCGAATGCCTCAAGTCGCCTCATTAGTTCTTCAGTAAACGTCCATGCTTTCATTCCATAAAATAATATCGAAAACACGTAGCATCTGACCATTCGCATTCGTAATCCTAGTTTGAGATCATGACTGCAGAACATTCACAATATTTTAAAGGTTTTACACCCTTTAAAATAATGATAACGTAGGTAGGCAAAGAATATTATTTCATTTCATAATAATTAAAATTTGTGAAAATCGTCATGTAGAACTCATTTTGTAGGTAGATGATTATGTAGCAAATTCAAAGGAGGAGAAATTTTGGTTTTTCATTGTATAATTCAGTTAAGAATTAAATTTGTTCTATGAACATACTTTCATGTCTTTATATTGCAATATTATGTTCTTTTTGTTTTATATTTATAACTAGCTGGTCCCCGGCAAGCGTTGCAATGCCATTCAAAGAAATACATTGATTTTCCCTGCATGTCCCTTCCCGAGCGTCCCCGTTCCCTTCCACCTTCCCCGCCTTCCCCCTCCCCCGTCTCTTCCCTCTCCGCGAACCCCACCTCTCCCGTCCCCCTTCCCTCTACCTTTCCACCCTGCCGCTAAAATATATGAAATACACACATTTTCATTTACACAAATTTGATAACGCCAGAGCTTACCATTATACATATATAACCTATATTTTATTCTGATGTATGAGCTATATTATTGTAAAGTTTCATTAAAATCCATTCACTAGTTTTTTGCGTGAAAGAGTAACAAACACACATACATCCATACAAACTTTCGCGTTTATAATATTAGTAAAATTGTATTTTTCCTTTGAAGGGGTGCAGACATACCTTCACTATTGGTGAAAACCGCATGAAAATTCGTTGCGTAGTTTAAAAGATTAACGCGCACATAAATTTTGAGCGACTTCATTATTTTATACTATGTAATGATGATAAAGATTCTGTTCCGTCTTTTCTTAACACAATTCTAAGATTGGTTGTATTTTTGGTATAATTCTATGATTGGTTGTATTTTTTGGTTAGAATTCTATGATCGGTTGTATTTTTGGTATAATTCTATGATTGGTTGTATTTTTTGGTTAGAATTCTATGATCGGTTGTATTTTTGGTATAATTCTATGATTGGTTGTATTTTTGGTTAGAATTCTATGATTGGTTGTATTTTTGGTATAGTTGAAAAATTGGAAAAAATGATAACATTCAACTGTTGACTTCCCAAAGATTAATAAATAAATAAATTTTCAACAACATTGTCGTTAAAAACTGCTAGTAACTGCTCTAATTAACTATAATATCACAGTTATACATTTATTCCTTATCTACTAATACACATTTATTAAAATTTTTACGCAACAGTGTTAATTTTAACCCCCATATACGGTAAACAATGTATCAGAATACCACCAAAATGCTTCTGATTATGTTTGTTCTGAGACATGTTAAATGATTACAAAAATACATATAATGAGTTGTCAAACTTGTAGAAATCTACATTGAAAACATAATATTTTTCACAAATTTCTTTATAATAATTTTATAAACATTTGAAAAATAATCTAAAAATAACCAACATGTCTTACTTTACAGTTATGTAAATATTTCAAAAGTAATCTGTAGCTAACAATAGAAATGATGTTAAAAACTGTAGAAATCTCATGACTGATACATACGGGCACACTGATAGATTTTGCGGCCTTCTTCCAAACCACAGATTTTCCTTTTATTGTCAAAATACTAAGTGCAGAATCATTAAGTTTGACCCCACAATGGCCGCCGCCATAAAATTGTTGTTGGTGAAGCGGTTTGTCGGAGTTTTATCCCTTTCTGTTCTTTGATCTTTGGTTGGAGCGCCCCTCGATCACAGGTGAAATGAATGAGAACTATAATTTATTTTGGTTCCCCTTTGTTCGATGCTGCTCGTGTGTGGGACTTTTATTATTATTGTCTATGTCAATCGTGCGTCGTTTGGTTTTCGCGCCACTAACTTTTAATCAACAGACTAGCGATAAAATGAAATCAAATGTGTTCGTTTAGCAATATTTTAAAAGACAAAAGAGTGGGACGCAATTATTGGGTACACGCGATATCTATTTCCGATAGACCTGTTTTTTAATGATAACGATTTTCAAAAAGAATTAAGTAGCACGGGTGCCCCGGGTTCGGGTGAGATTTGTCTAGATCTTGGCGGCGAATGCGTTTGCCCAAATACTGTGTGGCGGGCCGGATCGGCAGAAACAGGTTGATGGAGACCTTTTGACCCTTCGTCTTGCACCTCAGTGGGAGGATTGGATTCATATATCCGTCATTCCTGGATACACTGACCTTCAATTCCCTACCCACTCCTCCAGCATTTTTCCTTCACAAAACTTCATCTCATTCCTTTCCCTAAAGAGACCCACCACACAGCATCCCCAAAAGTAAATGATTTAATGAAAACAGTGAGAATGCGTAATAAAGTTGTAAATTTTCTTATTGATATTCATCGAAGTTATATCAAAATTATAATCTTTTTGGATCGTGCAGTTAAAAATATAAGTAAATCGATGGTCCAGTTGATTAGATAGACATCTCCAAAAATTAAGTTTTGAGTTAAATAAGGAAAGCAATATTCGAATGCTCACCCTAAATCAAGTAATTTTTACATATGTCTGTGTTTTACATAACCGGACAACTCAGAATCATACAACTTTAACAACTCCTTTGAAAAGTCATTAAAAGTGATGAAAAAAATGGTTAAATAGGTTATGTTAAGTTAGGTTATCGACTATTTTTCAAATTTTTTTTCATAACTTTTAATGACTTTTCAAAGGGGTGTTCATGGAACCGAGTTGTCATGGAACCGTTTTACACATATAATAATACCGGAAGTCATAACGGTCCATAACATTAGAATGACGTTTTGAAATATCCTACTAGTGACTCAGACAAAATCAACATTTTGTTATTTTTAATACAAGTTTTATGCATTTTAAATGATTTGGTTGCTTTTATGAATAACCTGGGTATTGTACCAGACAGGGGGCACTCTTTTATATATAACTGCATACTAAACTCGAATTTAGATTTTTCGGATATGTCTGCATGACTATAACTGGATATTAACTGGACCGACTGCATGCAATCTAGGTACAAGCGAGTATCTAAATCTAAATGACTCAGTCCTGAAAATATTGTAATCAATGTTGTCATGAATCATATTCGTTTCAATGATCGTGTCTATGCTTACTGAAACAGTTTATATTCTGTACCTACTTTATATTCGACATTGCTTTATGTTAAATTTTTGCACTGAGATTCAAATCTGATTGTAATTTAATTTACGTATGGGTAAATCTCATTGTTTTTTCCATTTATTTACTTTAATAAATTCAATCGGATTGCTGGGTTTGTCAAAGTTTTGGCAGTTTGGCACCTGTCTTCAGCAGAACCTCAAGAAGATGTATACTTGGCATCGGAATTTGGACAGTAAAAGATAATAATTTGTTCGTAAAAATATTTTATTCGTAACACAATATTCCTGAAAGACTTTTTAAATATCTATCGACTGTCTTCTATATTTTCCTTTAACTTTGCTCTACCTGAAAGATGCCATCCTTTACTTGCCGCCAAAACGATATGTTCTTTTATATTCGTGCGGGGGGCGTATGTGACGTCAGACCAGTAACGGTTTGTAGCTTCCCATTGTCACCAGTCTTAGCAGCCAGCAGCGTTACCTACGTCATTACCAAATTCGAACCGTTTAGGAATTTTTAATTTTAGATCGTTTTTAAAATCAATATTACTTAATTACTAATCCCGCAGGGGTGAGCAGAGAGGACGGACCGCCAAATAACTCGGTATTGGCTCACATTCCTTGCCTCATTAACATTCACACGTCGTCTCACACATGCTCTTCTATTATTCTGACCATTAACATGGCCCGACTCAAGTATCTGATCCACTTGATCGTGCCATATTTTCATTTATCAGGTAGGTATCATATTATACCCAATTACGCATTTCTAGTATACTACGAGTACATTAAATTGAAACAGAAAAATTAACTTTAAATTTTGCAACGAATAACCAATTTCACAGGAATAATTTTTGAAGGTTATACCAAAAAATGTTATCTATCATTGAAGAAGAAGATAATAATAATAATAATAATAATAATAATTGGATAATTTATAAAGCGCCGTTTTTGTGAAAAATCACCTCAAGGGCGCTAATAATAAGATAATACCAAGAAATCTAAACTAACTTAAATTAGGAAAATAAAAGGGTAACAGTCGCATCTCTTCCACCTTTGGTCAACGTAGCTTTAGATACTTTGCCACAAAAATATTCAACATTCTCCCAGAAAACATCAAACTGAGTCAAACACAGAGAGAGTTTAAAAAATATGTTAAAATATGGAAACATTCTAATGATCGAGCTTATACTGGTGCCCTCACCCAAACGCCCAGTCATTGACACAATTGACAGTTGTTATTGTAGTAATAACCTTGCAGTTTATGAATTGTGTAGGTACATGCAAACAATAATGTTAACTAAAATAAAGTTTTTGCTGTATGGAAACCTACAGATAAAAAAACCATAGAGAAAATTGCGAGAAACAATTAACAAAAATTCTGCCTCAATACAGGTTCACCTAGTGAGGCAGGCTATGCACAACTAAAAATACTGTATAACTATACTACTCCTGTGTAACCTTTCTTACGTTACTTTCTATTTGTTAATTTTTCTGTACTGATTGATGTAATCTATTTGTAAACTACTTTGAGCATGTAATTTTTTTAGTTATATTGTTGTTATTTCATTGAATAAAGATTATTATTATTATTATTATCTAGTAATAGAATCCAGGATATCTGTCTTACCGGAACAACGCCTCAACCAACTCGGCCATTGAGATCTGATTATTAGCATTTTTGGCGATCTCATATTTCAAATTCAGAATTAACAATATCTGAATATTATTATCCCGTAAGACAAATATCCTGGGTTCGATTCCCAGTTGCAACCGTTACCTTTTCTTTATTTTCTTGTATTTTGTTCAGTTTCATGTTTAGTTTAGATTTATTAGTACCTATTATCTACTTATTCAATGATACGACGATATTTATTTATTTTTAATTATATATTACTTCTAACAAAGTATTTACTATCTAATGTTGGCCATTAAAACGGCGCCAGGAACACACACACACATACATACAGGCTGGTAACACTGCCGTATAAAAGGTGTTAAACTTTAACATCGAAGCCTACATTAACGCCATTATCGATAGCACACCGACGACCTAAAGCGATTTACGTTCTAGATTGTATCGGGCTCACTCCAAGGGGGAAAATCCAATAACTAACACTGAATACAAAAAAAAAAAACTAGAAGAGTTATCTATAAAAGTAACATGCATACTGATTTAGAAAACAGATCTCCAACATGCTTCAAAAGAACTTTCTCTGAACAATGCAAGGCGATAGATCGCGGATAGATAAAACATACTGAATATATCTATTTAAAAAAAAACGTATGTCGCCAATTTAGATAAGACCATACGACTCTCAGGCCCCAGACAAAACAATAAAATTGATTACATAATTTTAAAATTAACATTAAAATTCTTAAATTCTTCTCTGGTTCGAAGTCACGTCGAATACAATTCTTCTATTTGGCCCCCTCATTTTAAAATCCACTTCGAATCAATTGAAAAAATTCCAAGTACATTTCTAAGACACAAGTCTGCCTATAAAAGCGAAAAAATACAACAATAAAAGAATTAAAATTATTAACATTCTCAGACAGAAGACCTTGACCTTGAGAAATTGTTAATGGTATTATAGACTATAGTTAATGGTATTACGACGGCCGACGTAGTCCAGTGGTAAGGCTCTTGACTAGCATTCCGAAGGTCGCGGGATCGAATCCCGGCGTGGCAAATAGATTTTGTTTGGTTAAATTGTGTTATTTCACAATTTATTCATTTAAAATAATATATAGTATCTATATTTGCGGCACGTTCCAGAGTGGAAGATACTCTCAGTATCGCCCTGGTGTAAGACCACCATTCAGAATTGAAACGTTGCTTGAAATGGCATTAGCCGTGTTTGGTGACCAGATCTGAATAGCCAGGTACTTCCCCACCTTCCTCTTCCCTATCTCCTTCCCCTCCCCACTACCTTCAGCCTCACAACATACCCCAATTGGGGATGCCATAGTCTCACTGGCTCCAGACGGGAGCAGTTGAGACTCTTGTGAGGTGTCACTATAAAAAAAAAAAAAATAGACAGTCCTGATTTACTAAGCTTACTTACCTTCCAATTACCAATAAGAACTACTCGACCTGAAATTATGTTTTAGTTGCAACAACAATATTAGGTTTGAGTCATCTAGATGTGTGCAACTGCACGGAATGTAGTTACAGGAAGGCTGTAGTAACGTACTTCAATAATATTAAACATGGATGGTATCTATATAATTTAAATAGCATATTTTACTTCTTGAACTCACCACAAAATTATTATGTATAACATACATACTTGTAAAAGCCCGTGAAGGCGTATAATACAAATAAAAAAAAATGTGTTTAAAAAAATTTTCGATATTTGAAAAGGTTTGATCAATTTGTAGAGTAAGATAAATTTGAACTTACTTCGGGCTCACAATACATTTCTATCGGTTTATCTCTTCAGTGATCCAGAGTTATTTGAACGTTGGTGCGGTTAAGTCACCTTCACCTCGCTCAGGTTCTCTGTCACACACATGGACAACCCCAAAACCCACAACAATAACTTGATACTATCATTTCTTTGTATGCATATTTAATATATTTCGTTTCTACGATAAACCCCCGAAGGCAGTGAAACTATTTCATCGCCAAATGGGAATGTCGTTAGACTGAAAAGAATAGGGGATGATAAAGAGGAAGATTTAGAAGTATCTGGCTAATCAGAACTGGTCATCAAACGCGGCTAACACTCTTCAGAATGGTGGTCTTTCACCAGAGCGATTCTCAGAATATCTACCACTCTGGGACTACCATCCTTAGCAGAACATCTAACAATAATAAAATCATTCGTACAGCGTCGTTTTTTGTGGAAGATCACCTTATGGGTCTTTACCCAGCCAGCGGCCGAGAATCCAAATCTCGTCGAAAGATGTTCTGACGATCGTACAGGGCGGTTCCAATGAGAAAGATTAATTTTTCTCCGTACCAGCTTTTTAAAATTATAACTCAATATCGATTATATTTCATTCAAAATTTGCTTTAATTTATCCTACATCCAAAAACGCTGATGATAAAACTATTAAAATTATGTACTTTTGTAATTATTTTTTGATCATAAGTATTTATAATATTTAAAAAATGTCTAAGAAAAATAAGAAAATAAAAAAATCTTAAATTTATTAGTTTGTAAGACCGTATATTTACGACAATAGATAAACTGAAGTACGAGTATTTTCGTTTTTATTTTTAAAAATTTCTTTATTATTTTTTTACATTTTTATATGAAACATGTTAGGTAGGTATATATATATATATAAAATAGCAAATATATTCGTTATTTTATATATAAATAAAATTAAAATTCTGAAACGTAGCTTTCCCAGATTTATTTTACTGCCTGATTATATGATTTGAAATTTGTATAAATTTAAATTTTTTTTTTAATACAAATTTTTGTTTGAAAATTTAACAAATCTGCCAACGACCTATGTTATAACCTTATAATACTAAAAATAATATTTTTTTCTCAAAATTTAAAACATGCCTTTGTGTCGTGTCTTTTTTGTGTAATTCGAAAAAAACAAAAACGTAGCTTCGCTACACTGATATATATTTTTAATAATATTATTACCACCCGGTAACACATTTCATCTGGACTCGGGTTCGATCCGGCCCTGAAGAGTGGTGTCACGTCCCTAAGGCGCGGTTTACCCGCTCAAAAAGAAGAAGATGGAGAGATATGAAAATACGAATGTTAGAAAGAGTGCGCTAATGTTAAAATTGATAATATTTAATCGAAAATTATGATAATATTTAAAAATATTTAAGCGATAAAATTGATGGGAAAATTGTGAAAATGTTTAATAAAACACGATTCGTTTAAAATAGAGCAAAAATCTAAAAAGTTGTCTAAAACAGCATTTAAAGAAACACTATGAATTTTTTCATACATATTTTTTTGTTTTGTTTTTGAATTTTTTATTTAGATGTATGTAAATATTTTCATACATCTAGTAGGAAAATATAAAAAATACAATTTACGAAGTAGGTACAGGAATATTCACAACTACATTTAAAAAAAGATTACTAAATAAAAAAGAAAACTATACAAAAATACATTATAAAAGAACAAGACCTGAGAATGACATTGGTGAGTAATCAAAAAATATTTTTTACATATAATGCACACATCCTACGAAAATTGCTGAGACTTGAGGCTTCCTTTACGGCATTTGGCAGACTGTTATAGAGTTTTTGCCCTTTATAAAATGCGCTATTTTGTGTGCACGAAAGTTTAGTTTTGGGAAGCCTAAAGTCTCCGCGTCTTCTCGTAGGATAATTGTGAACATTTTCTTGAAACATAATAGTACTCTTCAGATAATTTGCGAGCATATTATTTTTAAGTTCATAAATCATTGTTAATGTATTATATATTATATGTTGTTTGGTTGTCATCATATTTAAATTTTGTAACATAATTTTAACTCTTGTAAAAATGTTGCATTTTAAAATCATCCTCATCCCCCTATTTTATATAACCTGTAGTTTATTATTTTGGGCTTCGTTACATAGGAATAATACACTAGAACAATAATTTAAATGCGGAGTTACAATAGAATTGTAGACAAAGCGTAACTTGTAACAAGCGTATAACTTGTAAAATAACTGAAACAAACATGTTTATAATAATTTTCGGAGCATACTACGCAATTTTTTTCTATCGAGGGAATTTTATATAATTTGCGTGTCGGCGCGGGGAATGTATAAATATTATCTTAAAGAATAACCTATATTTTTTTAAGAGCTTTTGAACTTAAAATGTTGAAGGTGCATTTGTAATAAATCGGTAGAAATGGGGTATGCCGCGGCTTAATAGGAAATATCTATACTGCCAGTACTGAATCGGCGTGCAATCCAAAGCTAGAAACAATTCCATTTCAACCCTGCTTTTTGCGGATTAAATAAAAATATAATTTCATATACAAAATCACGAAACCTTTCAAAAATGACAACAAGACAAGTTGAAACCAAAAAACTACTTGATGTGTAGTGTGTAGCCTCATACTTTTTGAGTCGAAGGTGCATTCACTCACGCAGATGCATTTATTGCATACTTCATGTTTTAAACTTGTTGTTCGACTTCACGAAAGACATTTCAAGTGAAAATGTTAAGTTCTTTTTAAAAATGAAAATTATGGTAACGGACACTAATAATTGACGTCCCTTGTGGCTACTAATAACTAATAACGTTATGTAGGCACCCAAACAAAATGATTATCGTTATATTTTTGGGGTATTATGCCTTGATGACTTCCTCTTTTTTTTTTGATAAAGCCAAAGTTTAGATAAAGACTGCTTTGCAGTGTCAAAAAAATTACCATATTATTGATGTGAAAATCTGAAATCATATCAAACAAAATGCTGTTTCTCAGAAATTGCCAAAGATATCACTATCCGAAGTGTACACATATGCACCAATAAACACAATCAAAAGTTTGTATTGTTTGAATCAACGCTAAATGTGCGACCTTTAAGATCAAGTACTCAAATAATTTCAAAATTATCAAAGAAATTATTGCTAATTCATCCAAGTACTGTTGGTTGCGTGTTGTTTAAAAAATCAAGTTCATAATAAAATAAATCCCCCAAAACATAAAACCATTGTTAGTTTCTGTTCTTTGAATGATGAAGTGTATTTTTGATTGACTAACGCAAGCAAATTATAATGAATTTAATAATATTTTAAATCAAATTTCCTTCTACTGGGATTGAATACTAAAGCGACCCAAGAAGTAATAATAAAATCCAATTAATATGTCGCTGCTGGTTCTATTCAATAAAAGTTGACAAATAGGGTAGAAATGCGCGCTTTACATTGGCTATTTATTAATTAATATTATTATTTGTGGAGGGGTCGAGGAAAACAATTCCCCTCAGGGCCTGTGTCATCTTTGAGGACGCCGGGTGGAGTTTTTTTTCTGAAAAGGGAAGGAAAACTTATGAGGGGTGGGTAAGTAATCTAGGGGCCAGTGAGTTCCAGAGTGACGGGCGTATGAATCCATCCATCTCGCTGCGGTGCAAGACGATGGACCGAGAGAGACTAGCTGGAGAGGTCAAAGGGTCTCTGGAAATCGGCCTCTCCTGATCCAGCAGCTGGTGGGTAGTTGCAAATCACACCTTGAACTCGGGTAGGTACTCTTGCTAAGTCACCAAACGTAACGAACCAATTGGATTTTCCAATGGCAGAGGTGTTGGTAATCCAATAAATGGTTCCCGGCGTAGCGGTACCCATACCCGCTTCCGAAATCATTTATGTTAGAACGTTTTCAAAAAATATGTTCTTAGTTGGCTTTTAAAGTTTTAAATGCTTATAAAATACACAATTGTAAAGAATAAAAAGTAAATGCAATAAAATAGAATCAGCAAAAATTCTCAAACAACGTCATAAATTTACCAACTAGTTAAACGTCAAATAGTTTTTTTTTTCTGTGGGAAAACTCTAAATCAATGAATTTATTTTCCTCTAGCATCGTTATTTCTGTTAATTTGTGTGAGGTTTTGAAAATTTTACACTAAAACGCAAGACAATAGGTGTTCTTTGCTCAACAATTGTTTCAAATAACTAAATTGTTTAAATATTTAACTTATTCTATTGTTTGTTGAACGGTGATATTATTTTGAGATTCGTTCGTGGGCTTGGGGTAAATAGGGAACGTAATAAAGGCAATTAATTTTGTAGGTACATTGCATGTAATAAATTGGTGTTCGAAGGTGTAATTAAAAATCCATTTGGAAGCTAAAAATACACCAAAGGTGCTTCAAGTACAAAGTACAAAGGTGTTTAAGGTCAAAGGGTATTTTTAAAGAAACCATAATTTGTCTATAAAATTTGATATTTAGTCGCGTAAAGATCAATAAACCGCTCATTCCAAGATCGGCGGATAATTTTTTGGTTGGGACAAATGGCTTTAAATCTCAAGGTGTTATGATGACCTCCGTGGATAAGGTGACCTCACTGGGACCAGAGTTAGCAGGTTTAATACTCGATGAGGGCTAGTAAAAACAACCTGTACATACACCCTACTGCGAAACTTTGGAAGTGATTGATTAGCCATGAAAAACTTTGAAAATGTTGACTTTTTTGCGCAGTTTACATAATGTTCTAAAAAACATACCTTTCAATAATTATAATTTCTCCGCGCTCGGTCGGCTGTTTTATAAATAATTACATTAATTTTGTTTGTATTTTAACGTTTCCAAATTAATAACCGCTGTTACTAGACACGCACCTAACGCCTAGCGTATTATGTTATCCGAATACGTGCATTTATTGAACAGTTTGGGAGGCGGGTATGGGTATTGCCGCCCCAGGAAGAATATATTGGTTAACCAACACCTCTGCCACAGGTCACCTCATGCAAGTGGTTCGCAAGGTTTGATTACTTCGCAAGGGTGCCCGGGTTCATGGGGTGAGTTTTGTACGGGGCTTCGCGGCGGATGTGTCTGCCCACTAACTGCGTGACAGGCCGGGAGAGTGGTTAAGGGAGACCTTTTGACCTCTCCAGCAGGACTCTCTCGCAACATTGCCTTTTACCGCAGTGGGAGGGATGGATTCATACGTGCTTCACTCCAGGACACACAGACCCCTACTCCTACCCACCTCTCGCACCTTTATTCATGGAACTTCCTCACTTTCCTTTCCTAAAAATACCATCCACTCAGCAACCACCAAAGATGACATAGGCCGTGAGCTAATGTAAAAAAACATGACTCGCAAAAGTAAAGGTACGATTACACCAAACAATATGTATTACAATATTCGGTAATTAGAACTGCTTTTTTCTCCTTTTTTAGGATTTTTTGTTAGATTATTATGAATACCCCCAAGGTTTCGCAGAATAACATCGCTTCCTACGAGGAATTGCTTGGAGGTTAGGACTTGAAAGAGGAGAATACTCGTATGATGAAATTGAACTAACTTTAAACATTTCCTCTTTAGAAAAACGTAGAAAGGACTCTGATCTAATTTGCATTTTCAAAATTATCAACAGTATTACTGACACACCTGCTTTGTTACAACTCATCCAGTTCAACATTCCTTCCCGTAGACTCCGAAATACTGAATTGCTGTTCCTCAATCAACATTCTACTAATTATGGATATCATTCTCCTTTATCCAGAATGTCGAGATTTGTCAACACAAATCAAAGCATTGAATTTTTTGGTGTAAGCCTAAATGACTTTCGGCAGTCGTTACGCAATGTGGTTTTTTAAAGTCTTTTTAAATCCATCTTCAAGCTACTTGTAGTTATCTTCTCTATGTACTTTTATATTATATGTATTTTGTCAATGGTCTTCATCTATATGTAATCTCCTTTCATTGTGATCTCTCTTTTTTTCGATTCGTGTTATTGTTTGTTATATTGTTAATTGGACTATTTGTCCGTAAATAAATAAATAAATAAAAAATAAATAAATAAGCGTGGAAAACAGTGTACATATAAATCCTCAAATAAAATACAAATACCTACCCTATGCCTCGTTCAAGAGCGTAACCAGTCCAAAAAATAAAAGGGTATTTTCTGACCTTGAGAAAGGCATGTAAATGAAGTATGTTAATCAATAATTTTGACTTGGGTTTATGTTTGAAGGCTGCCGACCAAAAGAAATATTATTTCTAATGGATAAATCTGAGCTTTTTCCCCATACACGAGTCTCAACTGCCCGTGACCAATGGAAATATATCATTCATTGTTTTGGGTGAAACTGATAATAGTGGGAAAAATGACTAAGTACCTGACTAACAAAATTTGAATTCAGTAGAGCATCGATAATCCGAACCCAGGATAATTCGAACGTGGCTGTAATCCGAACTGCTCAACGACCCTTCTGTCCTCATAACGGGGTCGCTAAAGCAATTTTTTTCTGTAGTTACGTAAGAACTCTTGCACTATGCTGCACGCGCATTACCTGGAGTTTTAGGTTATAAACATAGTACTATACCAAAACCACGAAGATGTTGTTGAAAAAACTTTTTTACGCCAGACTAAAATAGATTTTAAACAGTTTTTGACGAGGTAAATGTGTTTTGTGATTTAGAAGAACATAATTTTCCTAAGAAAGCGACTACTTTATTTAATTTTTCTGTATATAACATAGTATAATCCGAACGCTTCGCTAGTCTAAATAAGTGATTTTTTTACATTAACTCCACGCAGGACCAATATCATCTTTGAAGATGCTGTGTGGAGGGTCTTTTAGGTGACATAAAGGAGAGAACATGAATCTTGAAGGGAACCTTGTTGTAGGAGGGCGGAAACACAGAGGCCGGTAAATTATTCCACAGCCGAGCTGTTCAACTCAAGAACGAGTCGTAGAAGCGAACCGTTCTTATGTGGCAAATGTCAACGCGCGCGTTTGGCGTGTTTCCCGACTGTGCACCGGTGTCCAAGGGATCAATGATGCTAGATCCTCGGAGTATCTTCCATTGAACACAAGATAGCATACCTGCCTGACGCCTGTGCTCTAAAGATTGCAACCCACTTGTTAAGATTGGGGAATCTATCAAACGGACCGCCTGTTTCTACAAAGAGTCCAGAATGGATAGTGTTGTTTTTCATTAGTTCGGATTATCAAGGCTGTACTGTATTAACGTAGTAAAATTCAAAACAATAGTGAACTTTCACTAGGACGATGGGAACTGACTTTTCCTCTGACAAGATGGGTAAATAAATACATTTGGTATTCATTTATCATACAAAATTAATAAATATCAATAAATTAACTTTATTTATTAATCCTCGTGTGGGATTGAACCCAAAAACCCTGGGTACAGAAAGAGTCAAGAGTCCGACACTTCCACATAGGTCACTATGTATATAGTGACCTATGCATATACACATATCTACATATAAACTGCCAACAATCATACAACGAAAATAATGTAACAAAAATACACCCCATTAAAACTCAAGCGAACATCGACGATAAACACGCTAAAACACGTAATATTTTCAACGCACAATTTAGTTTTTTGGGCCGTTGATTATGACATGTCGAAGCAAGGGTGTTTATGGGGTTATTGACAGCGCGGGAGATAAGGGATATTATGGGATGGGGCAGGTTTGACAGTGGACACGCCAGCGGTTGGTTTTCCCACCCAGACTAAGGCACGCGAGGGATTCCTTGTGAAAATGGTTACGAAAGCCTTTTCACGTAGGTACCTATCGCTGAATAAATTAAATTAGTTAGTTCGGGTATTTCTAAATTCATGTTGGGACGTGCGGTTTTCATTTGGTATTTTTGTATCAAATATAAAGATACGATAATAGTGTTTTAACGTAATTATTAAATTCTCAGTAAAAATATTATATTGCAATATTAAATTAAATAGGTGTGAGATGGCTTAAATTTAGATCCGTAACAGAAATCTTGTGCGACCCGAAAACGCCTATAAAACTTAAATGAAGGATATATTAGACTATTGTTAGACCCGCGATAATGTATGGCTCCGAATGCTAGACTATGTACAACTCCTACTCTAGGCAAATAGAAACAGCAAAAATGCGAATACTTAGATGGTCGGCAGGAGTATCACTAAAAGATAGTATGAAAAGTTTACGCATTCGTGGTAGCCTGGGTGTCACGGACATAAAGTAAGGGAACGTACCCAAACTACGTGACCTGTTTAGGGGGGGGGGGGGGTCATCAAAATACCACGCTTGGTCACAACGGGGGGGGGGGGGGGCTTAGGTTTTTATCACGTAGTCAATCTAGAAATCTCGCGTTTTTTTTCGAGCTACGAGGGGAGGTTTTTAAGTTCGCGGAATGGGAAGGTAAGTGATTAATCGGGAAGAAATTGTGAAATGTGGAGAAAATTGAGTTCCGCGCTGTTATAAAGTTCCTTTAAGTTAATTTAAAGATCGGAAAAATGTATTAGGGTAATAGGTGAATATGTTGAAAAGGAAAAATAATTTTGGTTTTAATTTCCACTCCTTACCCAATCCGCAAACTTAAAAACCCACCCTCGTACATTCAAATAAGTGAAAAAGTTCAGGGAACGTGTTTGTTGAAGATGATTGAGATGAAATATGTTTATAAAAATAACAAGACTTTCTTTTCCAAAAATTACGTTCCGGTTTCAATATATTTTGACATAAGTTTTATCTTGATAATATTTTTTCCACTTGTAATGCGTGCACTCTTGCTGTCACGCAGCAAGCGCCGTATTAATAAAGACAAATATAAGCCAAATAATGCATTTTTTATTTTTTGTTAGCAAAAAATGATTCGAAACCATATTTATGAAATAGGTACTACGTGAAAACTGTAGGGGGGGGGGTCTTGGAATATACTACACGTGGTCACCGGGGGGGGGGGGGGGTAAAAAATTGCAAAAAGTGTGTCACGTAGTATGGGTACGTTCCCTAAGGTGGAGGAACGACAGTTGAGATGGTATGGACACATAAGACGAAGACCACCACACCACACAGTGAAGCAGGCGGAGCTTCATCGACATGTTTAAAGCTTCATCGACATTTTTGGAGCTTCATCGATATGTTTGGAGCTTCATCTATAGTTTATGGAGCTTCATCGACAGTCATCCAGAGGAAGACCAAAGAACTCCTGGATGGCTCAATGCTCCAAAATATTACAGAGAAACGGCCTTGATGAAATCGGTACCCAGAATCGAAAAAGTTATAGTTTGAGTACGAGAAGAGCCGACTCCAACAGTCTATCTAGGCAATGAGTTGGGACGGTCAGTGCAAGGTAGAAGAAGATTAAATTAAATCAGAAATAATTACAGTGATTTATTTTGGGGTTTTTGTGCCGTGTTGTGCTATCCCATTCATTAGCCAAGGTTTAGGACAGCATTACAGTGTCAATCATCAGGGCAGATGTGCATTACATTGCAGATGCGAATTACTGTAAGCATACAAAATTAACCAATTGACAATCCAATCTCCGATGGCGGAGGGCGTCGGAAGAAGGTGAAATGTTGTATTGTAATTTCGTTTTTTATTTGCGTTCAGTTTACAGGTAAAATTCGAGGATACAAAAAAATATTTTATAGTAGGTATTTGGATTGTGGAGGGTATAAATATTACAGTGTTTCATTAAAACCTGTGCTGAAATAAAAACTGATAAAATACTCTGATTTCAAATTGTGTAATCCAGTTTGGCTGTAAATTGTAGAAAATGTCTCCCAGGGGGAAGTGCCTTCATAAACTTTGGGAAGTGATTCGATATTTTAGTACAAGGGTGATTCCAGTATCGCGGGTGCAACATTTAGACGCATATAAAGCTTCCTAATAATAAAACAAAAAACATTTTTAATGAAATTATTATTGGAAGAGCTACATTTTAACATGTTTACTTTTTATTGGTTTATAAGAATTTAATTGAAATATTAAAATAGTCAGGAGGGAGGTTCAAAGTGCGATCGCGGGTGCAACCAATTTGGCCCACCCTTTCCAGATCATAAGACAAAAACACAAAAGTCTGTTAATTGTGATACATCTATTATGTTATGCCTTGATATTTCGTAAGGCGTTAAACTAATCTATTAAAAAATAAACAAATATATAGAAAACAAAAACAACCAATGAATTATTAGCTTTTTAAACAATTGCGGGTGCAACATCAAATTATCGCGGGTGCAACTCGTCTAGTTTAAGTGTATATAAACTTCAATAAACCCTGATAGAGGACCGAAATAACAAATCCAACAATGCGTATTACTAATCAGTACATTTCTTTGTCATTTATGTGAATTATTTCTTTTCGGTTACGTCCAAATTTGCCGAAAATTCTATGAACATATTACATCCATCAATCCTTTTCAAAAACAAAAATTTGTTTTTTTCTTATTTTCTAGAATTTCTTTTTATATTTTGTAATTTGTAAGAGGTTCCAGATTGTTATCATCCCAATCACTTTCTGTTTCAGTTGTGGTTTTCGGAGATTTCAAAACCAATGTGAATTGGAGACGAGACACTGAGGTTCGTGCCACGGAAATGGTATCGCCGTCTTCAGATTGAAAGAAATGTTTTGATTGAATGCCTGATTTATTTTTCAGCCCTTCCTATTTATCATCCAACGTGACCATCTTTTTTTTAACTGCTTTTTTTTTTAATAAAAAGAAGATTTTTCAGAGAGACTGCCTGCCAAATCATAGAATTTCTATAAAAAAAGCTGAAAATAATATAAACACACCTATTAAATATAAATCACTAGTAATACACAGCATATATTATTATTGAAGGCATAAAAACAATAAAATATATCATAAATCACACAATAAGGGTAGTTGTCAAAGAGTTGCACCCGCGATTCTAACAACACAATCGCGGGTGCAACCGATTTGAGTCAACGTTTATTTCAATTCAGCTAACATTATACTCTTAAAAACGTTTAATTCAAGTTTGCCTTTAATTTCTTCTTACTTTTACAAAGTTTCAAAACTTTGGCACTTTATTTCTGTGAAAAACACAAACTTTTATATCTTTTGTATCGCGGGTGCAACAAGCAAAGAGTGACTTCTTGTAGCTTGTAGTCAACGATGCTTAAAAAATAACAACAAGTACTTACATCTTTCGGCACATAAGAATAAATTAATAATGTCACTACACGTTTAGCAGTAAAATATAACTTCAAACCATCGGTAACAGCTGTTTCGCGCCAGTGTTGCACGGTGTGATTTTACAGTTTATATACCGATTCTTCGAATGATAATGTTTCCAAGCCCGCCAAAAATTTCAACATGAAGTAAAATCAATTATTTTTTTTTTATTATTAAATATTGACCTTCTTCTTTGAACTGATATCAAAAAAAGTAACAAATACTGCGATTTAAAAATTACTGTCGAGAATCGTCTATAGCGGAATCGCCCACAAGCTAAAAATGGGTAACAAAATCTTTTTTGGTATTTTAACTGTTTCGTGAATTTTCAAGTGTAAATTATCCGCTGTTTTAACCCTTGGATGACGTCACTAGTCACTACACCCTCCCCCACCGTCCTCGCTAGTGCTGGTGCGGATCTAAACATTTTGAATTCTGATTGCGAATATTTGATACGGTCGACGTATCACGCAATCATAACTCTTTTTGTTATTTGTTTTTGGGCTGTTATGCCGTGTTGCGCTACCTCCTTCTTTAGCTAAAGATTTCATTTTAAATTTTTTTTTTTATTTGTTAGTTATTTAGATTTTTTATGTTTTTATTGCTGTTTTTGTTTTGTAGTTTTTTAAAGTTTATTTTATATAAAGAACAAGAGTTTTTTTTATTGTTTATTTTTTGTTTTTAGTTAAGGAGTTCAGTATATTTTTTTAATTGTGTTTTAATTCTTTGAATCTATCATTAAGGGATTTTATATGTTCATAGCATTCATACGGGGGGGGGGGGGTTCGACACTAAGGGGGAGGGTTCGATTCTAGGGGTCTAGAAGGAGAAGGGTAGGTGTAAAATTTATAACATTTTTTTTACCAAACTTATTATTTACAACACATTTATAAAAGTGATAGTGCATAAATATTGCGGTATTTTCCAGAAATGTAATCAAAGAGTGCCTAGGTTCATGGGGTGAGGTTTGTCCGGATTGATCTTGGCAGCGGATGCGTCTGCCCACCAGCTGCATGGCAAGCCGATCAGGAGAGAATGAGGGATTCCATTTGACTTCACCAGCCGTACTCTCTAGGAAGATCAACTTGCAGTGGGAGGGATAGATTCATATGTCCGTCCCTCTTGGACCCACTGACCCCTAGATTCCTACTCACCCCTTAAATCCTTTTACTTCCCAGAACTCCTCTCCTTCCTTTCTTAAAAAGACTCTCCACACAGCATCCCTAAAGATGACATAGGCCCTGAGGGGAATTATTTTCCTCAGGGCCTCCCATGTGGAGCTAATGAAAAAAAACTATTAACTTTTTTCTACGCAATTCTGAGGGCGATGGAGGAGAGGGGGGTTTATCCGCCTAATCCCCTCCCCCCCCTCCCCGCACTTATATCCGCCCTAGCTCATCAGTCTCATCACGTCATAACTTCACGCGCTTCGGGTTTCAACGCTCCTCACACTAAACTTTCAGGCAAATTAATAAGGCTTATTTTACATTCAAAACTTATTTCATTATGATAAAAGCTGTATAGGTATACTATGTATTTATTATATATGCAACTACGACCTACGCAATCACTTCCTGTCACAGTCCTGACCCAGTCAACGTGTTATAATATCAGGAAGCAGGAAGTCAATGTAGGATTCTAAGTACCAAAAACTCTATTATCTGAGTGTTATCTTTTGATTTTAAAAATGAACAACAAACCAAAATTTAAACAATAATAATGACGGGATGTTATTCAATTTAAACTGCTGAAAGCAAAAAAAGAAATGAGTTGAAAAAATATTATGAAATAATAAAGTTTTCGTTATTCATACTGAATGCTATGGACGTCTTACATAGGTCTTGCAAATTCTTCAATATTGCCCAGCAGCTAACCCTGCACAAATCTCAAGTATGTCTAACAATTTAATTTGGTAGCCACCTCTGGGCTGGAGCCCCCAAAATACTTGATTTTGTGCAAGAAGAGCGATCCGTCTGGTTGACAATCCATGGTCGACAGACCGATTACTCTACGGGTTTTTTTTTACGGAGACTGCTCTAAGGAGCTAGCAGCACCGATCCCCGGTGCACTGGTTTGAAACCTGTTCACAGTTGATGTTAGCTTTATGAGAACGGGTCGTTTCTGCGACTCGTTTTTGTAAAAGGTATGTGGAACGAGCTACGGGCATCTGTTTTTCCCCCTTCATAATAATTATGACGTCTTTAACAATTGTGAGTGTGTGTCTGTGCATAATCTATTAAAGGTGCTCCAGCTTCTTATAAATACATTTTCAAGATAATTAGTATTGGTATATAATATAATGTTCGGAGATCAAGTAACTCTGGACGGCCGTAATTCCCAATCTTACTGATCAACTGTTGAGCCGAATTATTGGCTCAACACTTCTCAAATGCACAAATACGCTCTTCTCAACGCAACTCTCCGACTAACAGGAGAATTGAGCATTACTAAAGAAATCACTTATGGCTGATCAGAGACTCAAATTGATTGACCGAAAAGTTGGAAACAACGGCCGTTGATGGACATATTACGATACTAATATTTATTTTTAATAGGTATCTACTTCTTCTCTTCTACTCGTGCCCTGTCCGTTCAACGGACGTTGGCTATGTGAACTCTGCGGCCCGGAGCAACTCTACAGTAGACTGGCCAAACCACTGTCTCAGGTTTTTCAGCCATGATTTTCTCCTTCTTCCAGGGTCCCGTCATCCGGCAATCTTTCCCTGCATTATGAGATGCAAGATCTCGTACTTCTCTGGATGTATCTCACATTTCCTAGATACTGAAGTTTCCGGATTTTTATTGTTTCAATAACTTCTTTTTCTTTATTCATCCGAACCATCCGAACAATTCGTAACTCTGTCCATCCAGCTTAATAGGTACGGGATGTCGATAAACTTGTGAATTATTTTAAATCTAAAGCATTACTAGGTCTTATGTTATAATATCGGCATTACTTTATGTTTCCTTAGTAATGACAACTTGTTAATTTTGCTGTTTTACCGTACCCACCGTGTAGTAAGTGGTATATTATACCACTGTGCGGTGTGCGGTGCGCGGTACCTACGCGGCAACCGCGACCTCGTAAGTAATCTATTCAACAAGAAGGTAGGTAACAGTTAAGGGCAACTTATCGATTTCCATGGAATATGGCGTGTTCTGTGTACAGAGGGAGTGTAGAGGGAAAAACAAATAATCCCTGCACGTAACCATGCCATAAATAATAACTGTTTAGATTTTGAAGACAACACGTCAAATTGAGGTGATTCTAACATGAACATTGTACGTTGAACATAATAAAGCGTTATGTAAATAAGAATGCCGGAAAATTAATGAGGTCCTAAGTCCAAAAAAAAAAAGTTTTTATTTATTAATAAAATGGATAGTAATTGGGTAATTAATTATGTAAGTACTATAATCACAATATATTTTTTTATTAGGAAGTATTATTTTTTTACATATTTTACATGTTCATTAGAATTTGGAGTTTTCTAACGTTGTAAGGGGGCATACATTAATTACATGAGCTCAAAAGGGGGGGGGGGTCCAGAAAAATTTCACGTTACTTGGAAAGGATACACGAAGTGGCCCAAATTTATCTCACCAAGGGGGGGGGGTCTAGACTGGAAGAAAAACTGCTCACGTAATTAATGTATGCCCCCTAAGCTGGTGCCTTAGTTTAATATAATCATGATAATATTGTGTACTATTCATTTCATGAGAAAATATCTTAATTTTTCCTGGCACTTAAACACCATTTATTTTTCCGGTATTTATTTATGTGCTTATATAATTCGTTCCCACCATCAATTTCAGGAATAAATTGACTTCCTTTTTTTGGCCTTTACACCTTTTTAATTCTTTGGCCTTGTATTCGTGTATGGTGGGCCGTCAACATACTTAGAATTCATTAGATCTGTGTATTTTTAAAATATAAAATTTTTGTCGCATCATAAGTCAAAAGTAATGCTTCACGTCCATTAGGCTTTAAATCGGGTTAAATACTTACATTTCGCTTAAGAGTTTTTTATGCAATTCAAAAACAGTGTCAGATATTAAATACGTCAAAGGGTATGTACCTACTTAGCCCAAAATAAGGTGGAATTCATGAACCGGAAGCTGATGGACGTAAATACAGGAAATCGTTAGTTCCTAATGAGATGGATCTCGTCGCCGGGTGACAAAGTGTTAAGCATGTTGTAATACGTCTATTATGTTGTGTTATTCAATTCAGCATGTCGTAGATGTATTTATGTTGTTGTGTTTTCAGTATATGTTTGCTAAAAAGTATATTGTATCGATTGCAGAAATAAAACGGATGTTTAAGAAAAATACATAATATTTCATTTTATGTATTACACATATTTTGTGTTTTTATCGTAACGATTGTGTATTACATGGCATAATGATGTGAAAATTTTGTTATGAAAACATACTTACGTAGGAGTGAGTGTTTTGAAAAAAATGCGAGATACGCCATATTTATCATATTTCCACGTGGTACCTACTTATTAATTGTATTTTGTCTGTCCTTTATTAACTCGCTTCCAGCCATGGGAACTTTATTTTTTCAAAGAGAGACAATCATTCTCGTGTGACGAATAACCTATTTAAAAAAACTCCTACTAACATCATTATGAGCTGAAAATGTTGCTTTTGTAGTGATAGAGGTCTCAGATAGCAGAGGAATTGGACATACATACACTGATGAAAAACCGTCGCATTTGTGCATTCAGCATTAATATATTAGGGAACGTACCCATACTACGTGACCAACTTTTTGCAATTTTTAACCCCCCCCCCCACCCCCGGTGACCAAAAACCTAAGCCCGCCGCCGCTCATTTGTACCAAGCGTGACATTTTGAAGACCCCCCCCCCCCTAAATGTGTCACGTAGTATGGGTACGTTTCCTTAAGTTCATAATTAGATCATAAGAAATTTTTTGTATTTGTCATTTTAAATTAATGTCGTAATTAACTAATAATAATATATTATACTAGCTTTTCCCTCGGCTTTGCTCGCAATACTATGGGGGGGGGGGGGTTCCCACTCTGTCTCCTCCACCTTACCTATCCTCACACCACTACCCCCCCCCCTCCCCCCCCCACTCCACGCCCTTCTCCCCCTTCCCCGCCCCTCCCCCCCACTCCCAGTGTAGTCGACTAATCAAAAAGCCTCTACAGATTTCTACTTGCATATAATATATTTTTTTACTGAATTGTGCTGAGATACACTGAGTTTTACGGCCGTATATCCTCCTTTTTTTTACATTAACCCGACACAGGAGGCCCTGAAGAAAATAATTTCCCTCAGGGCCTATGTCATCTGAGATGCTGTGTAGAGGGTCTTTTTGAGGAGCGGAAGGAATGAACATTGGTCTTGAAGAGACTCATGTTGTAGGAAGGAGGAAACACAGAGGCCGGCAAATCGTTCCACAGCCGAACTGTTGTACACAAGAAAGAGTCGAAAAAGCGACCGTTCTCATGTGACAAAATGTCAACCGTGTACACATGTTGGGCAAGCGTTTGGCGTGTTTCCCGACTATGCACCGATGCCGAAGGGATCAATGATGCTAGTTCCTTGGAGCATCTTCCATTGAAATACCGGTAAAACAAGGATAGCATTCCCACCCAACGCCTGTGCTCTAAAGACTGCAATCCGTCTGTTAAGATAAATCGATAGATCTTTGCATACTTACTTAAAGAAATAATCTTTTAGGGGATCAACTGTCCGAGGGATCCACTGTCAGCGGGCCAATTGTCGCCGGATCAATTGACGGGTCACCGAAAATGTCAACATTCAGTTTAAAAAAGTTCCGTCAAAAATGTACAAAAATGATCGAACCTGTCTTATTGATATTATCTCTATACAAATATAAATAAATATTACATGATGTCGCGGTCATCGATCTTTCGCAGGAAACCTGTTTACTATTTATGAATAATGCTTCTTCTTAATTTGGTTTTGGCTTCAACAAATGGCGATGAACCGAGGACATCTATTTTACTCTCTGCCCATTACAAATTCGCTAAAGGCGCTTTACCGCTGATAGCTCCGTTGTACCCTCTCTGTCTCTTACGTACGTTTTTATCCCCTCAGGCCGACCATATTAAGTCAGAAGTGTGAATATTTCCTCTCTGCAATAAAATCCGAATAAATGTAATTTTTGTGGACGTATCCGAAAATTAAAAATTGTTTTTGAAAGGTATCACCTTTAAAAGGAACAAGCTTTGAAATATCATTATTGGAAATAAACATAATTTTTGAAATTGAGTCCTATAATTTCAAAACCAGCTATATATGATTTTTTGACAAAATGATCTGAGTGTGACGTCTTGTTCACTTTTTTGCAACGAACAAGACTAATCTAAAATGAAGTTTCAAAACCTCCTTTATCACGACCAAAAACCATGTTAAAACTGCGAGTGATAAACAAAACCCGCTATATCATTCGAGGAGTTACTATCAAAACCCGCTATATCGGAATTCAACCAATCACAAGCAGTTATTTTGTCAAGATGGCGGGTGTAGAAACACGCCCCTCAGGTCAATTGAGTTTCAAAAGCCTCTTTTTTCCATACGAATTACGAAGTGAGTATCAAAATCCGCTATATCCATTTTATTTATCCAGATTACTTAAATATTTCTAGACATACATTGAAAAATGAACTCCTTTCGAATGTATATTACTCCCATTCATTTTATAAATAAAAAATTTTGTAATTTTTTATTTACGCTAGAGACGTGACAGTTTTTTGCGGTTTTCTCAGAATCAGTGAAAGTTGATATAGAAATTGAACGACTCAAATATTAAAATTTTGAATGCAAACAAAAGAAAATTTTAAAAATGGCTCACTTTTCGTCTTTTTTAACTAAAATTACTGATACCGTAAAAAGTAAAAACACACACATATTTTATTAGACAGATGTATTATCGTCAACTCACTTTTTTGTCGTTTCATGTGAAAATAATTAGTAAAAAATACTCAAAGTCTCATAATTTCGCAAGACAGTACCTACCACATTATTGTAGCAATTCTAAGTCAACATCCCAATATTATACTCCTATGTGACGGATTCAACTGGAAACAATACTACGATGTTGTTGATATATTTAGTACATCAATTTTAATATATATATATAAGCATACCTTATTGAAGTTTCTTTCATCAAATAGGGGAATATTTTGATAAAGCTGTTTAAATTGACTAACACATTAACATAATTTTGGATTTTATATATTTTTTACCTTCATATTGTGTGGTTCAAATTCAATAATATTTTTACTTTGTATTTATTTTTGTGCAAGTGTTTTAAACAGTCGTTTCCTGCACTATTTACTAGTGTAATTTCGTTAATATTGTTATTTATTTATTTATTTTTTCAGGTTCTCCATAAAACAGTTATACACCAAATTATTACGGAGAAGATTACAAAATATAAGAGAAAAAAAGGCCAAGGGGTCAGTTTCAATTTCACTATGTTGAGACTTATGTCAAAAGATAGTTACTGAACTCTCTATACGTAACATTGATGATGTCAATGCTCAATGCAGAATCGTAAAGCAGTTGAATTGCTCTATTTAATGGGGCATTCTGAAAGGAAGAAGTTCTCGCTTTCGGAGCATAAAAAAGTGTGTGGGATCTCCCACGAGTATACGCGTTAGGGACATATAGGTTAATCTCCTTCAACATAGGTGGATTCAGTACAGTACCGGAGATCAGCTTAAAAAAATGTTTCCCCAAAAATAATATATATGTATGTAAAAGCCTAAATAGGCGTAAATAAATAAACACATAATTTCTTTTCAAATTGCGGTTGGAAACTTTGGTTACATAAAGATGTATATTTTAATGATTTTGTGGTTAGCTTTTAGATTCTAACACCGTTTTGATCATTTCTAACCACGACAGTAAGGGAGACACAACGATGTCTATGACACCTATATAAGTTGTTTCGAAAACTGAAAAATTAGTCGAAGGGGTTAACAAGAGAGAGGAAGAGGGACCATGACTATACCCCTGAAATCTTCATTGTAGCATCTCCCTCTTTCTCATAATGGATTCCTGTAACAATGAAAGAGAGGATACAGCGAAGCTCTCAGTGGCAGACCCATATACATTGCAGTTGATTGAAGGATAAAGGAAGAAGTTGGTTTATAATAATGTTAATTAATAATCATAATTCTTATTATGATTCTGTAAATGGATTCCCCTTGAAACAGTTGACATTCAATCCATTGTCAATCGACATCTCAAATAGCAGTGATGAGCAGCACATGGCCCACGAGCCCTGTCGTGCGGCCCACGATACTCCACCAACCATCTCTTCAAGACCCGTATTGTAGGATGGAGGAAACACAGAGGCCGGCAAATCATTCCACAACCAAGCTCTTGAAATCAAAAACAAGTGGTAGATGCGACCTGTTTTAAAGTGGCAAATGTCAACCGTGTTTGTATATGTTAGGCGCTCGTTTGGCGTGTTTCCCAACTATGCACCGGTGCCGAAAGTATCAATGCTAGTTCCTCGGGGCATCTTCGGTTGCAATAACGGTAGAACTGGCACCCTGACGCTCTAAAGATTGCAATCCGCGTTTGTTAAGGGGTGTTCAGACATCTAATATAACCGCTAGCAGGTATCTGTTGAACCGCGAGCGCTTATGTTTCGTGTCGTTCACACGGCGCACGGTGGACGAAATTAAGAAAAAACGCGAATTAAGTGGTTTTTGCAAAAGTTAATTTTTTAAATGTGTATATTTTTTTTGTGTAGTTAAATAGTTTCTGCATTTCATGTGATTATTTAAATATGTCAATAGCGCTTGACGGAAGTTTGGCAAGGCCGCAAAGTGTGTCGTAAATTTGATGTTCGACGTCGCGTTTTTCCGTTCTCTCCTACGCGTGAGCACATACGGTTGTGTATAAACTGATGTTTAGATATATATACAAAAGTTTATTTTGTCTCACATTCTTTATGGTATTCTCTATTTAATTTACTAAATTATATATCAATATCACATGTGTGTGAGATTTGAACTAACATCTAATTTTCCACTATTTTTATATTTTTTTACTGTTAAAATGCTTATTTCAATTAGCATTTAGAAACAAAATATCGTTTGTACCCATTTATGAATATATACATATTGAAGTTTCACCTTTAATGTCATGTATAAATTGTGATCATCTTTTGTCCTCCGTTGAACAAAGTTTTTATTTTCAGGAAGGCCTATATGCATTCCCCGGAGAGAATTATTGGAGGTATTAAATGCACGGGGTGTATTAAATGCCACTTCTGTGAAATGGAAGAAGTTTTTAATTAATAACCTAACACAAAAATACCAAATGGTGGCAGGTTCCAACATTTTAAGCCCTACATTTTGCGACCACTTCCTAAAAAAAAGGTTTTGTTTACCTCCTAAAGTTTTAAGCCTACTAAAAATTCGTCCAACGGTTCTGGAAATTTTTGTGATTTAGACTCCAACGACAACGGAGACACCTTTAGCACTTAGATTTCCTATCATTCTGTGTTCATAGATGTGAAATATAATTATTATTATAAGCAATAATTGTTAGCCTGAAACCTCATTTACATTGAAAAATCTTCCGAGAAAAGATACTTGCCGCCAACGGGACTTGAACCCGTGTCCTTCTGATTGCCGGTCAGATGCTCTGACCACTGAGCTATGGCGGCTTATCAAATACCCGCCAAATAATTCAATTTATACTAGTGTTTCATTCAACAATTACTGCTTATTATATTTTTTCCACCTGAAAACAACCAACTTTATTTTTTTTATTTTTTTTTATTTTTGAATAAGCTATTACTTTGTGGTTATCCATTATAGAAAAATGAAATAATTTAACTTTGTATAAACCACTTATTTGATGCGCAAATCCATTATTGCTTTATTTTTATTTAACAATTGTTTCAGGCTGACAATTATCGCTTATGATAATTGTTACCCTTTGTGCTATGCATAAAAATCTTGTCTAAACGTTAGTTTATAAATTATAAAAAAAAAATAATAATAATAATCAAAACGAAATAATAACAAGACACAGAAAAACAAAAAAAGATAATGGTCGCAACTGGGACTCGAACCCAAAACCTCTCGTCTATTTTTCTGTGTCTTGTTCTCTTTCATATTTTCGTTTAGATTTTTATTATTATCTTCTTCAATGATATATTACATGACGCGAATGATCTTCGAAAGTTATAAAAAGAGAGTTTTTCTTGTAAAATTTAATATGTTTTATTTGCCTAGATATTTGTATATCTTCAAAATGTATTATTTTGTTGTTGTAAATTTCTACGGAAGAGTAAATTAATAATTTTTACTTCAAAATAGTTATAATTCATTAATAAAATTGAAAAAAAAAAATTGCATTAATATTCAGTCAGCAAGGAATTAATTCGCGTTTTTTCTTCATTTCGTCCACTGTGCGGCGCAGATAAAATATTTCTTCCTATGGTAGGAGAGGGGGTCAGTTGAATTAGCGAGCGGCCACGGAGTGCGCATTTTTTGTACTGAATCTATGAACTTGACATCTGTCACCCACCGGTCTTGGCAGCTCCGTAATTAAAATGACCCCCTCTCCTGTTTTCGTCGGAGTGGGGGGCGCTTAACTGTTGGCATATCGCCTCAGGAGCGGTTACGGCGTAAGATGTGCATTGTCTATGGTTGATGTGCGCTTAAAGCGCTCAGGTGTGAACGGTCTGAAGGGATTGTATGGAGAGCGATATGTGGCGTGCTATGATCTTTTATATTTATATGCTCAATGTGAACGAGCTCTTAAGATAATGGATAAAATGGACCGGCAGTTTTTCCACAGAATAAAGTATTTTTTCACGAATCTGGGCTCCAGACCAAAGGTGACCACCAAATTCAACAGCAGGGCGCACTTGCGATTTGTACAGGGTAAGCAGTTGTTGTGTCCTATTAAAGTATGTGCGGGCCATGTACAGTAGCCCCAACTCCTGAGAGGCTAGCTTAACTCTGGCTTCGATGGAGCCCCCATATCTGAGTTGGTCACTTAGAGTTACACCAAGCATATCAATGGAAGGCCTGTTCGAAACATTGCTTCCGTTGAAGGAGACTAGATTGTCTAGGAGACTAGAATTAAAAAAAAATTCCACCTCAGCATAGGACCCCCTAGAGAGGAGGACTAAGACATAAAAATTATACTTAAATTCATCATTACATTTTGTATGTATAATGTTTTACATAGTCGCTAAAATAAATAAAATATTAAGATAAATTTAAAAAAATTCATTTTTAAATTCATCAACTTGCGCGTTATGTTTTTCCTCTTTTTCGGAATATACGCTCTACAAGTTCAAGTATGTCTCTACACATAATATGTGTATATTACTGTATACTTTTTGATGTATGTACACATCAATGGTGCTCAGGTTGAAAAATACGACATTACTGATGTTGTAGTAGCTGAAAATGAATTTAATTATTTTTCAAAATTTCAACTTTTTTTATGTATTTATTTATTTTTTTTTACAGTGAATACCGCACAAGAATCTCAACTGCTCCCGTCTGGAGCCAGTGAGACTATGGCATCCCCAATTGGGGTATGTTGTGAGGCTGAAGGTAGTGGGGAGGGGAAGGAGGTGGGGAAGAGGAAGGTTGGGAAGTACCTGGCTATTCAGATCTGGTCACTAAACACGGCTAAAGCCATTTTCAAGCAACGTTTCAATTCTGAATGGTGGTCTTACACCAGGGCGATACTAATAGTATCTTCCACTCTGGAAAATGCCGCAAATATACTATATATTATTTTAAATGAATTAATTGTGAAATAACACAAATTAATCAAATAAAATTTATTTGCGCATGCCGGGTTCGAACCCGCGACCTCCGGAATGTGAGTCAAGAGTCTTAGCCACTGGACTACGGAGGTCGTCAGTGGCTTTTATGAGGATCTTTCAGTATATGGATGCGGCGCATCCCTTGACTGAAAGTTCTTCATACAATAAGTTGAAATTTGGGAAACAAAAATCATTTTCAGCTACAACAACGTCAATAACGTCATATTTATAAATCTTATCGCTCTAGCTCACTGAAAACACAGGGACCGCCACTGTATGTACACACACATGAGTCGTATAATTTCAAAACCCGCTATATCCGATTTTTTGACAAAATGATCTGAGTATGACATCTTGTTCACATTTTTGCGAGGAACAAGACTAATCTAAAAATTGAGTTTCAAAACCTCCTTTATTACGACCAAAAACCATGTTAAAACTGCGAGTGAGAAACAAAACCCGCTACATCATTCAAGAAGTTACTATCTAAACCCGCTATATTGGAATTTAACCAATCACGAGTAGTTATTTTGCCAAGATGGCGGGTGTAGAAACACGCCCCTCAGGTCAGTTGAATTTCATTTACCATTTTATATTCCATACAAATCCCGATGTGAGTATCAAAATCCGCTATATCTATTTTATTTATCCAAATTACTTAAATATTTCTAGATATAGATACATTAAAAAATGAATACTTTTCGAATGTATATTACTCCAATTCATTTTATCAAAAAATAAAAAGGAATTTTTTGTTAGCGCTAGAGATGTGACAGTTTTGCTAGCGCTAGAGATGTGACAGTTTTGCTAACGCTAGAGATGTGACAGTTTTTTGCGGTTTTCTCCGAATCAGTGAAAGATGATATAGCGGATATAGAAATTGAACGACTCACATGTACGTGCATGTGCGTATTTATGTATTTACTGACATTTAATTTTGATCCTCCTTGTTTTATGTACATGTAATATTATTTATTATTATTTTAACTTTTCATTACAAAAACAATGTTGAGATGAATGGTGTGCTCACATATAATTAGAATCATCATTATAACCATATTAAAAAAGTAAATTATTGTAATAATTACGTGCTGTATTATTTATCTCTTCACTATTTGTGCCACAAATAGTAAAGAGATATACACAATAATAAACAGCAAAGCCATTATTCTCATTCATTCACAATCTTTATCAAAAGTTCTAAAAATCTAGTAGTTGCGAGCTATCATAAAAACACATTTTATAAACTTACGAGGGGCTACATGTTAATAATACGTTCTCCGTTCCCACATAAAGACTAGTCACACAGAACATTACATTATTTTACTTAGCCAGGGAGAAAAATGGCAACAAGAAATAAGTAGGTGGCAAAGCCGACATTAACAAGAAAACGTTGCGTGAGGAAGCAAAGCTGGCAATAATTTTTCAAAGAAACTAAACTGGAACTGTAAATAATGTAATGGCTGATAATTAGTACGGTGGGAAATATATTATATTCAAGGTGTAGGCGAAAGATGAGAAGATTATATTGTTTTACACGGGAATTAAATCCGTGGTATAAAGTATAAACAGAATAATCATTGGAATAATAATCAAGTACATCATTTTTACGTACTTAGCCTTTATCGTAAATCAACTCAGAAGGGTGATTTTGCATCTTTTGCGACAGCGTAACGCGTGTTAAAACGGCCGTATACGACACATTTTGACAGTTTTCTTAGAGTGATATTCCGTATCGCGTTAACGAACCAAATACTGCGCTTGTGTTAAGACACAAACTCTTAGAAGTAATTACCCTAACGCGACAGATGACTTTTGCTGCGTAATCCTCGTTAAGAGATGTGAGTCGCTGTGAAATTTGCGAACCGAATGTCATCGCGTAAAAACATCAAATAATACGACAAACGGATAGTTATTTATAAACGCCTATTAGGCTTATATATTTCTGGACATATGTTTCTGGACAGAAGGAGAAAGGCTCCTCCAATCATCTCTCACCACAGAAGATCAGTGGAAGCTTGAGTTGCAATCGGCTTTCGTGAAAAATGCTCATCTCGTACAAGACCCCACCGAGAGACAACACACGGCAGCTGCTTTAAATAATTGAAAAAATCAAATATTTAGACGTATTTTCCAGTTATTATGATAATATTGATTAATGTGTGAATCAGATAATAATGTGTGTTTAATAACAGTCTAATCATAATATAAACACTTCTACAGGAAGCTGTTCGGGTCCTACTTTTATTGTTTGTATTCGTAATTGACGTAATCATTACGTGAATACGAATTTTGTGAACTTAATAATCTCTTAAATTTTAATAATATTATAGAACTAATTAGCACCTTTTAGTTGAGAATCAACTTTAACAAAATTTACCCAACCACACACATATTTTCCAAATTAAGTTAAAAACAAACAAAAAACCATACCAATCCATCACTCAACAATCATAGATCCCTCAATACACTTAATATGAAAATAAACACCACAATCGTTTAACACGTAAAACATTGCAAAACCACAAAAGTCTAGAAATAAAACCGATATTTTAAAACTAAAGAACACACTACACAAAACCCAATTTAAGTTTTGTTTGAAAATAATATTAAAAAATCTAGTTACTAGCATACCTACTCTATCTGTTTTCATAATTATAATACCATATCAGTGATACCACGGCAATATAATATCATAATATGCATGAGTGCGGTCCGGTAAAACTAAGTGGAATATCATTCAAGTCATATGATATATAATATACAAAATATATGTGGTGCCGTCATCAACTGCGTTTGCGGTTTTTTTTTAATCTGAGCTACCAGATATCGGAGTCGGTTTTTTACAAAAAAATCCAATCACGGAAACACTTTATATTTATCTAAATTAACTGCATAGCGATATTTAATAAAGGAGTCTTTTGATTTCAATATCAAGAGCTTGTAGTATCTACCAGGAATTAATATACAAAATGTGTAGATAATTTTAATGTAATAAAGTGTACATTATGGAGTGTTATCATTCAGGCGATTTATTAGAACTCGTTGTTGAAATTAAAAATCAACCAAAAAATCTTTTTTTTATTTGCATCAAAAATTAAGTTAAAATTTTCGTAATAATAATAATTGGATAAGGTAAGATCATTTTTAGGGAACGTACCCATACTACGTGATCACTTTTTTTTTTTTTTTGCGATTTTTAACCCCCCCCCCCGGTGACCAAAAACCTAAGCAAACCGCCGCTCATTTGTACCAAGCGTGACATTTTGAAGACCCCCCCCCCCCGAACAGGTCACGTAGTTTGGGTACGTTCCCTTATTTGTGAAAAAATAGATAAACAAGATAAAAATACTAAAAAATAACGCATTCTGATGCAAAAATGTTTGAAATGAGGGTCTAACCCTAAGAGTACGGAGTAGTTCCACGGTCTAACATAACTTTATTATTGTTAAGGGAGAAGGGAGAAGGGAGAAGGGAGAAGGGAGAAGGGAGAAGGGAGAAGGGAGAAGGGAGAAGGGAGAAGGGAGAAGGGAGAAGGGAGAAGGGAGAAGGGAGAAGGGAGAAGGGAGAAGGGAGAAGGGAGAAGGGAGAAGGGAGAAGGGAGAAGGGAGAAGGGAGAAGGGAGAAGGGAGAAGGGAGAAGGGAGAAGGGAGAAGGGAGAAGGGAGAAGGGAGAAGGGAGAAGGGAGAAGGGAGAAGGGAGAAGGGAGAAGGGAGAAGGGAGAAGGGAGAAGGGAGAAGGGAGAAGGGAGAAGGGAGAAGGGAGAAGGGAGAAGGGAGAAGGGAGAAGGGAGAAGGGAGAAGGGAGAAGGGAGAAGGGAGAAGGGAGAAGGGAGAAGGGAGAAGGGAGAAGGGAGAAGGGAGAAGGGAGAAGGGAGAAGGGAGAAGGGAGAAGGGAGAAGGGAGAAGGGAGAAGGGAGAAGGGAGAAGGGAGAAGGGAGAAGGGAGAAGGGAGAAGGGAGAAGGGAGACGACGCACAAATTATTTAAATAACCAAGACTATTCAAATGAATTCCTGGACCCATTTGAATCGTAGGAAACGATATTGTAAATTTCCTTGCAGAGGTTAGGTTTGAATTCCCACTGTAACAACTTACATTGTAGGCTGAGCACTGAACACATATAGTCACACGACATGGCTGTAATCGCGAGTGTCGAGCCTCCGCAACGTCGCGTCGTTTAATTCGAATAGAAAATCGATCTGCCACCGGGGAAATAACTACATTTGACTTTAGCCTGTGTGACAGGGTGGCATGACCCCATCAAAGAGAAATACCACCGTATTGTTGCTTTTTAGAATGCTATGATGTGAATTTCTTCTGGAGTACCTATTACCATTATAATTTGGGATGCGGGTATGGGTACCGCCGCCCCGGGAACCATTTATTGGATAACCAACACCTCTGCCATAGGTCACCCCAAGTGGTTCATGCGGGTGCCCGGGTTCATGCGGGTGAGGTTTGTCCAGGTCTTCGCGGCCGATGTGTCTGCTCACCTGCTGCGTGGTGGACAGGATCGAGAGAGACTGGTTGAGGGAGGTCTTTCATCCTCTCCAGGCCAGAATCTCTCGATTCATCGCCTTGCACTGCAGTTGGAGGGATGGATTCATACGTCCGTCATTCCTGGAATCACTGACCCCCAGTTTCTTATCCATCCCTCGTACCCTTTTCCTTCCCAGAACTTCCTCTCCTTCATTTCCTTAAAACAACCTGTGTGGAGCTAATGTAAAAAAAAAAACTATTTTAAAGTCTAATTATTGGAGAAGAATCTAATGCTAATAAAACTAAAGGAAACATAAAACAGAACGGGCACGGAATATAAAAAGGTAACGTTCGCAATCGGGAATCGAAAGCAGGATCTCTGTCTTATCAACTGAAGGAAGTGGGGAGGGTAAGGTAAGATTACAAAAATAGTTGGGAGGTACCGGGAAATTCAGATCGGTTTTCTAAACACAGAGAAACGTTGTAAGTCATATATCGATTCCAAATGGTGGTTTCGAACCTAAACGATCTGGGAGCATTTTCCCTTCTTGTATTTTACTTTTAAAAAAACCTTTTAAGAAAAGGCAAAGTTTTGCAATTTCGAAATTTCTGAAAATAGGCATGAATTGTGTATTTCATTATGTTTCAACAAACCGGTGTACCTAAGGCTTACCTACTTAGTTGTTGTAAACGGAATTGTCAAAAAGTTGTAATTGAGGAACAAAAAAACTTAAACATCAATGTGTGCTGCTTTTTGATAGATAACTCAGTTGAATTATTTTTAAGATATTTAGATAATGTCGTGTACATAATTACGTTTAATTTATTCTTTCACACACATAATATACTTTGGTAGTCCGCAATTAAAAGTATGTCGTGTTATTATTTAACTTATTTGCGCTTCCTCCAACTTTATTTATTTATTTATTTTATTTATGTTCAACTATTATGAAGTTGAAAAAAGCTTCTCTTTATTTCAATATATGATGATATTTTCACGTTTTAATTAAAGTCTTTGTCTACATCATTAAAATTCGAAATGCAAAGTAAGTGAAAATTAAAGGATTTTTAAAATAAAATAAACGAACGCTTGGTATTAAATTACTGGATGTATTTTAATTGTCGACGTGTTTCGGAACACTCCTTCCCAACATAAGAGAAAATGTATTTATGTAGTGTAACAAAGAGTTTTCATTCTGAATATGGCAAGCCACAATGGTTTAAGTAATTGAAGGAGTATCTGGGTCTTCAAGAGGTGCATGTAGAAGGTGGTAAGAAACACAACATATGGCAATACACTCCACAGCCGAGCTGCCGAGCAAGTACCAGTGGGGTCTTGATATTTTAAAATATTTAAAAGATCAGTCAGATTCTAGATTTATTTATAAATATTCAAGGTTGAGATAAATTTTCAAATAGACACCATGTTTTGGAACGTAACCCAAAATAAAATACTGTTTTTAAAAACATATGAACGACTTTTTCAAATAATAATATCATGAACGGACAATGCAACGTTTTGATTTTCAAAATAGAGAATTATTTTGACGCTCACCGATTGTTCCTTTTTGAAAACTGTAAAAATAACACTTTACATGAAGCTTTAAAAAACATATTTAATTACACGAACGTATTATAAAGGTCATGGTCACTTCACTTTTCTTTCATTTCATATAAAAATAATTGCAAAAAAAATTGCAAACTTTGACAAATCTATCGCAAACACGCGAGCAATGGCAGTCGTTGACTTTTTGGAATAAATTACAATTATTTGGAAGTGTTTATGGAAAACTTTAAACGCAAATACAAAGCGTGATATTGCCACTTTTAACTCTGTTTAAATTAGTAGGAGATAGAGCGACTTTTATGAGTGTGTATCAGATGTATCAGTTTTTGGAGTAAAGAATAGACGAATATTCTACCGATGTCGGTGTCCTGTGTACTACAGGGCACAAAATACCTAAGGGATTAAAAAAAAATCATGTTAAGCAATTGTTTGATGTTTCTCCCGATTGTACCTTTGCCTCGAAGACCATTGAGGCTAGTTCTTCATTGCACCTTCCAATGAAAATCTATAATATAGTAGAACAAACACACTAACCTACCTGCGATCCACTACTCCTTGAAAAATTCGACATCGGAATCCCCGCCTCTTTTTAGGTCGGATTTAAAAATATTTGAGAAGACTTTCTAGAAAAGGTTGGAGAATGTATTTGAGAGTCGTTATTACAGGCTGATTTCGTAAAGTTACAAATTGTTTGTTATCTGGTAAGCACTATCTATAAACAAGCAGTTTATGTATACTTTTAAATTTTATAAAGTGGTAGTTATACTTTGAAACACCCTCACAATTGACATTGAACTAAATATGGCTCTAATACCTAAGTCTAAATAATTTAGATGCAGGGATTCAATTTCAATTTGCCTCAGAAATTGCAAGCAGAATTATTCATCTTGATATTTCTCTGGTAAATTGAAGTGGGAAAGAAGACAGAAGACAAGACAGGATATTATGTGTCACTTGCAGAAGTACCTCTCGATGGTTATCCAACTTCACTGTTTGCAATGATAATATTATAGAATTGAATAATATTTATTGTTTTTCTTTGTTTGTTTGTTTGTTTGGAGAATATTTATAGACGTACGTAGACTAAAATAGGTACCCTTTCGTGAAAGGGGGAACTTTTGAAAGGAGATTTGTTATGTAGTTTATTACGCATTGCATCTTCGTTAAAATGGTGTAAAATGTTGATAGCAGATTAGAAAAAAGGTTCCTTGACAATTAATCCGACGACGATTGGCCCACCGACAGTTGGCCCGCCGACAGGTGATCCACCGGATAGTTGTTATTTTTACTAACATTAATTTCGATCCCAGAAGGGTAATGCGGTGAGGACGAATAACAAAATACTTATAATGTGTGCAGTCTATTTAGGAAATATGTATATACAATATAATGAAGTATCCCCAAAGGGGTAAGCAGAGCGGATATACGGCCGTAGATATAAACAAAGTCGATATACTTATATCTGAAGGCACCTTAAGTGGAAATCCATTGAGTTAAAGAAATAAAATTGGCAGAAGGATCAACGGTCCGGGGGTCAACTATCCGGCGAATCAACTGTCAGGGGGATCAATTTTCGGGTATCGTAAAAAAAAAGGTTTTTATCTCTAATCTTGGCACATATGTATGATTTGTTTTGCAAATACGTGTGAATTTACGATTGATGGGAAAGAAAAAAAATGCATTATGTAATAGTTTACGCCTACATTTAGGAAAATATAATTAAAAATATACTCAAGCAAAACGATAGAAAAAGCTTCAATGTATCTAAAGCATATTTTTGGTTTTCATAATGTGAGCGAGGTCGACAGCCGTATACTCCAGGCTAGGCTTGCATTCAATAAAAGGTCGAAAATAATAGAATCGAATAATATAGACCTAAAACTGAGAATACTCTTCATCAAGACCTATGTATGAAGTATCTTTATGTACGGCTGCGAAACATGGTGCCTAACCGAAAGAGATAAACGGAGACTAGAGGCTTTTGAGATGTGGTCCTATAGAAGACTATTAGGAATTTCCTGGAGAGACCATATTACAAATGAGGAGGTTCTCCAAAGAATCGAAGAAGGAAGGCACCTACCTGCTCAGGAACTTGTCCGAAAGGCGTGCAAGATGGATCGGCCATGTAATACGACAAGAAGGCCTCTTGCACGCCATAATGGAGGGTATGACCGAGGGGACAAACTCTAGGGGACGACCACGCCGAGAGTACCTGGAGGACCTGCTGGTGGACGTGCGCTGCTCATCATATGCAGACTTCAAAAGAGCCGCCCAAGACAAGGAAGAGTGGAAGAGACGAATAGGGGAAATTGCTGCAAACCAATCCCAGGATTGAAACCAGAGAAAGAGAATATAAACCAATTCATGGTAAAGGTTAAACGAAAATAGTGATTTCACTGATACCTTCGCCCTTAATGAGATTCGGAAACTTCTTCAAGAATGAAAGAATGAATGAAAGAACCTACTTAAATAAATATGTTTCCTGAAACTGTTTATCTGTCTGTAGACTGTAGCAAGGAGTAGAGAACACGCTAACGAGAGTCGTTTGCGAACAAAAGCCTTCTAAGAAAACCTTAACTTTTATGCAACAAATTGACTGTTAGCGTTTTCGTTCAATTCCGTTTCAAGATTCAGTTTCAAGGGTAATTGTTGGAATTCTTGTTAGCCAACGGAGCGAAAGATTACGTAACTTCGGAGCAAACTTAATTGAATACTTCGCACGAATAAAAGTGAAGTGTTCGTTAAATATTGCACGTTATTGCTTTACATAAGCAGGTGATATTAAAACACAGCGGAGGGAAGTACCTACTTGTTACTTCTTCGTATTGTTTTGTCGTACAAGTCTCTTTACTTCGGGTTTTAATTAATAATTTATTAAAAAGGACGTTGAAAGTTTGGAAAAGTCTCATAACATTGAATTTTTCTTCTTATGGTGTTCAATTTTATTTATTTTCACAACGAGTTTATTCGGAACAACACTTAACAGTGAATTTAAATAAAATAGTCCCGGCATTCCGAATTTCTTCCGATTTATAACAATATTCCTCGAACATTTTATGGTTTTTAATTCTTAAAAAATGATATGTTGTTTTTGAAGATAACATCTATATATTTGCTGAGCCGAAACGGTGATTATATGAATTTCCCTAGAATTTTGATAGAAAAAAATCGCAAATTATACTACGAAAATGATTAAAAACACATTTTGTTCTGAATGTTATATATGAAAAAATTGGTGATCGGACAACTCATAATTAATTCAACTCGACACCTTTTTTTTTATTTTTTTATTTTTTTTTATTAGTTTTTATGTACATATACATGTAATATAATCATGAGTAATTGCATTTTCAGGTTACAATCGGATTAAACTCAAATCATTAAATACTAACATGCAACATTGATTAGAAACAGTATAAACATATATATGTATATAATATATAACCTTTACAAGAGTGTAACTACTCGTGTGTAAAGGGAAGAGAAAAAAAAATATATTTTAATTAACAAAATTAAATTAATTAAAATTAAAAATTATAACAAATACATTATATTTACGTACTCACATAAATCAAATGTGTAAAAAAAAATAAATAATATAAAAAATAAAAAAATAATTATATAAAATAAATTCTTGAAAAAGTATTGTTAATTTAAGGTTAATGCGGTTCTAAGTGGCTAAATTATTTAAGATATTATTGTTTAATTTATTTTTGAATTTATTGTAGTCAGGTTCTAATCTCAGCTCTATTGCTAGTTGATTAAACCACACCACTCCATTGTACGTGTAGTAGTGTTGTGCAAAGCTGGTATGCATTAATGGCGTACACAAGCGACCCACTGTGTTTTGCCTATTGCTCTCAACGCGGACCATGGCGTGGTGCGACTTCTTAGAATAGTCTTTGTGTATTTGAAGCAGTGTATTTTTATATATGTATTTCTTAGAGGTGGGACTTGAAAGTCTTGAAAAAGTTGAGAGGTTGAATAATCTGATGGTTTCTTAGTAATAATTTTGATTATTAATCTTTGAGTAATTTCCAACGGTAAAATTGAGGTTTTGTAAGCTCCTCCCCATGCAACGATACCGTATTGTATTATCGAATGGGCTAGAGCATAGTATATATTTTTAAGAATTTTTAAGTTAAGTATATTTCTTAAATTAATAAATATGTATATAAGTTTTCTTAATCTATTTATAGTATTGGTAATTTGAGTCTTCCACTTAAGGTTACTATCTATTATTACACCCAAATATTTTATTTCTTTTTTATTTGCTATGAATAGACAGTCATTATTTTGGCATGCTAATATTTTAGTGGTACATTTTTTTGAATGAATTTTAATATTTATGGCGATAGGGGGAGATTTTTGGTTATTTATACTAATAGGTATATAATAGGTTTTTTTAAATGTTTAATGTTAATAAATTTTCGTCAAACCATTCTTTCAAGATATTAATATCATGATTAGCAGTTGTTTCAAGTTCATTCGATGAATTTGCTTGGAATATAATTGCAGTATCATCTGCATATGAAACAAGTTTTCCTGTTATTGGTAATTCAAAGATATTATAAACATACAAGATGAATAGAAGAGGGCCCAAAATCGTGCCTTGTGGTATTCCAAAGTCGCTTGTACTCGGTTCACTAAGAATGTTTTTTATTTTTACATATTGATTTCTAGAGTTAAGGAAACTTTCTATCCATGTGCTAGCGTTATCTATAATTCCGATTTCGTTAAGCTTGTATAGTAATTTTTTGTGACTTAAACTGTCAAAGGCTTTCCTTATGTCTATGAAAATTGCAAGAGATTTTTTGCCTTTGTCTAGTGCTTGATGTATTTTTGTAGTTAAATCTATGATTGCGTCCTGTGTGGTTATTTTTGCGCGAAAACCAAATTGTTGGTCACTCAGTATATTATTAATTCCAATAAAATTTTGTATTTGCCTTTTAGCTACCTTTTCAAAAATTTTTGAGATATTTGATAATACTGATATAGGTCGGTAGTTATTAATTTCTTTAGAGTCACCTGATTTATAAATCGGTGTAATAATAGTTTTTTTGTATATTGATGGAAAGATTCCCTTTTTAAGACTATTGTTTATGATATATATTATGTAATAGGCTTTTTCAAAAAGTTAAGATGTGTCTTTAGATTTTCAACGGTGATCCCATCAAACCCTGGTGCTGATTCAGTTTTTAGGTTTTTTATTATATCAACAATTTCTTGTTCAGTTACCGTATCGAATTTTCCTATGGTTTTTTTTTATGATGTTACATCATTTTCTGCGGTAGATGTGGTATTATCTACGATATTAGTTATTTTGCTTGCGAGATTTTTTCCGACATTAGAAAAAAATGTATTGAAGGCACATTGTTTAGGGTTATCCAAAACTTGTACCATATTGTTATTAATACGTAGCTTTAAAATGTCACTTGTTTTCCTTTTTTTATCAATTATTTCATTTATTGTTTTCCAAATTTGTTTATTGTTGTTTCCTGAATTCAATACCTTTTGTTTATAAAATTCCTCTTTGGTAGTTTTAATTAGTGCCGTTAGTTTGTTTCTGTATTTTTTAAAGTATGAGATGATTGGATTATTTAGTGGATATTTTTTAGTTAGTTTAAATAATTTTTCTTTTTCTCGTATAGAAACCACGAGGCCATGAGTGATCCATGGTTTAAGTTTATGATATTTATTTTTATATGCTTTGTTCGGTATTTCATAGCTTGAATCTTTTATATGTTTTTGAAGGGTGTCATGAAATTGTGATGCACTTATATTCACATCTTCTATGGTAAGTACAGATTCCCACGATTCGTGAGACAGTTTTTCATATAGTTCTTGTTGATTTATTTTTGAAAAGACCTCCTCCTGTTGACCTCCTTTGAAAAGTCATAAAAAGTGTTGAAAAAGATTGGTTAAATGGGTTACGTCATGGGCTATTTTTATTTTTTTTATTTTCATAGTTTTTAATGAATTTTGAAAGACGTGTTAAGCAGTGGCGGTCCGTGAGTTTTCAGTGAAAAATATGACGTTATTGACGTTCTTATAGGTGAAAATAAATTTTTTTTTTTTCAAAATTTCACCTTTTTGTATGAAGATCTTCATACAAAAGTTGAAATTTTGAAAAAAAAATCATTTTCAGCTAAACAACATCAGTAATGTCGCATTTTACAATCTTAATAATGCTAGATTGAGTTTTCAGTGAGCTAGTCACTGAAAACTCACGGACCGCCACTGGTGTTAAGTTGAGTTGATTCTGAGTTATCATGAACCGAAAAAATCACATTGCATCTTTAAATGCCACATTAGACATTAACCGAGAAAATTTTGCTCTATTTTAAACGAGTCGAGTTTTATTAAAAATTTTCACAATTTTCGCTTAATTATAATCGTTTTTTTGTATTAGGGCGCTCTCTCTATCATTCGTTTCACATATCTCCCTTTCAAACAATATCCTATTCTTTTTGAAAGTTTACTACGGAGCCGAATCGTTGTGTAAAAAATGAAATTTGTTTATGTTCTGTCGGACTTTCAAGGTCAAGACATCAAATTTCAGCTCACAAGGTCTTTCCATCTAGTGCTGTCTGTGGAACTTTGACATTACAGTAGCAAATAGCACATTATCTACGACAAGTAGCAATGAATAGGTAGGTATAGTACATAAATTTTAATTAAATTAGCAAGGGAAGAAGGAATGGCGTTTGACTTTGACACCTCACATCACGGATTCTCATAATTTGAAATTACAGTATTAAAGTGGTATTATTGTACATAATTGTCTGGCATCGCATCTGTCTGTACATTTGTTTTTTTTACGTTCCGCTTCCTATACTTTTAAAAGTATTTTTATCAAAAAATATACAGGGCTAAAACAAGGGACGAACTTGACTTACTTTAATCAGTGATTCCTGACATTATTTGGAGTAAAAATATAAATGGGATTTTTCTTCGGTGGCCATTTCTTTGTTTTTTTTTACATTAACTCCACACAGGAGACCCCGAGGAAAATAACTTTCCTCAGGGCCTATGTCATCTTTGATGATGCTGTGTGGAGGGTCTTTTTGAGGAAAGGACGGAGTGAACACGGGTCTTGAAGAGACCTATGTTGTAGAAGGGAGGAAACATAGAGGCCGGCAAATCGTTCCACAGCCGAGCCGTTGAACTCAAGAACGAGTCATAGAAACGATCCGTTCTCATGTGACTAATGTCAACCGTGTACAAATGTTGGGCGCGTGTTTGGCGTGTTTCCCGACTGTGCACCGGTGCCGAGGGGATCAATGACGCCAGTTCCTCGGAGCATCTTCCATTGTAATACCGGTAGAACAAGGACAGCATTCCCACCTGACGCCAGTTCTCTAAAGATTGCAGTACGTCTGTTAAGATGGGAGAATCTATCAAACGGACCGCCCCTTTCTGCACAGAGTCAAGGGTAATTTTTTATTTACAATTTTTTTTCTTTACCAAAACAATTTATTTTATTCCGCATGTCGTCACTGATCACTCAACCGAGTGACATTCTACCATTCATCCATACCACCGCTCACCCTGATCTGCTTGTCCAATACCTACCGATTTTTAATGTTTTAAGTTGAAAAATGTCGCCGGAAAACAAAATTTAATTAACATTTTGAGCTCCAAATAATGTCAGAAATCACCATTAAAGTAAGCCAAGTACGTCTCTTAGCACCTGTATATATAACCACATCATTTGGTAAGAGGGTGCAATTTACTAAATAGTCATTACGCAAAAAAAAAGTAAGTTATTATAAAAATGGAATCAGATGGCGCAAGGCGAAATATTTTGCGTCGGCACACGACAGGTTAATGGTTCAGTAAAGATTTGTTTTAATGCGAAATCGTCGTATTTATTAATTAAGTAGGTAGGTATTTAAGCAGGTACCTACTTACAAAGCTTATGATTTCAGGGGAAATTTTGGTTTTGATTTAAAGTAAGCGAAAATCAGGACTTCTACATTTTTTGGACGCGAGGTCTACTCCTTATAGAACTAGTTCCTAGTATATAAGATTTATACCAGTGGGTTATATTCACACACATAACATAGCATTAAGAGATAATAAGGTAAATATTGAACTTACCGGTAGAATAAATTATTCAACATCGGTATTTACCTGTACAATTGTGCATACCGGGTGCATATGGTGGGTTCGGGAGAGAATAATGTAAAATGAAGAATAAAGAAATATAGCTGATAAATGTTACTGACAGTAAAACTTATGATAAATGGTATTCCTTTATTCCGAGCACTTAAGGCAAGAGGTGTAATATTCACATAAAGGATATTATTGATGTGTTTCGTGATGGATTCAGGAAATAAACTTATTTTTACAAGATGTTTGTGGTATACCTACTCGTATTAATATATTATTACCTAAGTATGTAGTTGCTTCTAAAATGGTCAGTGTTAGTTCAATGAACTCACATTTTAGTCATTTTCAAAATTGGACCTGACAGTTCCGACAAGCGATAAAGTAACTAGGTATTTAAGAGGTAATTACGACGACCAGGTAACTCTGAAATCAGTTTTATTATGAAAATGAATTACAAGGTGGTAATCAATCTGATAAATCGGTAGTTGTATATTTATACTGATAATAGTGATAATCTTAATAGTAAAATCTCAATTTTGGATTTGAGATCAAAATACCCCGTGAGTTACTATATAATTCTTTATTTGAAATGGATATTTCGTTTCAAATGTTTGACAGATGCTTATTAAAAATTTCTTCTTTCGAGAGGCAAGGATCCTGACACAAATATTATTTTTATAAATACTTCCAGCTTCACAAATCCTACAATTATACTCGTATAATCCCGCTAGTAATCAAGCATTTATTTGGCAAGTGCATAGGTGTCCAGAAATCTTCCAACCCGGCTGGTCACCGTGGAAGATTATGACCAAAACCCTCCAAAGATACAAAACTAAAGCTCAAACTTAAAAACTTCGAAAAATCACACAAAGTTAAGCAGTCATTTAAAAATTATAACATACAACGTCAACACCCTGTCATCATACGACCGAATATTAGAACTGGAAGAATGTTTAAGTAAAATTAACTTAGATATTATGGGAATTTCGGAAGTTAGACGACAGGGCAAAAAAATAGAAGAACACAGCAACGTTATACTTTGCTACAGAAAGGATCAACTGGCATAAACTGGTACTCCATGGCACAAGACCGACAAAAATGGACATCTTTGGAGGAGGCCTTTACCCAAACCGGGGTTCTTGTTATTTCATAAATATTTTTTTAAAAACATATACTTATATTACTAACACATCTAAGCTAACTTACCTACTAATACAAATCAAATTTGAGTATATTGTAATATTATATCTACCAACAATTGTAAAACAAGGCTTATTATTATTTTTTTTACGCACCAGATTTAAATGTCCGGGTTAAATTTTCCCGCAGGAAAAACGAAACCCTTTCACACACTTCCCAAATGATCATATAGTCCAGCGTTTTTCAACCTCCTTTTTCATGGCACGACCCCTTATTGTGTAAAAAATATTTCGCGACCCCCTACCCTTCGCCTGCAATTTACCTTTGACGACAATGGTTCCTGGGGGGGGGGGGGGGAGGGGGGTGGCTAGAGAAATTCAGGAATCACAAATTGAATGAAATGAAAAAAGAATGACACGCAGTGTACACCAACAGGAGGGTGGCTAGAGAATTTCAGGTTGTGAATTTTTCAGGGCAATTTCACCTGTTTCATGTTTTGGCATTCTATTTGATTCTGCCAGGAAATCCGTAATCCTGTAAATTCCGTTGCCCAGAAAATTCTATAAATTTTTTTCTAATATTTTTCAGAATTCCTGACAATTTCTCTGACAGACCGCTAAATTTTCGGACATGTCAGGGAAATTGCTGTCAAACTAATTCGCCAAACGTCTCCAAGGAATAGTAGGTAGAGCTATCGCCCATTCGTACAACGTACAGGCCGGGCCGATGCCGACTCAAGATTGAGGCGAGCGAGGCCGCGCCGTGCCGACGAATGTGGTTGAGTTAAAGAGCGAGACACAATGAGCGTTGCGAGGTTGTCGAAGGGTACAGGGCTACAGGGCGACGCGGGCTATGACGGACGTCGGACGGCGGGAATAACGTGACCCTGTCAAACGGCGTTTCGGTGTCATATGCGCGCGTTTGTTTTGTGTTGAACTCACGTATTTGAATTTATTTAAGTGACTTGTAGTGATAATAAAAAATGGATAAATTTATAAAAAGATCAACACAACCGTCAACTTCTAGTTGTAGTGAGAGTACTGAAACGAAACGAAAGAAAAAACGCCTGTATGACGACAACTATTTAAAATTCGGATTTACTAATATTTTACTTTGGACCCCCTGCGACCCCCTTGTAGAGGCTTCGCGACCCCCCAGGGGGTCGCGACCCACAGGTTGAAAAACACTGATCTAGTCAATCCACGTTGTGCAATTGCATTATATAAGTATTATAAATACAAAACAATACCAGAACAACATGTCAACCTACCAGAAAACAAATGGGAAAAAAAAATCACCGACTCCAGATATTTTCATATCAGAGGGTTCGGCTCTGTGGAACTCCTAATTGAACCTATAAATCCTATTGATCCCTCAATATAAATATTTAAAAAATCTTTTGTAATCTTACAAGTATTTAAAATGACTGATTTTTGCATTTTTATATATAAATTCTTTGATAAATCTAGTATGCCTAAATTTTTAATGAGAGACCTAGGTATAATGCCAGTAGCCGAAATAACAAATGGTAATATTTTTATAGTCTGAGAATGCCAAATTCTTTTAATCTCATTTCCTAAATCTGTGTATTTTCTTATTTTTTCAGAAACAGTTTTTTGAATATTACAGGAATTTGGAATAGCGACATCAATGATATAATATTTTTTTATATTCATTTTGTCATGTAAAACTGTATTATATTATTATTATACTATATTATTATTATTATAGGTGTCCAGAGTTCCAGAGGCCAGAGTAAATGTTTACTTATAATTGGTTTTGATCTAATTTTTAGAGATTATGTGTTCAAGTACTAAATTCCACAATAAGATTTATTTTCTTAAATTGATACTTTTGGCAGGTCAAATAATTGATAGTAGGCCTAAATAAAGTCTTGTATGATGATAACTGATACACAAATGGACCACAAAATTAAACCAAACTGGGTTATTTCACAAAAATTAATCGCCATCATAATATTCGGCGCAATTTTGTTTTGTTTTCATTTATTGCAAAGTTCACTGTTAAACGCCTATTTTTATTGCGTTTCAGCATTCTGTCAATTTGTAATAAGCTGACAATCATGATAGTTTTACTCTTCTACTGATGACAATTTGTTTAAAAACTGAAACGGACTTGGAATCAGCATTTAACGGGAACCTTTCAACTGTCAAAAAAACAAAATGGCACAGAATAGCATCATAAAATAATGCAAGAGCACAGAAATCTGCATAATGGTTCACTAACTTACCTTAGAAATTAGTTGTCAAAATCGTGTTCATGATACTGTTTTCGTAATAAGGCGGTAAACAACTAACTAAAACAATGCATCCCGTGATAACAACATTTCGTATTGTAATGTCGGTTTATTGTTTGCATTTTAACACAATGTATCTATTATATTAATTCAATATTTGTTTGAACAAACTTTGCTTATTATCTCCTCAATAACACAACACTCTGAATGTTATCATTATATTTTGTGCATAATGTTTCTGTTATCAATAACATCGTAATATGTAACTAAATGAGTGATTTTGTATAAAGGACACTTCATCATTGATACATATACACACTTCACATACTTATTCCACTCAGGCCTCCACGATATTTTGTCAGAGGGTCAAAATATTTCCGTTTGATAATAAAACAAGCAGACCTGGCCACATGTGGCTGTGGCTAACGAAACACAACGCCACGCCATTACCCAACCTTCATAACCAACGCCATCTGTTAAATAAAATCCAAACCGCCCGCTTGCCAGCCTGCTGCCTGCTGCCCGCTTGCCAGCCCGCTCCCTAATTTACACAAAACCTTGACAAATTATATATCTAAAAACCTTCCTCTATCTATTGGTGAAAAACGCATGAAAATCCGTTGCGTAGTTTAAAAGATTTAAGCGCACAAACGATGTAAAGATCTAAAAAAATTGAATATTTTTGAACGCATCCGAAAAATAAAACTGTTTTTGAAGGTGATGAAATACGCCTCCATTTACTAAATTTACTGATGACGAAAAAAACACACACTTAATTTGGCAAATGCATTGAAAACCTAATTTTCAACTCACAAAATTGGGCGTTTCATGTAAAACTAATTAATACAAAATTCCCAAAGATTCAGCATTTTTCTTCATTTTGTGATCTGAAACATTGGTTTTGAGAGGGTGTACAATTTGACTTGACCCCAAAATCCAATAACAAAAATACATTTGACTTATTTTGTGGTTAACTTTTAGATTTGAATATAAAGAGTGGTGTTTTCTCTTTCTAACACCGTTTATATCATATTTCTCACTATGATAGTAAGGGAGATACAACGATTTCTATGAGACCTGTGTCAGATTTTTTTTTTTACATGAGCTCCACACAGGAGGCCCTGAGGAAAATAATTTCCCACATGGCCTATGTCATCTTTGGGGATGCTGTGTGGAGGGGCTTTAAAGGAAGGGAAGGAGAGGAGGGTTCTGGGAAGGAAAAGGGTTTAAGGGGTGGGTAGGAATCTGGGGTTCAGTGTGCCCTGGTCATCCGCCTCCAAGACCTCCAAGACAAACCTCACCCCATGAACCCGGGCACCCCTGCTAAATCACCAAATGGGGTGACCTATGGCAGATGTGTTATACTGACCTTAAGCCTTAATTTTACTCCGATTAGAATAATTTAAATTCTGGATTTCTGAGTAATTAGTGACTAGGGATCAATCTTTTGCTTTCAGCGGAAATTATGGTTATAATTTATTAACCCCTCAGAATAATATTTTCAGTTTTCGGAAAAACTTATATATGCCTCATAGAAATCGTTGTGTCTCCTTTCCTATCACGGTTAGAAATGTGATGTAAACTGTGTTAGAAAGAGAAAACACCGAGCTTTAAATTCAAATCTAAAAGTTAACTAACCATAACATAACTAAAACCACAACAGAATTAATATGTTAACGTTTATGAAACCACAGTTTCAGACCGCTATTTTTAAAAGACAAAAAAGCGAGTTAATGATAACGTTCATAATATACTAGCAGACCCGGCCGCACGTTGCAGTGGCTAACGAAACCTTTATAACCAACGCCATCTGTTAAATCAAATCCACACCGCCCGTTTGTGAGCCCACTGCCCGCTGCCCACTGCCGCTTGGCCAGATATATTTGTATTTCAACCAATTTACACAAAACCTCGACAAATTATAATACCTAAAAACCTTTCTCATGAATCACTCTATCTATTGGTAAAAACCGCATGAAAATCGTTTGCTTAGTTTAAAAGATCTAAGCGCACATACAGCGTGAGCGACTTCATTTTATACTTAGTAAAGATTTATCTAATAAAATATGTAACGTTTGCATTCAAAAATTTCGTGTTTAAAAAATTAAACGCCTTTTTTCGAATAATAAAAATTGTTATCGTATTTCATTCCCTTTCAAAAACATTGAAATGTATGCGTTCAGAAATATTCCATTTTTTTGGATTTTATTGCAAAGCGGTAACCTTTTGACCTTCCGACAAAATAAGATAAAAATGGAAACATACTGTTATGGACGCCAGTAGGGATGATGCAACGATATATCGGAAAACCGATAAATATCGATACATCGCATACCCCTAAAATTATCGATACGCCGATATCGATATATCAATATCGAAAAACTCAATATATTGTATCGAAATATAGAAAAACAAGCCCAAATAAAATACCCACAAAATCGGGTAAAATGCAATTATTAGATATATCTTTCTGCTCTTGTAAATAGTCTAAAAGTAAATATTGTTTAAACATGGCAAGAGATGCAAGGTGTTTATCCTAATATTTTTAAAGTGGCAATGAGTCATCTACCAACTGTGGCAACAAGTGTTCCTTCTGAACGTCTTTTTTCAAAGGCAGGAGCCACTATAACTAAAAGCAGAAACCGGCTACAAGTAAGCAGACTGTCAAAGTTACTATTTTTAAGTTCGATAGATGGTACAAAATAATGGATAATTTTTTTAAATACATTTATGAAAAAAAAATTATATACCTATCCAAAATTTGTGATTATTCATTGGATAAGTATAAAAAATTACATATATACATAATCGATAAAGTAAAACTACATTGGATAAGCCTTTAAAAAAGAAGAAATAACGATATATCGACCTACTAGACCGATACATCGATATATAAATATCGACTTCATTCGATATATATCGATATCGATAAATCGATATTTTTAAAAACCTTGATGATTAAAATCCCTAGACGCGAGGTTTATGCTAAACTCCAAGTTCACAGAAGTACCTATTCGTAAAGTGGAGACGATGAAATCCCATCCGTTGCCGTTCTAACAGATGAGTTTGCCTCTGACTTATTGGATGAGAGATATTGAATTTCCCATCCGAGCTTAATCAGCTTAGGCTCCTTAAGTACATTATTAAATTCGTTGAATGTAAGGAAATATGGCCCCGATATTGAATACCCGCAAACTTACCAACCTCTCCTAGTATATGCAGACAAGTACGACGTATAGGTAGGTATTGGATAACGATGCAGAGGCGGACCCTTCCTGGACTGGGTTTGTTTTCTACGAATAAACCAAGAACAGCCGTGGAAGTCTTGTGTTACCACGTTCGTCATCCTAGCAAATTGGCAATTAATTTGGATTTGATCCTGGAGTCCAAAGGAAATTCAAAACGCATAGAGCACGCCTAAGTAAGGCCCGGTAGTAAGCGCTCAAAAATAAGACGATGGGGAGATATGTAAGTCTGAATTTTAGAGGGAGCGAGCTAATATTAAAAACGATAATGTTTAAGCGAAATTTGTGAAAATGTTTATAAAACACGACTCGCTTAAAATAAAGCAAAAATCTCGTGGGAAATGTCTTAAATTACATTTAAAAGAAACACTATGAATTACTATTATACTTCGCGATTTTTTTCTAACAAGGGAATTTCATATAATTACAGTTACGGCGTGGTAAATGTATCTATAGATATTATCTTCAAAATTAACATATATATTTTTTAAAACATCATTTGTTCAAGAGAAATACGTTTTAAAACTGTAGAAATAAAAATAACCATCTCGTTATTTCCTCAATATAGGTAGATAAAGAGAATGCACCTCCACAGGACCCTCTCTTGACACAGATACTACGTCATTCACGTCACCCGACTAAGTAATTGATTCGCTCGATCATGCCACGTCTTCCTAGGAAGGCATTCGAATTCCTCCTTCTATTCATCTAGGCTTCGTGTATTCTACTGATACTCATTTCTCCGTCCATCTGCTCTACACATCCTGGATTCTTTAGTCATTATTTCACAATCGACGTAGCAAGCTTACGACAGCTGTTTGACTCAAGATTGCATACGATACCGACAATTTATCGATAAATTGCTTCTAACTTTGGGGCATTCGTACCTACCCCTCGCGGCGGCCCTGCTGGCCAATCTGTTATTCTGTAAATTGATACGGCTAGTTCACCATTCCTCGTCATACTTAGTTCATTATTTATCAAAGAACCATTCCTTCTATTTAAAGGCAGGTTCAGACAATCAATACATCTACCATGATAGCTTACTTTTGATTGTTCATTTCAAGGCTTTCAAACCAATTACATGATATAGATAAGTAGGCATCTATTTTTGTTCATTTTGACCCAAGGTTTATAGAAAATGCGTTAACAAGGTTAGTTCGTCGAGGGGTAAAGGGGTGATTGGCTAAAAATTCGTGACGTACCTTGAAGTCCACGTTCCACTGGGAGAATTGAATTAATTGCATTACAAGTAGCAGTGTTCTACTTCAAGCTACGTCACGCGTTCGAAATTTCTAAATCGGTCCGACGACTTTTTGTCGAAAAAGGCTAACCTTGTTACACGCATTTTCTATTATCCTTGCTTTTGACTGCAACAAATAGAGGAAAGTATTGCAAATTACGCGCAGTAGGTACCTACCCAAATGTCATACGAGTTCAGTTGAAAATTATTTATTATGTTCCACACGTGTTTCAAATGTGAATAATGTAACATGCGGTCTGAATTGGCTGTAATCTGAAATACAATATGCAAGCGGGTTTTAGTAGGTACTACTTATTACGTCTGTGTATGTGATCGAACTGGGTCAATTTGTAGAGATCCGACAGTTGATTTCCAGACAATTAACTCCCCAAAATAATAAATACGTAAAATTTTAATATTTCGTGTAATATTTACCAATTTCAAACCTAAAATCGATTCCTTTAAGGCGCTGAATCCCCTCTCTAAGAGAAGAAGATGTAGATAAATGTAATTACGAATGTTGGTGAGAGCGTGCTAATATTTAAAATGATAAAACTGAAGCGAAAATTGAGAAATCGTTTAGTAAAACACCACTCGCTTAATATATAGCAAAAATCTCGCGGGGAACATCTAAAAGAGCATTTAAAGAAATACTGTGAATTCTTTCAAACATATAACTTCTAAAATAAGTGAAATGAACGTGGTTATAATAATTTTCGTTATTTGTTTTTGGGGTGTTATGCCGTATTGCGCTACCCCCTTCTTTAGCCAATGTTTCGGACAGCGTTGGCTAAAGAAGAACGTAGCGCAACATGGCATAACATCCCAAAAACAAATAACGAAAACAATTTTGGCCGTGAAAATTTTAAAACGTATCCGTGTTTATAATAATTTTCGGAGCATACGTTGCGATTTTTTTCTATCGAGGGAATTTCATATAATTTGCGTTTCGGCGTGGAACACGTCTAGATATTATCTTAAAAAATAGCATCTTTGTTCCTAGAAGATCTTGCCAACATTATTTATTACCCTTTTACTTTAACAACACCAGCCGAGCGATTCTATATCTTTTTTGGGATCGTTATTAGATAACGGACGTGATCTCCTGTCAAATTTGTGTGATTTTTTATGGCTGTTATTTGCTTTTTCCATGAACAACGTACATTAAATTAATAAATAATCATTCATCCTTGCAGGAATTCGTGTTTAAAACGGTCTAAATTAAAATATGTGACAGTAAATATACAAAAATCACACAAATCTGACAGGAGATAACGTATATCTATCGTATCAGAGATATCGTATATCTAATAACGATCCCACAAAAGATAAAGAATCGCTTGGCAGGACACTGGCTTATCAAATAAATATTCTAATCTGAGAGATATATATATATATATTTTTTTTTATTATTTTTTAGCATATAAAATATAATGTACATTTAGATGATGTATTAATTTGCTTACATGTTCATATTCAAATATGTTAATACCACTCTTCCATGGAAGCATTAGCTTGTGTCTGGAAGAGTAGTGTACATTTTTTAATGCTATATTTAAGTTCTTAAATTACAATGCGAATGTAAAAAACAATAAGTTGTAAGTTCGGTGATATGTAATTATAAGTATTTATCTACTATCAAAACAATTTTACTGTTTGGATAATGTGTCTGGAATTATTGTAATTAGTTGCTAAAAACAATACAAAATTTAACTTATTTGAAGAATGGAGTATCACTTGGAAACTGAGTTATAAGTAGTTATTCTTGAGATTAGATTAGTCGGAAACTGTTTTTTTTTTTTTTTTAGATTATCTTTAAAATATTTTTTTACAGTGTTTATTAATTGGATTTTATCATTAATTTTTCTAATTTCATCCGGTAATCGGTTGAAAATAAGTCTTCCTTGATAAGTATAATAATTTTGTGCGAAGGAAGTGTTTAATTTTGGGCATGAAAAAATATATTTATGTCTAGTACGGTTTTCAGTTATAAATTGATACTTTTCTTTTTCTTTTATAATTTGAATAAATGCATTTCTATTGTATAGATCTTTGAAAGATGGTACTTGGAATTCCTTTAATAATTGATCTGTTGGGTAGTCAGAAGGTTTTTGAAATATGATTTTAATTATTAGCCTCTGCACAACTTCAATTGGGGAGAGATTAGCTTTGTATGCGGATCCCCAGCTAATGATAGCATATTGTAAAGTTTTTTTATTTTTTATTTATTTATTTATCTATAAAAAGAATGTTTGTATTACATTATTCGACGCCTGTCTCACTAGGGTATACCTGTGTTGAGACAGGCGTAGAGGTACATAAATGAGTATCATACAAAAGAATATTTAATTACAACATAAGAACATTTAAGGTAAGATACATACTGATTGATACAATTCAAACAGAAAGATGATTAAGATTGAGGGTTAATATCATAAAGAGAGCATTATATAGGTGAAAGAAGAGATGAATAAAGTAGTAAATCCTTTCGAATCTATATAGGTAGTTATATTATACATATAGGATTTTACTATTTTAAGTTCTTTAATAAGGGTAAGGACATACGTGAGATGGTAATTCTGTCTATTTGTACTCTATTTTACAGATGTTAGCAGTAGTGTGACGTCCAATACTTTATAATCCATTTCTTTATATCTTGTTTGTATTTGGTCATTGATTCAGTTTGTCTAATCGTGGCTGGAAGTGTATTGTGTAGTTTGCAAGCTATGTATTTAAAGTGTTTTTGTCCAAAGGTGGTTTTAGAAAAGGGAGTTTGGAGAAGTTCTTTATTTTTGGCTCGGGTATTGTGTATCATTTGTGTTGGTTTGTATAGGATTTTGTTGTTTTTATGTAAATAAAGTAAGATGGATTTTGCGTAGAGCTGTTTAATGTCCATAACGTTGAAAGTATTGAAGATCGTATAGGTTGAATGGTTAGATGGATCGTATGAAAGTAATTGATTGAACCAAAGCGTAATATATTAGATATAAGTTTTTTACAGATAAAAAATTTCTGATTCTTAAAAATATATAAATCAATTTTCAAATTTTTTTTACAACTTGACAAATTTGTTCCTTCCATTTCAAATTTTTATCGATAATGACTCCTAAATATCATCTTTAAAACTAATCAATATAAATGTTGTTCATTCCATTGGGTACTTTTATTTTTATAGAATTTGAGACCTATTTATTTATGTGAGGGGTTATGTACGTCGGTGTGATCTCTTCGGCTTTTTTTTTATTACAAGTTTCTGTTCACAATTTTACCTACGTAGTATAAAGTATAATGTAAAAGCCCACTAGGGCAAGTAAAAAATAGTACGTTAGCGTGAAACACAGCACCATCCACGCATAGAATAATATGACCTCATCATAATATAATTGCTAATCAGAATAATTCGCATGTCCTAATTAGATACAATGTAAACACGCCCAAAAACAAATCAACCTACGCAAAACCAAAGCGAATAATCTCATAATAAGTCCTAGACGCATGAAAACGTAATGTATGCATGTATTGGGCGTATTTTTACATTATTACTTATACATAATTGATAATTACATTGCTCATTTTCCGATATAGCGGTTTCACGCTATGGGAAACAAATACTTAGGCGATATTGACATGTTTAATGTTAGGTTGGTGAATTTTGTGGATCATATTAAAAACCTATTCAAACCATATTCTTAAACCTTTGATTGTCTTTTTGTTAAAATATCTGATGAGTATATACATTTTTTTTCTTACTTGTATTTATGTATTTACCTATTTATTTATATATAATTTGTACATTTATTTATAACAATTACAGGCAATATAGCCTAAGACGTTATAATTGTACCATTTATGCAGTGTAAATGCAATTCCAAAAATCTTACAAATGCGCTATAGGACACAAAAAATAAACGCATTACTTTTATCTATTCTAATTTTATTTTATTTCTTCTTTTTCCCTATTCAAAATTATTTCTCATGTTAGACTACTAATATTTAGTTTAAAACCCTTTGGGAGTAAAATAAAATTAAATGAATCAGGTAGACATGTAAATACAAACGTTAGAGGCAGCAATACAGGCTAATATAAAAACAAACGATTAGAATTAAATAGCATAAGTGAAAATATCCTATTTGAAATAGAGCAAATATCTCCGGACAAATTGAATGTCAAAAGTGGCAATTAAAGATAGGTATAATGTGAATTTGTTCATATCTGTAAAATGTTAAACAACAGAACGAAATGGGTTGTTTATAATTTTCGGAGCATACTTAGCTATTTTTCTATGGAGGGAACTTCATGTACATTATTACTTTTCAATTCAGCAAATTTGTAGACATTATCTTATTTATTTAGCCGTAAGCTTTGGATTCATGAAATTTGCACGCAGTTTTTTGTCTGTAACTTATAGGTAACTTAGGCTAACGCAACTGTTTTTAGAATGAAATGTTATTTCCATCACGAGCTATAGCTATAGAGGAAATCTGTTGAGGGTCCAACGAAAATATCAAACGGCGAGGTCAAGCAAAATAAAATTTAAGCAAAATGTTCTGTCTGGAATTTCAGGATCATAATATTTACTTTTTTCCATCATTAACTACGAAGCTTTGAAAAGTCCATTAAAATTAATTAAAAATACATATTATTGGTTTTGTCACATTTAACACGGACATATTCGGGAAGCATATCTGGTAATTCATGTGAGGGTTGCAGAATTAATATTCCTTCAAAACATAATTTAATATCGGTCGGGAAATAGGTCAGGGCCTGACAGGACCTGACGTCACGCGTGTGGAAAGGATGGGAGAGGGGGGGGGGGATATCTCCGTCACTGACACTGACACCCTTCTTGGTGGCAATAATAGAGGCGTGACCTTTTCTAAACAAGCGCCCCGATCTGATAAATAATTGAAGGGTAGAGACTGGCGACACTGAGGACAGGACTCCGCTACCGGTGTGCGGCGAGACGATGCGACACGTTCCAGAAAGAAAAAATCCCAATTAGCATGTCTGTTATACACGAGCTTCAGTCAGCTGTAACGGTATGCAAAATGTTGATAAAACCATAGACACCCAAAATTAAAGAGCAGCCCATCAGGGAAGGAAGATCAAACCAAGTTGCGCAGAGTCACCGTAAATTGTTAACAAATGAATCTGATAATATACAGGCAACTCGCATTGAAATAATATTACAAGTTTACGTAAATAAAATCTGCTCACGAAATACTGGTCATTTTTATAATGTGACGCAATTTTCTGGCTGCGTAAAAAGCTAACTACAAATCCTAAATCGGGGAAACAAAAGTTCGGGTTTCTTTCCAAAATCAAACATTTTGTTTCACTGCTTAGTTAGACCCTTTTAGAAAGTGTTGTAATTTACTCACCTCGGTTGAGCAAACGACAGATTTGAGCAGAAAAGTCCCTCAATGAACTGCGCTGCACTTACTCTAGCGAACTTTAGCTTTCTGTGCAAGTCCAGTCATTTCAATGAACGCTCTTCGGCGGTCAACGTAGGACTGATGTCATAGTTTTTTCAAACCATTCTCAAATCCTTCTGGTGCCAAAAATATGGTGACGTGGTTTGCCTCCAGGTCGTCGAAACGATACCCCGATTTTAGTTCATAGGAAAGTACAATTCAGATGTCTACGGATAAACGTAATGCATATAGACTTTATAAACAAGCCTCAAAAACAACCTTATTTTGGGTGGTGACGTGATATTTAGGTACTGTTAGATACTTGCAATATTTTCTATCTCATCTACAATTACAAAATTGTTCAATGGTAGGTTGTTATTTATATTTTTAAAGTGACCAATCGCGATTATTTTTGTTGGTAAAAACAAAATATAATGGCCGTTTTCAAAATGGCATTAACTTTTCTCATACTATTTGTACCGTAGTTTTTAAATTCCTCACTATATATCGTGAAATAATGAAAATACTTAAAAAGCGCCCATCATCGTGCGAATAGATTAAGCAACTTTCGGACATATAACACTATAAAATGTATCTAGGTATATTTTATGCTCTAGAAATCTAAAAGAAACTTTGTTGTACCGTAGTTGAGAAAAGGTTGCGGTGCCCTCTGCTCTGGAGAATTTCTCCGGAAAAGAAAAGTTCTACTCGTACTGTGTTGATACTTACGAGAAATCCTGAATAACTTACTTCCACTTACCATTTGCAGTCAGGATCCAAGATACATGAAGATGGGGTTTACAGGTCTACAGCGGGAGAAAAGACTTCTAGTGTCCTTTATTCTAACTAGAAAGCAGATTTGTGGAACCATGGGGATTTTGTTTTATTTATTTTACACCAAAATATTGATGCTCATCTGTGGGTACTAGGTTGTGGAAGTTTGGAATAAGATTTTGGAATATTAAGCCCCTTTGTGATGATCTTTAACGATGAATTATGGAATTTTACAATGATTCATTTTTTTAAATAGGATTGTTTAAGTACGTATCTACTCCTAATTTTCATACAACGATTTTTCCTTTGTAATTTTCTATTCCCAAACAACATCCCACATAACTGTAAATATAATGGAGCTAATATCTGAAGATTAATTCCAGCGTCAGAATTCGCGGTTTAGGTATAGTTAACGTACATATTCTAATATTGGAACAACATTCATCATTCAAATATTCGTACAAAACCACAGAAATGTTTGTTGTTTCAAAGATCAAATCTTTTAATGTTAAAACAATACATCTTATATATAAAAATGAATCGCTGAATGTTGAATTTGCATCTGAACTTGCTAAGCGCAAATCTCGAGATCAGCTGAACCGATTTCGCTAATTCTTTTTTTAGAATATTCCTTGAAGTACGAGGATGGTTCTTACGGAGAGAAAAAATAAGAAAATTGCGCAGAAAATTGGCTAATTTCAGAAAACCTAACGACTATCGCACGTTTGACAGTGCGCGTGTTTGAGAATGACATTTTGCAAAACAATGATTGTTAAATCAGGATTCTATTTTTGAAAATCTTTAAGTTGATAAATTTATTTAAAGTAGGTACTCCCCTAATAGTTTGAATCGAATCAAGAATTTTAGATAAGTATTTTAAATAGGTACCTATGTTAAGTACCAAATTTAATATACATGAAAAATGGAAATTTGAATAAAAATTGTAAAAGGTGGCACGCGGGCTGTTTAAAAACTGAATGTACTGGGATTGAATATATGAAGGAGGGAGGGAGAGGTGTTTGGGGGGGAGGGGTTTGGGGGGGGGAGGGAGGGCGGTAAGAGAGGGGGGAGGTGGAGGAGGCGGAGTGGGAACCCCCCCTTACACCATGCGAGCGAGACCGCGGTAAAAAGCTAGTTTTTAATACAATTAGGATTTCGTATTGGATGGACTCATGTAGTAGTGCAACAAAAAGTATATTAAAGTGTTCAGACTCCCCTGAAATTCTTTGGTTGATTGACTTGTATGTACCAGTAGAAATTATTCGCCAGAAGATACTTTACCAATGTAACAATATAGGGACTAATTCAGAATTAAATTTCGTGATAAATCGACTAGGAAAATACTGCCACGTGGGTATTGAAAGTTAAAATTAGAATTAATAAAAATTCTTGACAGTCGTTGATATTATTTTGTAACTGCACTATGTATTTATGCATCTGCCCATCAGCTGCGTGGTGGGCCAGATCGGGAGAGGCGTTGAGGGAAACCCTTGGACCCTCTCGATTCAACATGGATTCAATGGATTCATACGTCATTCCTGGATACACTGACCCTCTATTCCCAGAAGTCCCTGTCCTTCCTTCCCTTAAAAAGACCCTCGGCACAGCATCCCCAAATATGACATAGGCCCTGAGGGAAATTATTTTCCTCGGGGCCTCCTGTGTGTAGTTAATTATTGATATTTTGTTACTATACTTTGCATTTATCTTGACCCTTTATAATAAATAATAACGTTCAAAATCCCAAATGGGACGTGAATAAGTTAATGAGAAGCAATAAAAAAATTTATTCACCATTAAGCCTCGATGACACACGGCTAGTTTACAAGCTACTATCTGGGAAATTCACTATCTGTTAGTAAACTCGCCCAGTGTCATCTTGTCACTTGCTAACTAGCAGCTGTTATGTGAATATCTTATAATTCACGTTGAAAAGGCAATTATTACGTGCAAAATGGCGTAAGGAGCCATATGATGTGGCTAGCTGAGAGGGAAGAAGACGGGATGAATACAACTGCGTACTTTTCTATTAATAGAGCGCCAAATCCTGTTCAAGACAGAATATGTCCACAGTTGAATTCACTACGCCTTCTTCCTAGAACGACGGAGAGCATTTAATTCTTCCCAGGGAGCGTGGGCACTATGACAATCACTTCTTTACTCATCATTAGGAACTACAGTGTATCGATATGAAATAACAAAGAGATTTGAATCAATATTTTCTATATTTACAATATCGAACATTTAAAACAATACGGTATTATAAACCAATTTTACAAGGGAAAAAATACACTACTGAAAACTCACCCCTGTATTGCGACCATGACCTTGAAAACTAGCTAATTCGGATTAAGTGCCTGCGGGCAGGCATGATGCACGTAGTGGAGCTTGGTGCTTCGTCCAGCATCCAAGAGGTGGTCCTGATGTGATCCTGCTGAGGTCGCGATGCCAAACCCCCCTGGGAGCATCAGGACGATGAGAAATGATCCGGTGTATTGCGCCAGCCTGGCCAGCAGTATGATGCCCGTCCTACGAGGCCATCAAGCCCAAATAGATGGATGCCTACGGGATTTGTTGACAGACGGAGTCGGCGACGAATCCGGGGTTGCGGTGAACCGGAACGGTCTGTTCTGCGTATCAAAATCAAGTACGCGGGTTTTTATATGAACGCCTCAGTAGGCGGCGGATGTTAAAGTTAAAACTCCGAACACTAATTAAATAAACTTCGCCGTGGCATGCGAGGTGTAGCGGGAGTCCATGTTCGCCAATTGCACTTTCCCAGTCGCCAGATCAGCTAGATAAACGGCATTACTTATTCTCGTCGCACGAGGCGCCGACGGCCATTGATGAACCGAAAACTTCGTTAATTCCGGGCCGAACAATTCGGATCTTTAGGTTAATCCCGTTATTTACACATAAGGTACGGATCTCTTTGCAACGCGGAGTCGTATTGTTCCGGTATATTTTACATTATAAAACTTAAATCGCTAGGTGACTGTGCCCGAGAAAAACACGGCGTCCTCCCGTGTTCTCTCTCGTCCAGAGTGCCGTTTCAAAAACAAAACCCGTTTCCGCTCAGTCTGCCAACCTGCCGAGTATCTCGAATAAACTATTACCATCCTTCAAATAAAGGTACCTGCCTATCCGAGTAATAAATTAAAGTAATTTATATGTAATGATGCATCCACATCATAACATTACCCCCCTCGCCACAAAAATGTTCGCCCACGAACATAACAACTAATAAGGTTCCTACCCCTAATCTAAAAAAAAAGGTCGGTCACAGGGCCTAAAAAAAATTATTCAAACATATTCTAGCAATCATTAGTAGACAGCAGTAAAAAAAAAAAAAAAAAAATGATTAGTAGATCAAACATAGATTAAATAGTAATAGCGAATGGGTGTGCCGCAACTCCGATCGCACTCCATCATGCGTAAGGCGCGATGGACGGGCTTGCGATGCAACCATTCTTATTTAAACATAGCTTACAACTAAAAGAACTTAAAACTAAAAGAACTTAATATTAAGAACATGGTGAACTAATGTTCCGTGAACGGGGTCCGTAAACACCCACAGCATTGAAGATACTGGGTGAAGAACGGCTGACTTATGTCTTGGACTACCGTTAACGTTACATATATCGCATAATCATCATTAATTATGTAAGTTTAAACACTAATCAGTGGACAACACATCCTTAACTTATCTATACCTTTGTGTGTCCAGCACAAAAATTATACACAACCATATGCATTAATGCATCACTGACCCATAATAGGGTTTTAGAAAGCCATTTAGGCAACACTTTAGGGTGCAAGCAACCCTCACTTCACTGAATTTACGTCCCTTTTAGGAAAAATAAAATTGTTCACTACGAAGAGTTTCCTATTCTACCTAAATCGGTCGTACGGGTGAGTGTATGAAGTAAAGTAGCATCATAGGTACTAAAACTAATCAATAAATTTAACAAAATAATATGTATATTACTAAACTATTCTCTTTGTATATTCGCAAGCATATAAGTGGTTACTACGTGTTGAACTTACAATATTTCTCAGAATTTATTTATATTTGAAAACAGTCATGTTTCATATTGAAAGAGATAAACAAAAAGAAAACAATGCTCAAAACACATAGAGGTGTAGGACTGGCATCCCTGTGTGTTTCGAGACAAAACTTAATAATAAATACAAAATTTAATAACCATGAACGCAGTTCAATGGGATGTACCCTGAACACAATTGGAAGTGGGCATGTGTTCCAATTGTATTCGAGGTTAACAAACGTAATATAAAACAAATTATGTCATTCATCCTGTTTGCTTGCTCGTGCTCAGTCCAAAAAAAAAAAAAAATGTTACTAAATTAATTTCGAATAAATAACAATAAATAATTACGCCTAACGAAAGTAAGAACTTATAAAACAACTCGAGTTAATCTTACTAGAGTGGATTTTGATTGCAATGAATCATAAATACTACATGAGTTAGCATAAACGCACCCCCTCCAAAAACATGAACGAACAAAAAGAAATATTCCTGTGACAGGACTTTGACTGTCAGAATGTCGGGTCGTTTCAACTCGGTTGATCAGGCCGGGTTAAAACTCCCAAGCATTAAATATTAACTAGTAAATAAGATAATTTGCAGTATTCGGTAGGGATGGCCAGACCCTCCGAAGTATTGCCACAATAAGACTATACTGGTATATTATTTGATTTTACTATATCCTTCACATGAAAATCACCCGCAACTTTTCCGTTTAAGTCTGCAAGCGTATAGATTAGATTGGATTTTTTCTTTACTACCACATTCTGAACAAACCGAGGTGCCAATTTCTGTGCGAAATAATTCAATGCGTTAGATTGTGCAAAATTTCTCCGCCACACCACATCACCAACCTGATAGGTGATGTGTTTTCTGCGCAGGTTGTAATGGTCAGCTCCTTTTTGATAAGCTTTAAGAAGAGCATTCGAGACTTGCTCGTAAATCGAAGACAACTCTTCTAGTTTCTGTGCATAAGCTTTAGGTTGAGCACCCACTTGCGAATTGGATTCCTCATCCGCTATTGGATTACGGTGCAGATCACCGTCCAGTATCTGCTCCCGACCGTGCATCAGGAAATAAGGTGTATAACCTGTAGCGCAGTTTACCGTGTTATTCATAGCCGATTGAACTTGCGGAAGAAATTTGGACCAATTTCGGTGGTCTGATTCAACAAGGATCGATAACGCCGTACCCAAGGTTTGATTATAACGTTCGACTACATTGTTTTGAGGCGTATAAGACGAATTGTAAAATGGTGGTGGTATGTTATAACTACTAAGTAAGTCCTTAAATTCTTTCGAAACAAATTGACGACCATTATCACAGACGATAGTTCGTGGTACGCCGTGAACAAGAAAGATGTTTTCTTCTAAGATTTTAATTATGCTTCTCGCGGTGCCATTGCGCAGCGGAAATAGCCATGTAAATTTAGAAAAAACGTCTACACATGATAAGATTACGGTAAAACCTGAGTAACTCCTAGGTAAAGGACCTACTAAATCTATCGACAACATTTGCAAGGGTCGTGTGACCTTTTTTGGGTTTGAAGAGATGCCGTTAGGTGGGGCTGTACTTATTTTGTGGGCCTTGCAGACTGTACAACGATTAACAAATTGCTTAACATCCTTATACATATTAGGCCAATAGTAACGCAATTGCACCTTTTTATAGGTTTTGAATACCCCAGGATGACAAGCTCGCGAAGACTCGTGTAAATTTGAAAGAATTGCCTGTCTACCTTCCTGCGGAACTACCCTCTTCCAGGCAGTATCCTCGCACAGAGCTAGACTAGTCTTTGTGTGTCGGAACAATTCATTATTACGCATTTGAAAGTTCTGGAAACGTTGTGGAAAATCTTGGCATCCTTTCCAGGCTTTCAAATACCACGTATCCTTTGTATGTTCAGTGTCCACACCTGATAATACGGCAAGGTCCATTCGTGATAGCACGTCTGGAACAACATGTTGTGTCCCTTTGCGATGGACAACGTCAAAAGAAAATTGCGAAAGGCGAGAGCTCCACCGTGCAAGACGGCCACTAGGGTTGGACAAGGACCCCAGCCATTTCAAGCTTGAGTGGTCAGTAACTACTGAAAAATGAGCTCCTTCTATATACGGTCTAAAGTGAGTCACCGAGTCTAGCACAGCTAAGAGTTCCCGTTCAGTGATGCCATAATTTCTTTCATGAACGTTTAAGCAACGTGAGTAATAAGCGATGGGATGCTCTTGCCCGTCTACGTCTTGGATCAAAACTCCTCCAATCCCTGCGGAGCTCGCGTCGCAATGGATAGAGAAAGGCCTGGTGAAATCCGGGCAGCATAAAACTGGAGCCGTAGTCAACGCGCGTTTTAAATCTTTAAAAGCAGTTTCAGCTTCCTGAGACCACTTGAAATTGCTAATTCCATTTTTAGAACCTGTGAGTTTAGTAAGAGGGGCAGCTATTCCCGAAAATCCTTTAATGAACCTTCTAAAGTAACCGCACAAACCAATGAATGCCCGGATTTGTTTTGCATTTTTTGGGACTGGGAAATTTTTGATGCTTTCTATTTTTATTGGATCCGTACGGAGACCCTGCGAATCTACTAAATACCCTAAATATTTAAGTTCTGATTTGCAAAACTCGGATTTTTTTAAGTTTATGGTAAGACCTGCGTCTCGCAAACGTTCGTATACACGGTTTAATAGATTAAGATGTGACTCCAAATCTTCTGATATTAAGATCAAATCATCCAGATAGCAAAAAGCATTATCGTCGAATTCCGGACCAAAAAGAACATCTGCCAGTCTTTGCAACTCACTAGGGGCGTTTTTCAGTCCGAAAGGCATACGGGTGAACTCAAACAAACCCCGTCCAGGGACGACGAAAGCTGTTTTCTCACAAGAGTCCTTGTCTAAGGCAATTTGCCAAAAAGCCTTTGAAAGGTCTATAGAAGAGACGTACCTAGCTCCACCTAGCTTGTCTAGAATCCGCGATATATATGGCAAAGGGTACGCGTCGCGAATCGTGACATTATTGATTTTGCGAGAGTCTAAGCAAAAACGACCGGTACCGTCTTTTTTTGTAACGATTAATACTGGACTCGACCATGGAGAACGTGAGGGACGTATTACTCCTAATTTTAGCATTTCATCCACTTCTAATTCTAATTGTTTTTGTCTTGCTGGAGACAAAGGATAATACCTTTGTTTGATCGGAGGCCCTGTTGTATTAATCTTGTGTTTGACTAAATGCGTCAGGCCTAAGCCACGCTTCTCGAAAGAAATCGATTCAAATTTTTTAATAATAGCAGAGAGTGCCTGATTCTCTGAGGGACTTAAGGAAGAGGCTGGCTGAATTGCCCGCAACCCATTAATTTTGTTTTCCGAAGTAGGACCAATAGCTTTTGAAAACAGCTCCGGTGCGATATGGAACTGCTTCCAAAAGTCTATACCTAGGATAAACGATGGTGACAATGTCGGGATGACGTAGAAAAGTATTGTATGGGTAATTGATTTGTACGTCACCGGCAACGACATTGTACCCAGGACTGGCTGATTCGCACCGTCCGCTGTTGATACACTAAAATTAACCTTAACTAATTCTATACCTAACTTAATAAAAATCTTATAACTATCACCTCCCAAACACGATAATGAGGCGCCACTGTCCAACAGTGCGCTGTAAAAATTGTTAAATATATATACATTTGCATAAGGACGACCATCGTTTTCAATCTCCATCCCCTGTGGCAGTGGGCCCACTGTTCCAGGTGATGGGACTGAGAGAAACTGATGGACTAGTCGGAGCCAACTCTTCCATTCCCGATTCCTCTGCGCATAGGATGGGACGTGGTAAGAGAGACTCCGCCCTAGTTTTCCGACTTGTTATTATTAATTCTTCCTTTAACCGCTCCCACTTTTGGATTATTTCCCGCTGCGGCTTTTCTTTTACAGTCCGCTACAACATGTCCCGGTTTCTTACAATAAAGACAAAATTGATTCCTAACAATGGTTCTAGAAGTTCCTTCGGTATTTAGACTATTTCCATTGAAAGAAGACGGAGGTTTGTTATTGTTGTAACCCGCATTGGTGTTACTGTAGTTACGCCCAGCATGACTATAACTATTGCCATTAGAAGATTGTTTATAATTATTATAAGAAAACCCTGTACGTTTATAAGTACCGGTATTATTGTTTGACAAAGTTTTATTGGTAGGCCCAAATCTCTCTTCTTTATTAGTAGTATAGTTATTGCTTTTTTCAAATTTGTTTGAAAAAGAAGAAGAAGAAGTAGCAAATTCCTCCGGTGGTGTCGCATAAGACTCTAAGTTTCCTGCGTAAGTTGTTAACTGTTCGAATGTAAAAATATCTCTAGAAACTAATAAGTTAGTGTACATTGGAAGCAAAGCCTTTTTGGCAAGCCGCAAAAGTTCCTGCTCAGGAAGTTTAGCTTCTAGCATGTTATTTAGAGATTTCATTCTAAGTGAAAACTCAAGGACTGACATACCTTTTGGTTGCGTCATGTTGAAAAGTTTTACTTTTAAGTCCGTTTGTAGGTCATTTGCCTCAAATTGATTGATCAAAAGTTTAGACAGCTCGTCCCATTTCAAGTCCGGATGATATATTGACCTGAACCAAAGTAGTGCTAGTCCATCTAACAGATCAGGAAAAACGCGAACTAAATTATCCTGACTAAAATTTTTCGTCCTACATTTTTCTTCAATCAACAAGAGAAATTCTCTTATGCTCGATTTTCCATCAAATTTTATCTTCCAATTTTCCACATTGATGGTGGGTGATTCTCTATAAATAATTTTTGTGTGTTTAATTATTGTAGGGTTGTCAACGGTCTGGTTCTCAGAATCCGAATCTGAAGAATCCATATCTGTTTCTGATATTGTTGGCATCTTAAGTGCCTTATTAAATGCACGCGCCTGCGAGCGCAACGCGTGAGAGGTGGGTGCCGGTTCAAGAGAACGACTTGATAATTCTTTTATGAGATCCTCTTTAGAGGCGTTGTTGATGTTTGGGATAGGAGTTGACATTGTTAAAACAATTGGATAAAATAATAAAATAATGAAAAGTTGTTGTTAATGTTAATAATTATTGTTGATGTTATTTTTGTTGACGTATAATATAGATTGTTGATGATAAGTAGAACAAACCAAAAAAAAGAAAAAATTTTAAATAATGAAAGAATGGAAAAAAAAAAAAAAATTTTTTTTTTTTAGCAACCCTGTATTTTGTGGCAACCTTGACATCCAAAGTAATTCTGGCGTAGGTATTTTACTGAATTTACCACCGAAATTCCAAGCATAATTTCAAAAAAGAATAATCCAAAAAAAAATATTTTTTCAATAAAAGAAAAATATTCCAACAATTTAGTTAAATATGTCAAACTATTCCACCACTCTCAATAATCGATGTATTATTGTTTGAATTTGAATGTTGTTGATTAATTATGACCATCCTTTATGTATGATGATGTTTTAAGGAATAAATTATAAATTTAATCTCATTAAATAACAATCCCTTCATTATACTACACTTGTTAAATAATTAATAATTCTAACTAATTCACTTAAATTCATAACAAGAATTCTAGTTTGATGTAAACCCATCTGTCACTATTGACATTCGCTTGTCTGAAATAAACAGCAATTGACACTTACGATGTTTACCTTTTAAATTGCCTCTATTTTGAAGCATAGACAATAACTATTTTTTTTTTTAAATAAACATATGTAATTTTCTTTTATCATAGAAGAAATATTGTCTATGGTGATACCCGACGCTTCTATGAAAATAATATTTCAAATATTGAGGTTAAGTTGACGTATTGACATTTAAAACATAACCTGTATTACATGTCTACTGAGCACGAGAAACACCAAAATACATGACATAATTATACGTAAATTGCAACACTCCGTATTGCAAAGGACATTGTTGTATTTGAATTATAACGAGACACCATTGCACCATTAAATTAATGAATATTATTATGAAATTACAGTATCATACTGTTTTAAATCTCTGTGATAAAATAGCAAGTTGTAAAACGAGATTTTAGTTGATCGATTTGATGAATATAATTGTGAGTAAAGAATGTGTCTTTATACGAGCAACCCACGTTAAAGGCGTCAAATGTTATGTGAATATCTTATAATTCACGTTGAAAAGGCAATTATTACGTGCAAAATGGCGTAAGGAGCCATATGATGTGGCTAGCTGAGAGGGAAGAAGACGGGATGAATACAACTGCGTACTTTTCTATTAATAGAGCGCCAAATCCTGTTCAAGACAGAATATGTCCACAGTTGAATTCACTACGCCTTCTTCCTAGAACGACGGAGAGCATTTAATTCTTCCCAGGGAGCGTGGGCACTATGACAATCACTTCTTTACTCATCATTAGGAACTACAGTGTATCGATATGAAATAACAAAGAGATTTGAATCAATATTTTCTATATTTACAATATCGAACATTTAAAACAATACGGTATTATAAACCAATTTTACAAGGGAAAAAATACACTACTGAAAACTCACCCCTGTATTGCGACCATGACCTTGAAAACTAGCTAATTCGGATTAAGTGCCTGCGGGCAGGCATGATGCACGTAGTGGAGCTTGGTGCTTCGTCCAGCATCCAAGAGGTGGTCCTGATGTGATCCTGCTGAGGTCGCGATGCCAAACCCCCCTGGGAGCATCAGGACGATGAGAAATGATCCGGTGTATTGCGCCAGCCTGGCCAGCAGTATGATGCCCGTCCTACGAGGCCATCAAGCCCAAATAGATGGATGCCTACGGGATTTGTTGACAGACGGAGTCGGCGACGAATCCGGGGTTGCGGTGAACCGGAACGGTCTGTTCTGCGTATCAAAATCAAGTACGCGGGTTTTTATATGAACGCCTCAGTAGGCGGCGGATGTTAAAGTTAAAACTCCGAACACTAATTAAATAAACTTCGCCGTGGCATGCGAGGTGTAGCGGGAGTCCATGTTCGCCAATTGCACTTTCCCAGTCGCCAGATCAGCTAGATAAACGGCATTACTTATTCTCGTCGCACGAGGCGCCGACGGCCATTGATGAACCGAAAACTTCGTTAATTCCGGGCCGAACAATTCGGATCTTTAGGTTAATCCCGTTATTTACACATAAGGTACGGATCTCTTTGCAACGCGGAGTCGTATTGTTCCGGTATATTTTACATTATAAAACTTAAATCGCTAGGTGACTGTGCCCGAGAAAAACACGGCGTCCTCCCGTGTTCTCTCTCGTCCAGAGTGCCGTTTCAAAAACAAAACCCGTTTCCGCTCAGTCTGCCAACCTGCCGAGTATCTCGAATAAACTATTACCATCCTTCAAATAAAGGTACCTGCCTATCCGAGTAATAAATTAAAGTAATTTATATGTAATGATGCATCCACATCATAACACAGCGACTACCAGATTGTTGACAATCAACGAAAAAAAGTTGAAAAATCGTCAACATTACTCGCCTACACGCTTGCTCCGCTTGCTCGTGATTGGTTTATTTATGTTTCCAACATGGCTTCCGATAAACAGCTGATTTCGACTGTCAAATATCTGAAGAATTAGTTCACACAGGCGTCGTTATTCTTGTTACTGGCGCTAGCAACGGCCTCAGTTTCCTACGCTTCTGAGCGAGTGGACAGTTTTGTGTGTCATCATGACAATCTCACTCGCCGATTCACCCGCTTTTAAAACTTAGTAGATAGTAGCTTGTAACTCGCCGTGTGTCATCGAGACTTTACAAGTTACAATGATAAGATCTGACCGTACCCACCGACGGTCCCGAAGAACAATTTCGGATCTGATAAAAACTGAAAATTGCTTTATTGGCTTGTTTTAACTTCCTTTTGACGATTTAAAAGTTTGAATTTTCAGAATTTTCAATGAAATGTAATGAAATACATACATATTTCTAAAATGATACATTAATTGATCTCAAAAACGTAACTTTAAACAGCCCCACTCAAAAACAAAATCGCACATCAGACGTTGTTCTTGAGGATCGTCGCCAAATATTAAATAAGAAATCAATGTTAAAACAATTTCGCTCTTCGCTGGATTGAACTCCTAACCTCACCCAACGTCAAATACACAGACCACCACGCCACCCCACATATACTATGCAGAAAATATTAAAAAATAAATATCTTCAGTATGTTTTAGAAACCAGAAAACTTTATCACACAAATAAACTTCCACGTGGAAAGCTCTCCACGTAATCTTCTTCCTAGATTGAGAATTCTAGGGGTCCTTAACCTTTCCTTCCTCCCACTGCCATTTCTCTGAGAATGCGGGTCTTATCAGTTATTCGAGGCGCCAAAGCTTTCCCAAGCTGTGGGGTTTAATTATTTAGGTCACTTTACGCTATCTGAGCTCAGCTGTTCAATGTGCAGACAATAAATTTAATATTATTTGCCAAACAATGCACAAAAGTTGAAGTGAATTCACAATTTTTAAAGTGTTGCGCTACCTCCTTCTTTAGCCAACGTTTCGGACAGCGTTACAGTGTCCATCATCAGGGCAGATCCGGTAGATGTGAAATTTTTAGTGGTGAAATGTGTACTTATTTACTTGGAAGCGATACCGTGTCGCCAGCTCCACTAACTTTCATCGGTACAAAATTAAATTACACATCTACGGGATCTGCCGGATCTGCCCTGATAATTCAATTAAATTATTTATTCATTTTAAAACATTACAAAATAAAATTTCAATACGTTTTAAAAGAGTATTAATATAAAATTTAAAATTTAAATAGGTTTGAGTAATTTATATTTCAATGAAGCACAATCATACTAACAACAACAAAGCTTTTTGTCTGAATTGTGCTTCATTGATATTAAACATATCGATATCCGAAGTGATTCTTTTTAACAACAAGACAGCTCTCCCGACTGGCATAACTATTGGCAAGTTAGTTCTGCAAGCCGGGAGATAAAACAGTCTATGCTGTCGATGACGGAGATAACCATCGGGAACATAGAAACTAATGCTCTCCATTATAGCCGAGTTTTTGAACCTTCCACGAATCAGTCTGAAGAAATGTGTTACAATGAGCGCATCCCTTCTGACCCGTAGAAGGTTCATACCAAGCATGCCCAAGAGAAAGTGGGTAGGGTAGAGCCACGGATAGTAGCCATACTTCCTCAGGTAAAGAAATCTCAGAAATTTCTTCTGAACCCTCTCCAACATGAGGGAATACTTCACTTGGTGTGGGCTCCAAACCACCGACCCATTCTCAAGCCTACTCCTAACAGTCCTAACCAAAGCACTGTATAGTACTGTGAGAACCCGGGTGTCTCTGAAGTTTCTCGCAGTGCGTAGGACGAAACCCAACATTCTCAGTGAAGTACTACACGTCATTATGATATGAGCATGAAAAGTTAACCTACTATCAAACAAAATACCAAGATCTTTCATAGTGGAGACACGTTTTAAATTTAGAGCCCTCATAGTATACCGGTAAAACCAGGTATGACAAGCTCTAGTGAAAGAAAGAATGAAACATTTAGAGATATTGAATTTAATCTGATTCCGTTTACTCCAGTCAACAATTCTATCAATGTCTGATTGGAGACGAATTCAGTCTTCTAAAGTTTGTATTTCCAAGAAAAGTTTTAGATCATCAGCGAAAAGAAGTGACCTGGAATGCAGAATAATTTCCGTTATATCATTAATAAAAATCAAAAAGATGAGTGGTCCTAAATTAGAGCTCTGAGGTACTCCTGAGAAAACAAGAAACAATTTTGATAAGAATATTCCATGTGATACAAATTGTTTTCTTTCAGTAAAATAGCTGGCAAAGAATATAAGAAACCGGAAAGAAAAACCTATCGTTGACAATTTATTTAATAAGATATCATGGTTTACGGTGTCAAAGGCCTTTGAGAAATCATTGTATGAGCAATCTACTTGGTAGCCTTTATCTAAATAATGAACACTTTTAATGGACACTGCAACGCTGTCCGAAACGTTGGCTAAAGACGGAGGTATCGCAACACGGCATAACACCCCAAAAACAAATAACGAAAATACTTTTGGCCGTGAAAATCTTAAAACGTATCAGTAAAGGGTATTTTTCAATGGGTGAAAAAACATAGAATGTACATAATGGACAATTTAAAAGTTCTAACTTAACAGATGTATTCTGAATACTATAGTTAAAGTCCTTGTATCGTTTAAATAGAGGATTTATTTGGAAGTAAAAACGTTTTTATGTGGATTACCTCTTACGGTGTTCCAATTATCTAGAGCCAGTACCAATTATCATTTTTCAAAATCCTCAATTAAGGGAATGTTATGAGGCGTTAGAAAACTGAAAGAGAAATGAGATAGGGAAGAGGAAGGTTGAACGAGTCTCTGAATGGTGGTCACACCAGGGAATTGTACCAGTGTTGTCTTGTACATTTTCCGACTGTACAGAAAATAAATAAAATAATATATGTATATACATTTTAACGCAGCACAACGTTCATTGGTCGAATGCATTGTGCATATAGTTTTGTATTAGTGATCGAAGAACAGGTGGATGCAATCTGTTAGCCATAAGATGTTATAATAGTTTGTCCAGTCTATAGTTAGAAGTAAGATTATAGAAACATATTATAAATGTGTACAGCGCCCTTGAGGCGATTTTGACGGATTCTTGAATGATCTGACATTGTTGTGTAAATAATATTTCAAACAAATAGGCCGATTGAGTAAAGGGAAGGTACTAAATAATGATTGGTATTATTAATTTCACTGTTTAGATTTTGCAGCTGCTGACCTACCAGAAAACACTCCCTTGGGGCGCTTGGGGGCGGCGACTCAAAATTTGGGAAACCCTGTCTTTGAAAGAAGAATCTCAAGATCTCCAGGTATTTATTATTATTGTTTTTAATTAAGATTTTCTCAATATTATTTGAAGACGTTGAACTCGGCATTACTCCCAAAAGAAAACATATTGACGCACCGTTTGACTTTTGAAATTATAAAACAATTAGGAAAGTTTTAAAACAGGCTGTAATGGCTTGAGCACTGTATGGATAATTTGATAGAAGTGTGATGTGAACATGTTTGGTGTGCCCAACTCTCCAAGTGTGTGGGAAAATATTTCCTTACTTCGGGTGAAAATAAACGAACATTTTCAAATATCGAATTTCTTGAACAGACAATCAATTTCAATGTGGTTTTGATGGCTAGGAGTCGAAAGGTATTATGTAAATTGAGTGCGTCAGATTTGACTATATTTTGTTTTGGGAAAATTGACTTCAAAGATGCAGATCTATAATAAAATAAATTATTGAATTCTAAAAAAATATTATTACCACAATAGATGTATTTTATACGTATTAAAGGTTTGATTAGAAAAAAAAGATCTATTAGTAAAGGCAGTATTTATTAATAAACTAGCCCGGCGGCGTATTTCCAATCCCTAACGCGGTTGAGTCACTCTAGCGACTGAGCCGCGTTAGGGATTGGAAGGCGTAAATCGCCTTACAAACACTACCGCATTTCAGTCGCGCTAGTGACTGAACCGCGTTAGGGATTGTTATGCATAAATCACCTTACAAAAGCTATTCCGATTCAGTCACCTACGCGCTTCGTTGCTCTATCAGTTTCTGTGAGGGCGACGGCCGTAATTATAGAGAGGTTAGCAGAGAGGATGGACAGCGTTTTTTTAGTTAGCATTTTTTTTACATTGAAAATATATTTTAAGTTAAGAAAAACGCGGGTTTTTTTTAACTGAGGGTGACGACCGTAATTATAGAAGGGTAAGCAGAGAGGATGGACTGCGTTTTTTTTCAAAACTATTCCTAAACATATCTGTATTTTTGTAAACCTATGAAATCGCTGTATTTTTGTATCTTTATGACTTGCGTGCTTTTTTTATCTAATTTTATTTTTATTATTTGCACCGTCCTGGTGGAACCACATGTTCTCCAGTCCCAATTCATCCAATTGAAGAATTAATTGTACAACCAAACATGTAAAAGCCCTTTGGGCGTTAAATAAACAAATATATATTTTTGTGGGATAGTCGAGTCTGGTTCTGACCCACTCAATTGGCGTTATCTATTTTTTTTGTCAAATCACACTTCTAGAGAATATTCATACAGTGGTCAAGAAACAGTGAAATTCTTTGTCTTCGGGAGTCGAATTTCCTGAAATTTTCAACCAATTTCAGTAAATGAATTTAGATAATTATGGGTCGATGAAGATCAAGCAAATCCTGCATTCCTGTCATGTCTCTTGGCTGTGGAGAGCAGCAGGAATATAAATTTTATAAGAATCTAGGTTTTAAATGGTATTTACGGATTAATGATTATAATTCTGACGGATTTCGGAGAGGGTTAATAGCACACAGGTCATTGGCCTAAAAAGGACGAATTTATTTTAATATTTTTATGGTGCCTAACTACCTACTAATATAAGTATTTAGTTCCAGTAGGTACCAAAGCAAAAAGTACAATCGGTATCTTATGTAGATAATCTCGCTGGTGTATCTTTATCTTTTTATGTGAATATCGCACAAGAGTCAACTGTTCCCAACCGTTTAAAGCCAGTGGGACTATGCCAAACCAATTTGGGGTAGGTATGTTATGTGGTGAGCCCGAAGGTAGTGGGGAGCGGGAGGACGTGGGAAGACGAAATCGGGGAAGTATCTGATAGTGATCAGATCTGGTCACCAGGCACGTTTCAATTTATTTGCGTAATTTTTTAAAAGACAATATGTTATACAAAGCGTGAGATGGTAGAAATGTTATATAACATCCCCATTCTATGTACGTTAAGGTAAGTCATTTAAAAAAATATTATTTTTATATTCTAAGAACGACAAATGGGTGCCAAATGGATTCAAAACGACGTGTTTAAAATTTTTTAAATTTCTGATACGATCTTCTTCCTCGGAATTCACTTCAAAGTTTTGAAAATTTTCATACTAAGGTGTTATTTCTAGTGTACATAAAAGTGACTATGTCTTTTAAACCATATTTTTTGTAATCTTCTATGTATAGCAAATGTAGTATATATTTACGAAATCATTTACAAAAAGTCCCAAGATTGAGTTTCGCAAAATAATGCCAAAATTTGAGAGCAAAAAGGATTTTGCTGGTATTTGAATACATTGCCTTGAGATAATTTGAATTATATTCATATATTTTTTTGAAATAAATAAATCAAAATATTCCCTCTTTTTGTGTTTTATTGAAAAATAGTTCATTTTAAATGGTTTATCTAACATTTTTAAAAGATTTAACGAGGGTGGGTTTTTCTCTATTATGTGAAATTTCAAAGTCAATCCGGAGGAAGAAGATGACATCCAAATATTATTAAAAAAAATACGTGATTTCATATTTTCATTTAAAACCGTTTTTTCTCTGTTAGACAAATCAAAACGAGATTTTTTTCCCATACAGTCGTGACCCACCTTAATATACGTCCCATCCCAACCACCAATACAAAAGAGTGTTTTTTATTCATTAATTTTTATTTTAGTAATTTTTACATTTAAGTTTACAAATTTTCTAATGTAACTAAAATATTTCATATTGCAAACTAAATTTTATGTAGCTCCTACAATACATCTTGAACTTTCCAATTGGTGTGGACTTTAAAGTTTCTGGTAGAGTTTTTTTTTTGCATGAACTCCACATAGGAGGTCCTGAGAAAAATAATTTCCCTCAGGGCCTATATCATCTTTGGGGATGCTGTGTGGAGGGTTTGAAATGAAGTGGGGAAAAAAAGAGGATGGTGGATAGAACGTGTATATTCAGATCTGATAATGTAAAAAATACTGTTTCAAGCAACAGTCAAATTTGAACACTAGTTTTTTACAAGGGAGAAATTTGATATTGTCACATTTTCGAACACGGACAGCCTAACTAAAATTACTATCTACAAAACATACCCATGAAAACGATACCAACTTCTGTATTTGGAGTCATATGGCTGCCAATATCGGAAAAATTGAAAAATAAAATATTGAGATTGGTCATGATTAGAAATTTTAACGGCCATAAGTATCTGATAGTATTAATAACCTAGCATCTACACGGTTAAAATTTAAGAATCTGACTTTAAGTACATTTCTGACACCGCGCCTGATGCAAAACTATTTTCGTACGTCAAGTTTGTTACAAAGCTACTGTCATGTTGCCCGCCGCCCGTACAGCGGAGCGGGTTTTTAACTGCCAGTTTACCATAATTACTTTTAGAATCACGATGAATATGGGACTAATAAAACGACAGTACTTAAAAAGGTTTCGGTAGCATAGCTAGGTTATGAGCTGCACGTGTTCTTGCAAAATTGCATCTTAGAATACTATATCATTTTTCGACCATTTGTTAATATTAAATTAAAGCTCGTTGTGGGCATTATTTATCCAGTGGGACGTGACTGGAAGAGCATTTTGTTTGTTTGTTTTTGGTTGTCCTGAATTGTTTTGGAAAGGTCGCGTTGTTTTTGTTTACGATCCGCATAATATCAGTGTCCTTATTGCGATGGCATGTGGCACAAGTTGTCCTGCAAACAATGTTAAGTTAAAGATTAATAGGGCGGAAGGGAACTGTCTAAGTAAATTTAGTAATAGATACCTAATGTAACTAAATGTATTTACAGACACACCGCTGACAGCTCTGTTAGGACATTTACCCTTTCTAATAAACTATACATACCTACTATTATGCAGGTTAGGGAACGCACCCATACTACGTGACACGTTTAGGGGGAGGGGGGGTCTTCAAAATGTTACGCTTGGTACAAATGAGCGGCGGCGGGCTTAGGTTTTTGGTCACCGGAGGGGGGGGGGGGGGGGGTTAAAAATTGCAAAAAGTTGGTCACGTAGTACGGGTGCATTCCCTTATTAGAAAGAGAGGTTCCGGCATAACCATAAAGTCAGTATCATACGAGATCTGATGTTTTTCTTTTTCAGGGCTTATAAATTGTGTAAAAAGAATAACTGCGAAATATGTTAATATATGCACATTTATAAACATCGAAGAACTTTTTTGGTACCTACCGACTAGGTAAGTGAAATTGTTATTAGTATAGTACAGTGATTCTTCAAGGGGGCGCCAGCGCCCCCCTGTGGGCGTTTTGGAGATCTGGGGGGCGTTTTTAATTTTTTTTTGCATTTAGGGGGCGCTGCTAAAGTACCGAGTGGGATTGTGTCAATTTATAAAATAAGCTCATTCACGAGCTATGCACAAATTTGTACTGAAGTTTATTGAGATTTATTTATTTATTTTTATTTAAGTACATAAAACAGGCATTATGCCCAAAAATTTACATATATGGATGATTTAAATAACAGAAATTATAACAAAAATTTCAGAAATTATAAATCACTTTTATTACACTCCCTATCCCATTGATAGATAACATCTAAAGGAATAATTACGAATAAAAAACCAACAAAAAAGTGGTCCTGAAAAGCTGCCACGGACATTACTGCTTATCTGCAGGTTCTTATCTTAACTAATAAGAAATTTGAGCAAGAATGTTCAAATTCAATTTGTCTGCAATTAAATTAAGGAATAATTAGGTACAAGGTATTTTACAACATGTCATGATCTTCATAACGAACAAAGTTTGGTGATTCGCATGTATTTAGGTAACCTCATGTCTTCGTGTGGAGTGCCCCAAGGTATAATTAAGTTTTAATACTCTAGTTCAGAACCTAACCTACAAAGTTCCTTACCAAATAACAAGCGGAATGGATTACGGCCTGGCAAGTTTCAAAGCCTCGCGAGTCTCGCAGAACTCATAAACTCGTGTGAACTATTTCAAAGTTGGAGCTCGTATGTTAATTAGGTACCTACTTGAAATTCATGATATTGTTAAGAAAGTGGGTAGGTACTTTCTTGTCAGATTTTAGTTCATATTGAATGTGTTCTATTTTTAAAGCAGATACAGAAATGTGTTGTTTCCATTGGTGAATTATTGGAGTGAAAATCCAATGAAGGCGCGAAAACGAGTAGGGAAAATGAGGTTATATAAGGCTTTGAGTAGTAGGAACCTCCTTCTTTATCCAACGTTTCGGACAGCATTGCAGTGTCCATCATCAGGGCAGATCCGGCAGATGTGTAATTGTTAGTGGTGAAATGTGTGCTTATTTACTTGGAAGCGATACCGTGTTGCCAGCTCATACACTACGTATAGAAATAAAGTAACAGTATAGTAATTTGTTGCGAACAAAGAAATTAGCAAAATTTGAGAATAATAAACGGCGACATAAATCAACACGTGGAATCGTTACTTTTGCGAAAAGCGTGTAGGCTGTAAACAAGGAGAAGTTTTATACTGACACTGTTAATAATTTGTAGTGTATTGGTTATTCATGTAGTTACAGATTACTTCAATAGATGTCGATTGCATAGATAGTAAAGCAAAGTTTTGCTGTATCCTAACAGGTAGCAGTTAAATATGATATAAGAACAGTACCGTCTATCGTCGCTCGTGTCTTAGATACGAACGGTTATGATGATGGCCGATTAATAAATCAACTAGTAACCACATGAATATCAAACTTATTTGGAAGATATCCAACACATCTTAAATTGTATTCATTTTGGAAATTAAGAGACACAGCATAATTGAATAAAGTATATATTATAGTTTTCGAGATAATTTGCTTGTAAAAAGAAAACGACTCGTAAGCGTCTGGTTTGATCAAAAATAATGTTAACCAGTTCACTTTAATGTCTGCTGTGTTAATTTCAGATGATGGCCAAAGACAAAAAAGGAGCATGCATTCCCATAAAACCCCTGGGGCGTTTATTGAAAAACGACATTAAAAAGTTCGCAGTTTGCAAGCTCGCCAACCGGCATAAATTTGGAATTAAATAATATAATTTCTGATGTGCCGTTAGCTGTATTGAGACTGCAAAAGTTAGGTATCTACATTTCTGATAAACAAAATAATTTAATTTTAAATGATTCCTGTACATACATCCTTAACACACATATAAAAACATCTGTAGCTGTGAATTTTAACGTAGAAACTGGTAGAAAACAGAAAATTTGGATTTTGTAAAAAAAAATTTGTAGGAATGTAATTAGGCAGAGTCCCAACTGCCCGGAGCTGATGGGAATGTGGTATTAATTTTTTTTGTCTATAATTAAATTTAATAATTTTAGTTTTAAGTTCTGCAAGTATTTCCATTTTTTATTATCGTGGTAGCTATTTCGGCTTATAAGACCATTTTTTAAATGTGGTTAGACCACTTTGAGACGACTTATTTATAGGATTCTAAATTTCAATTTTGAAAGGTGCCTAAAAAAACTAAAACACCTACAGAACTTAACAAAGACATTATTAAATTTCATTTAAATAAAAAAATTAAGAAAAGGGAATATGGTATCCTCAATTTGGGGTATGATGGAAATCTGAAGGCAGCATGGAGGGGAGATAAATGAGAGGGAGGAAAGTTGAGAAAAACGTGGTTAGGTATTCAGATCGCGTTATTAAACATGGTTAAAACCATTTCAAGCAAAGTTTCAATTGTTGATGGTAATCACTCTACATCTTACAGCCTACGCCTACAGGGTCTCTCAGAATACATTGCATGTTTTAAAAGTCATTCTAGTAAAGGTGTAAGCGTTTAAATAAATCGAAATAGTTATTGGTTTTAGGTTATTTAGGTACTCAATGTGATGCAGATTCACCAGTTTCATGCTTGTGCCACTAATTTCCGGACACCGTGCATAAATTTCGTCTGCACAAGAATCGTATATTTATTATGATGAATCCTATACCGACGTGTTCATGTGTTCAATCTAGATAAATTGGAAGTGGACGTGCCCAAACAATGGAAGGTTTTCACACATAATTTAGATATTACCTGAGTATCTCACGACACATGCTCCGTTATATTCTACAAACATTGTTCAGGAAATTCAACAAACTAATAATTTAAAAAAAAAACTTATGCCACGTTTATTATAAGATCGTCTCTCAATAAATGAACCAAATTAAGTAAAGCACGCTGAGGAAAAAACTTTTCGAATTTTTGGAAAATACTTCTGAAGATATAAGCCGTCAGTCTTATTTGGACAAGGCTTTAAAAGTTTTTTTTTTTCAAAAATATCCAAAACGTACACAAAATAATTTTTCAGAACCATCAAATTTTCAAAGCTTCCATTTATTTTAAAAGGTTCTAACATCATTTTGAATTTTCCATTTTGCTTGTATCTGACAATTGATCGTTTAACTAAAATAATTTACACAAGATTCAACCTAAAAATCAGAAATCGGTAGATAGTGAAATAGAAAATGAAAAATCGGCTTTTCAAACTTTTAAACCTCATATCTCAGAACAAGGTAAAATGAAGTTAAATTAAAGATAAGTCAAAGTTAAACAAGTAAAATTAAACAACTGGCCCTAAGGACAAGTTTAGTGGTTTCACAGAATTTGAACAATTCGTCAAATTTCGAAGTTAATTTTGAAGATGTGTGAAAGTTTTTTTTTTTTTAATTTCACATTTTGTTAATATTTCAGTTATGTGAAGCAACTGGCCCAGATTAATATAATAACAGAACTTGAAAAAAAACATTCACAAAACTAAAAAAAGAAATTCCATGTTTGATGAATTCTCCTAGTTAAAATCCGTGAAACAACTGTTACAAATCTGGTGTATTTAAAATAAAATGTGTGTACTAGGCGTGTCCATATTATTATCTGTACATTTACCAATTATTGTGCCGGTTCGAATCTCGTCGACGTCCCAAGACACAATTGCATAATATGCCGCTATGCCGCTACTTCGACTCGTTCTCGTGTTCAACAGCTCGGTTGTGGAACGATTTGCCGGCCTTTGTGTTTCCTCCTTCCTACAATATGGGCCTCTTCAAGACATGTTCATTCCTTCCTCTCCTCAAAAAGACCCTCGAAACAGCATCTTTTTTTTTTTTTTTTACAGTGAATACCTCACAAGAATCTCAACTGCTCCCGTCTGGAGCCAGTGAGACTATGGCATCCCCAATTGGGGGATGTTGTGAGGCTGAAGGTAGTGGGGAGGGGAAGGAGGTGGGGAAGAGGAAGGTTGGGAAGTACCTGGCTATTCAGATCTGGTCACTAAACACGGCTAAAGCCATTTTCAAGCAACGTTTCAATTCTGAATGGTGGTCTTACACCAGGGCGATACTGATAGTATCTTCCACTCTGGAACATGCCGCAAATATACTATATATTATTTTAAATGAATTAATTGTGAAAAAACAAATTAATCAAATAAAATTTATTTGCGCATGCCGGGTTCGAACCCGCGACCTCCGGATTGTGAGTCAAGAATCTTACCCACTGGACTACGGAGGGCATCTCAGATGACTTTTAAAATATTTTCCTCAGGGCCTCCTGTGTGGAGTTAATTAAAAAAAAAAACTTCATACGCTCATAATATCGTAATTTTTAGAGACATCGTAAATCTAATTCTACTGTCGTTATTATCCATTAAAATATTATTATGCGTTTTCATCAAAACAAAAGAAAAACATGGGACGACCTCATTATACATCATATTTCAGGCATTGTGAAATTTGTTAAATTTTGTTTAAAGCAGCAAAAATTCTCAAACAATGTGCTCTAGCGTCATTAAATTTTCACAGTTCTTAACTGTCTGGATATAAAACTATTTAACTTTCTTGTTAGATTTTAGTTCATATTGAATGTGTTCTATTTTCAAAGCAGATACAGAAATGTGTTGTTTCCATTGATGAATTATTGGAGGGAAAATCCAATGAAGGCGCAAAAACGAGCCGGGAAAAGTGAGGTTATAGGAAGCTGTGAGTAGTAGTAAGTAATTTTTTGCGAACATGTAAGTTAAATATAACATCCATTTGGTTGTAAAATACTTTGACAAGACGCAAAAATTTTTGTTCCATATTTTTTTTATTTTACAACAAGATTTTAATTAGAATAATGAAATAATTTTACTTTGTATAAACCACTTATTTGATGTGCAAATCCGACCGGTTTCGGAACAAACGTTCCTTCGTCAGGGAAAGCTTGTGTAGTATATAATAAGTGGTTTATACAAAGTAAAATTATTTCATTATTCTATAATGGATAACCACAAAGTAATAGCTACATTCAAAAATATAAGATTTTAATTGTTTAAATCAGAAGCTAGGCAGTAAAGATAACTAACTAACTAACCATCACGCCGTTTCCCTGCAGGGGTAGGCAGAGAGGACGGACCGCCAAACAACTCGGTCTTGGCACACACTCTTTGCCTCACTCACATTCATACATCGTCTCATACATTCTCTTCTATTATTCTGACTTTTGACATGGCCCGACTCAAGTATTTGATTCACTTGATCGTGCCACGTCTTCCTCGGGCGTCCCCGACTTCTTCTACCATTCACATTCGCGTCGTATATTCTTCTTACACTACTATCTTCGTTCATTCGCTCTACATGTCCAAACCATCTGAGGGTCCCTTTCTTAATCTTACTCATTATGTTTACATCAGCCTTACATTCTTTGCGGATATCCACATTTCTCACACGATCATACATTGTTTTACCACACATACGTCTCAGGGATCTCATTTCAACAGCATTCAGCTTACTTTCATCCTTCCTCTGCCAGTTCCATGCCTCACTGCCATACATCAGGGTAGGTACCAGGACTCCATTGTGGACTTCTAGCTTCGCTTCTTTTGACAGTTTTTTATTAGCGCCAACGGCATTCAGTCCACCATTAATGGAGTTACCGGCATTCACCCTTCTTTCAATATCTCTATCAGCCTTCCCATCTCTCGTAAACACACTACTCAGATACACAAACTCATCCACCTGCTCCAAGTATTCATCATTCACAACTATGTTGCATACTGTTTTCGTACTCTCTCTTTCAAACACCATGACTTTAGACTTACTTACATTCATCATTAACTCATTCTTCATACATACTTCATTCATCCTAGATACGAGAGACTGTAGATCTTCCATAGTATAATATAATATATATATAATATGTATATAAGTGCATATCAATTACTTAAGCCTTGGCTTCTGGACCAAACGGACACGCAAAAGCGATCAGTTTGAGACAAAACTCAAGACATGAGGTCTCTGAAGGACAGTGAGATCTGTCTGAAACTTCAGGAGTTAAAAAGTCCTTTTCAGGACTACATTACGCGGGTAAACCGAGAAAATTGTTTTACATCTTACACCCGTGAAAACTTTAACCATAACATATATATATCATTACTAAAGACCGGATTATATGCAACAAAAACAGCCCAAAATATGCATGCAAATATGCAATAAAAATAGCTAAAATATGCACGAAAATCCATAAAAAGGGCCAAAATATGCAACATGAAATAATACAGGAAGTCATATTTTAAAGTATTTTTTATTTTAGTAAGCTATTAGTTCCCAAGGATAACAATCGTATTTTCGAAAATATCAATTACAAAATGTATTTAACAATGAAATTTACAATTTACCTTTAAAAACGTATATGACTAAGTACTGTTCTAAATGTTCTGTAGACAAATTGTGTCTACGATCGCTTTACATATTTTTGTAAGTGGAAAAAGGAGCGTTCTACGTCTATTGATGTGACTAGACAGAATTTAAATTTGGGTGCGATTTTTGGACTTATTTTGCCGGGCAAAATTTCACCTGCTCCGTTGATAAAGCTACCAATTTGGCACAAGGGTTCAAACCCTGGGTTCTTGTTCAGTAAGTTTTCAAATTTTTCTTTGAGTTTACGCGGGAATAGCTTTGGCAACGAGGAATTCATAAGGCGAATTTTCTTCATAACCTGAGTACATTCATTCAACGCCAATCCAAACGTTTTCACTAGTCGTGGGGTGATAAGATCACTAGCCGCGCGTTTAGCCATCTGACATTTATAGTGTCACTATGTGAACGATGAAGGAGATCGAGCGTAAATATGCAAGATCTCAATTTTTTTACTAAAATATGTAACTACCACCGAAAAGGGTTTAAATATGCAAATGCATATGCAAATATGCATTTGCATATAATCCGGTCTTTAATCATTACATAAAATAAATATTTAAATATAATATAGTCGGTTAAATCTTAACAGATATAATGTAATACCACGTTATTAGTGTTTATTTATTTATTTATTTATTTATTATTTAAACGCCCGTACATAGGGCTATTACATACATAATACAGGTGTATTGAACATTTACAAACATTATACATATATATATAGAATAACATACAGTACATACATACATACGATGCATATTAGTACAACAAATATTTATCATTTTTCAAACATATCAGTTACATAAATAACTAGTTATTTTTGCTTTGATGCAAGACGGTGAGGTTTTGAAAATATCGAAAAGGTCTGTATACGTATTGGCAGTTCGGTGAAAACGCACTAGCGGTGAATGATAGGAATAGTTAGTGCTATGATTGTCACTGTGGAAAAGGTGGTGGAGTCGAGTTGGTTTAACAGGGACACGAATATTTATAACACTTAACATTTGAGGGCAGTCTATGAGATTGTTCAGTAATTTAAAAAGTATAAGAATGTCATTAATAGTACGCCGGGTAGAAAGTAGTGGTAGGTTTAGATCAGACATTAATGCATTGTAGCGGATTTCAATTACAGGCTGTCTCAATTTGAATTGAACGTATCGAAGAAATTTTCTTTGAACTCTCTCCAAACGGTGTAAGTTATAGGTATAAATCGGAGACCATACAGGAGATGCATAGTCCAGCTGCGATCTTACAAGAGAGCAGTAAAGTAGCTTAATTGACTCAATGTTTTGAAAAGTCCTTGTGTTACGTATTACAAAACCTAGAATTTGCATGGCCTTATTGGAAATTGTTTCACAGTGACGATCAAATGCAAGTTTCCGGTCAAAGATAACACCAAGGTCTTTGATAAATGGTACTAATGCAATTTCATTATTGTTAATTAAATACGATGTAGATATTGGAATCCGTGAACGGTAAAAACACATGTGGAAACATTTTTTTACGTTTAGGAATAATTTATTTATTTCACACCAGCTAGCAAGTCTATCTAAATTTTGCTGAAGGATAAGTGCATCATTTAAACATTTTATAATCTTAAAAAGCTTTAGGTCATCTGCGAATAGAATGAATTTGACATTATCGAAACATAAAGATAGATCATTTATAAATAAAATGAAGAGAAGTGGGCCCAGATGAGAGCCTTGAGGAACTCCCGAAGTTACTTTAAATTTATACGAAAATTTATTATTTAATTTTACCATGAGTTCACGGTTACAGAGGTAACTATTCAACCATTTTAGGAATGATCCATGTATACCAAGGGCTTGCAGTTTCGCGAGAAGGATATTAATATTTACTTTATCAAAGGCTTTTGAAAAGTCAGTATATATTGAATCTACTTGTGCATGAGACGTGAAAGCTTCACAGATATAGTGTTCATATAATAGAAGATTGGTTGTGGTTGACCGTCCGGTAACAAAACCATGCTGTTCTGGAGTAATAATATGCCTAAACTTATCAGCAATCTTATCTAAGACAATACTTTCAAACATTTTCGGGATGGTAGACAGTATGCAAATTGGTCTATAATTTAAAACACAATTTTTATCACCTGATTTAAATACAGGTGTCAAGTGATTAAGTTTCCAAGGACCAGGAAATATTCCAGTTCGGAGTGAGAGATTAAATATGTGTTGAAGAGGAGCTGCTATAAACTGAGCGCATTCCTTTATGAATACCGGAGGAATTTTGTCAGAACCTGACCCCTTCTTACAATCTAGAGATCTGATCTTTTTATTAACATCATCCAGGGAAATGTGGCATGTTGATATATCAGTGACATTGGTGTATTTAAATTCAGGTAAAGACACATTATCATTATTGTGTTCATAAACACTTGAGAAATAATCAGCAAAGAGATCAACTATTTCTTGATCATTGTCAGCATGTTTGCGCCCTGAATACATTGATCTAGGACAGCCGTTATTGTCTTTAAGAGACTTCACATAATTCCAAAAATGTTTTGGATTTGACTTGATAGTCTGCTCTACATCTGTAATATAATCTGAATAGCATTTTTTAGATAGACTTTTACATTTATTTCGTAAATCAGAAAAAATTTTATAGCAGTCAATAGAGTTATTGGATTTATAGTTAATGTGAGCAATTTTTTTACATTGAATGAGTTTTTTTAGTTCAGTACTAACCCATTTTGGGTAACAATCGTTTCGTTTTACAATAGATGTTGGTATGCAATTTTCAATGGTATTATAAAGGATTGAATTAAACACATTTGTTGCTTCTTCTACGTTTGTTGACATAAAAATGGGGGACCAATTGAGTGAAGACAGATATAATCGCACTTGTTTATAATCAGCTTTCTTGTAGTTTCGTGCGTGAATAGGAGATTGGGGGGTAAGTTCAATGGGGGCCAAATAAATGATCGCTTGTAATGGGGGATGATGAGAGTCAATGGATACTATTGATTCTTGCGATTCGCTGATATTACTATTATTAATGTTTGATATGACAAGATCAAGAATTCTATCATTTATATTTTTAACATGATTTAATTGTTTAAGATTGATAAAGTTAATGGTATCAATGATTAATTGGGCTTTGGCAGAAATGGGATTTGAAGATTCAGTGGGTTGTGCCCAGTTTACATTTGGAAGATTAAAATCCCCAAAAATTATCAATTTTGCATCAGGATATTTCATTTTCAATGATTCAATTTCATCACAATGTTTACAATACACATCAACACTAGCTTGGGGGGGGATGTATGCACACACAATAATTATTTTTGTCGTTTTTAGTTTCGCTAATATAGCTATTTGTTCAATGTTTTTATTTTTTAGTTTTAATAGTTTTGAATGAAACAACTTTCTGATCGATATTAAAACCCCTCCGCCAATAATATTTTCACGATCCAGCCGGTAAATATCGTAGTTGGTGAAGCCTAATTCAGGGGAAGATATTTTTTCATGAAGCCAGGTTTCTGTTAGGCAGTACACATCGTTGTTTAACGTTGGAATATTACATCTTAGGGTGTTGAGCTTGGTGCGTAAACCTCTAACATTTTGGTAGTAGAGTGTTAGTTTTGTGGGGAGTTTTTTGAATGAGCCTTAACGATTTTGGGTATACCATTAATATGTTTGATTAGTATATCTGTTTCTCCCTTTTTCTTTCGCTCCTCCATTTTGTTCCACAAATCTGTTAATTGCTGTCTTTGCTGGAGCGTCCTATCAGGTTTAAGTCGAATGCCATTTGGTAATCTGGTTTTATTAAATATAAACTGTTTAGCTTGCATGGTGTCTTTTAGTTCAATTTTTATAGGTCTCACGTTATCCAATATTTTTCTGCCAATTCTATAGATCTTCATTTCATCAATGTTATTACCCAAAATAGACAGATTACGTGTATTCTCCAACCCACGTTCCGGATTTACATTCAAATTAATTCTGATGGTACTCAAATCTAAATAATGGGTCGAACCTGCTCCGCAAACCCGACAGCGGTCATCAAATTAACATGCAAATCTGCAGCCCCGGATCTTCGTTTTTTTTTAGGCGGGGCAAATACTGAAAAATGCCGCCCCCGCCCACTTAGGTATCTATATTTATTTTAACCTTGCTGGGGGGGGGGGCATATTCGAATCAAAGAACTGGTTTTACTGTAACTAATTAAGAAATTTAATTATAGCTACACCCAGAACATGCAAATGGTTTTCCTTAAATTCTGGCTGCATATAGTCTGCAACCAGAATTTTAAAACTGCACTTTGAACACGAGAATGGTTTCCATCAAAATGCTTCAGCAGATGAAATCACAACTGAAATTTATCTTGCTGGCTGCTTATTCGTTTTAAACTGCTACATTGCATTGTATTTAAATAAAAGCTGAAATAAAAAGGCTGTTTTACTTCTCAGTCATATGATGGCTGCCATCGTGTAATAAACAAATCATGACACGCATAACGACGTAAAAATTTTAAGTAAGTTTGAATAATGACGAATTGACGACGTAAGTGATTGCACGTATTAAATTGAGTTTAAAAAATAAATATAGTAACTTAAAAAGCATAAAATAGTTATATAAAATACTTACCCAGAAAAGCGATCGATGAACTGTGATAGATTTATTGATGCGACACTAATGACATCAGTATTGTACCTTCGGTTGATCAACAAGTACTAAAGAGTAAAAATAAACAACACACTTTTGACAAATTTTTAAAACAAAACACTGTCGTGGAGAGAGATCGACGAGGGAGTTTTCGAATAAAGCTTCATCTCTTTCGCACGCACGGTAACCAGAGCAGACGCGTGCTGCCGCGATCTGTGGTTCCTGCGGGCGAGCGGGTCGGGTGCGTATTTTGAACTATGCCTACGCGCCTCGCGAATAATAAATGTTCGTGCAGCACGTCTCACTCAGGGCTCTGGGTATCAGTCGAGTTAATATGGCCGTGAAATTTCTCTACTTGTACTATTATTTATTCCGTGGTCAAAGTTGAGTTTGGCCGCCCTCTGAACTTGCCGCCCGGGGCATGGGCCCCGGCTTGCCCCCCATTAGATCCGGGGCTGCAAATCTGTGGCTACATTCACAGGTATTAGATAGCCATCGGAATTGCCAATAAAGGATTCGCAGCAAGAAAATAACAACTTACCTATAATTGGTCTTTTCATCTAATGAAATCTATCATTAAATTTATCGATGTTTGTTTGCAACGGTGTAAGTAAGAATTTAAGGAAGCATAAGTATTCAATTATTACGCATTTAACTGAAATGAAGATACGGAGTGAAATTAAAAACTAAAAAATCAGAGTGTGCAATTCACACGCAGTAAAAGTGAAACCTTTAGAAAACTAAAGTAGACAAGAGACTATGAAGCACTTTTTTTATCAATGTAAGGATGATTTTTTATCTATTTTTGTCGTCCCTTCCAGTGCACCTTTTCCTATAGATACATTTGGTCATATTATTTGTATTCGTGTTTTCTTCTTCGGAGTCGCTAGATTTTGTGCTTTATTTTGCCTGTTCATTTTGGAGTGTTTTTAAGATTGGATATTGATTTTACAAAAATATATACATATATATTTTTTTTGGATTTCGTAGGTTTCGATCCTTAGTCCGCTAAATGTCCGCATAGGTTCGTCAGGAGTTTTATACCACTACACCAAAAGAGACTTGCGTGGGACTGTGGATTTATCGTAATATATTGCAACCGATTACCCGTGAATAAAGTAAATATTTTATTGCTATCTCATTCTCTCGCTTTGGATGTATTTGTTTGTTTCTTTTTAGTGTCGCTCGTTTCTGCTTCATCGAGTTTTAAATCACAACGGTGCTAATGAAGTTTTCACTTCAATAAAATGTAGTTTATTAACATTAACAATGTGGTAAACTTTCAAGACACTACGCGAAGAGTGATCATTATAGATTTCAAAGAAAATTGATGTCGTCAATTCAATACCTTGACTCGTAATCAAATTTAAGTTCAAGAAAGAATTTCTACATTTGAAAAGTTCCACATTTCACCTGAAGTAACGGAAAATCTCTGTTTCATCGGGTTATTTTATTATTCGTACGTCGAATGCGTTACTTTTGTGACCTCTGATGTAGGTATGCAAATGCGAAAACAAACTTTGAAGACAAGTTCTAACAACGAACAGTGTTATTCTTTGATTCTGTATGTTTGGCTACAAAAAATTCAAAAAAATATCAACGACTGCTAACCGCTGTTATTAAAGAAAAGAAAACAAGCGAGTTTTTGTGCAATGTCTCGACAGCATAATATGGGTAGAATGTATACCCAAATGTACACAAATACCGGAATAATAATATACAAACTTAAAAACGTCATATCGCACACCCGCAACCACACTGCCGCAAGTCAAAAAATGCCAAACTGAGATAATGAACTTTGAGCATTTGCATACCTACTCACTAAATATATATATACGAGGGTCAGTCAAAAAGTAATGCCTCCTATTTTTTTTTCACTTTTTCAAGAAATAAAAATTGCAACTACATTGGTCGAAAATCACACTATTGACGATTAATTTGTCAATTTTCAATATAATAAATTACGATAACGTACTTTGAACATTAAATTTTATAAAATTATCTGATCGTAGAATCATTTCCTATTTAACCTGTTTGTATAAAAACATTAATTCAATGTTTGATACCCCTGATTTATTATATATAATCTCTTTTCATACTCCAGGCAGGTCGGTCACAAGACAGTACCTAACATATTATTGTAGCAATTCCAAGTCAACATCCGAATATTACACTCCAATGCGACGGATTCAACAGCTTGGAAACAAATACTCCGATGTTGTTGATTTATTTAGTACATCAATTTTAATATATACCTAAGCATACCTTATTGAAGTTTTTTCATCAAATAGGGGAATATTTTGATAAAGCTCTTTAAAATGACTAACACATTAACAGTATTTTGTCGGCTGAAAGAAAAAAAAAACTTTTTTTTTTTTTAAATATTTTTACCACATACTTACTGTGTAGTTCCAATTCAATAATATTTTTACTTTATATTATATTTATTTTTGTGCAAGTGTTTTAAACAGTCGTTTCCTGCACTATTTACTAGTATAATGTTAATTTTGTTATACATATATATGTATGTCAAAGCCTAAATAGGTGTAAATAAATAAATAAATAAATAATCTCCACCCATTTATAAAATTTTGGTCCATCTTTTAACAAGGGCGTGTATCCCAGAGTGGTAAAAAGCGTGGTCCTGCTTCCTAAGGTCATCCGCCATAGCCTTTGTTGAGCGAAAGACGTGCTTTAAGCTTTTTAAGGGTTGTGACGTATTGCACACAATTTATTGTGCATCCCTACTCCAAAAAATCAACCACAATTAAACCCTCTGCATTCCTAAATATTGTCGTCATAACTTACCCTGCCAATAGCACAGTTTTGAATTTTTTCGTCGTCGGTGAGTTTGTGCGATGCCATTCCATTGACTGACTCTTTGATTCAGGTTCCATGAAATCCATGTTTCGTCTCCGGTCACAATTTTTATGCAGTTACATCACTGTAGGTACACATTTTTTAGTCTTTCATGAATGCGAATTTTTTTTTTACATGAGCTCCACGCAGGAGGCCCTGAGGAAAATAATTTCCCTCAGGGCCTATGTCATCTTTGAGGATGCTGTGTGGAGGGTTTTTTTTTAAGGAAAGGAATGAGAGGAGAGTTCTGGGAAGGAAAAGGGTTTAAGGGGTGGGTAGGAATCTGGGGTTCAGTATGTCCTGGTCATCCGCCTCCAAGACCTAGACAAACCTCACCCCATGAACCCGGCACCCCTGCTAAATCACCAAACGTAGCAAACCACTTGGGGTGAGGTCGAATAGGCGAATTGACCTTCTGCATTCAAGAATTCAATCAATCAACATTGATAAATATCCATGTTTGCAAACGACTGCAGTGCTGCCACCTGTTGACGCAGAAACTTAATATTGCGGTAGATTGTAGATGAAGGTTTTAGGAATAGCGCCAAATTCAATTTTTTCATTTAACTAACTTTATTTAATTATAAAAAAATAGGAGGTATTACTTTTTGACTAACCATAGTATATGGATATGGCGTACATTGCTCTATGACTAATTCTGGTCTATGTGTAGTTTTTTGATTTTGAATATGAATTGTACATTGAATATTATTTGGACATTTTATCGTCATCTTTCACTTATTATCTGATCTGAGTAAACTTACGTGTAAGTTCCTTATCAAAGATTAATGGAAAAAAATGATCAGAAATTTACCGCCCTTTCTATGTTTTTTTTTGTAGTTCTTTTTACTTAGAGTAGACACAGCTTTTCAGCCTTCATGAACAGCATGCAACTTTTTTTTTCACGTAAGCTCCACATAGGAGGCCCCTCAGGAAAACATTTCCCCTCAATGCCCTTGTCATCTTTGGGGTTATGTGAACGGTCTTTTTAGAAAAGAAAGGAGAGAAAGTTCTGGGAAGGAAAAGGGTTTAGGGGTGGGTAGGAATCTGGTGGTCAGTGTATCTAGGAGTAACGGACGTTTAAATCTAATCCTTCCACTGTGGTGCAAGGCAATGTTCCGAAAGAGTCCTGCTGGAGAGATCAAAAGATATTCCTCAACCAGTCTCTCCCGATCTGGCTTGCCACGCAGTTGGTGGGAGGCATCCGCCGCCAAGACCCGGAAAGGCCACTAGCGGACCACTTGGGGTGACCTATAACCTATGGCAGCTAGACCGAACGTCATGCGCATCCTTGCTGGGACTGCCAATCGATTGGAGAGGACTCCCAACCGTTTGCCATTCCCTTATTACTTATCTACTGTGACTTCCTCCCAAACAGGTGCTTATAGGATACGCTGGATACAATCACCCAGCGCTTGCCACCTCGTGGACTTTCACCAACCTGTCCCATTTTCTTGTCTATATTTTGTCGTACTAACACATATTGTATCTGTATTTCCCGCTAAGCACTTGGATACTGCTTACTAACAACGTATGCAGGGACATTGGAGGTCTAGATTCGTTATCAAATGTAGAGTCGTTTTTACCAAAAAAATTAGAGTCCTTGCCAGAGCCTTGAAGGGGTATCTGTTACCTATACCAGGGCGGGTAAGTGGTGGGTCCTCCAATGACCTGTGGCAGAGGTGTTGGTTATCCAATAAATGGTTCTCGGGCGGTGGTATCCATATCCACCTCCCAAATATATTTTTAAGTTTGTATTTCACTGAGGCAGAATTGGCCAAAAATAAATTATGTCTGTAACGGCGAAAATTTTAAATATAATCGATTACAATATATAGATATCCATTTCTACATAACATGTTATCATGAGCGAAAATGTTTAAATTTGCATAAAAATATTAATTTAATCGTTTTGGCGTCTCCATATATCTGTATATGTTTATACCTACTATAAAGCAGAAAATCTAGTTGGCTGAGATAGCAAAAACTTCTCTCGAACTGTGAGCACATTATCGAGTTCTATTATCGCAAGATTTTTCTTATTGGAATTAAAGTGTTTTAGAGGCAAGCCATCCAAGGGCAAGGCAAGATCCCAGTTGAAAAATTAAACGTGATTCCATAAGATTTATTTCCCTTAGTTTGATGGCCGCCATGGTTGAATGGTCACGATCCTCGGCTACGAATCTAAAAGTCGCTGGTTCATATCCCAGCGTGCGCAAGTAAATTTGTCATTTGATTAATGTACGTTATTTCACAATTTATTAATTTAATTAATATTTTGTAAATTTGCGGCACGTTCCAGGGTCGTAGATACTTTTAGGACCACTCTGATGAAAAATTGCCATTCAGAATTGAAACGTTGCTTGAAATGGCCTTAGTCGAGTTGGTGACCAGATATGAATAGCCAGGCCACCTTTCTCTTCTCCATCTCGAAATACCCACAAAACTCCTTGGTCGGGCGTATCTGCCAATCTTATAATGCTCTAAGAGATATTGACATTTTCCATTGTACCCTTAAATCGTTTAAAATCAAACTAACCGTACAATGTACTTAAATGAAAACTATTATTTCTTGTTTATTACTTTCTTTTTAATAACTTTTTACTTAACATTGTGTACTATTATTTTAAACAACTACTGGAAAGTATTATTTTTGTATTGATTATTATAACCTTTTTGATATTTTTTTACAACGTGCTTACACCATATACCTACTATAATTGTTTAATTACCACTTGATTCTTAATCACATAATCATTAACGATTAAAAACTAAATATTATAAATGAAACTTAACTGGTTTTAATTATATTCACTATTTTATGTATAATTACTTTATACACAACTGTATGCTTTCTAAATAAATATAAATAAATAAAAATAAATCTCCTTCCCCCCCCCCCCCTCCACTACCGTTAGTTATCATATCGCAATAAGGGATGCCATAGTCTCACTGGCTCGTTGAGAGCCCTTGGGATTTGTGCGGTATCTATTCACATTTAAAAAAATCGTGTAAAGCGTAAAAGATCTGGAAAACCGCGTTATATTAAAATAACAATTTAAAAAAGACAATAAAAATAATTTTCCATTAAAATATTATGTAGAGTAAGTTCGGGTAATATGGCCTAGTCGGCCAATATGGCCAGTATTATTTTCTCCGACACCATCCAACACTAGTGGTTTATGTATCCGCCATATTGTCAGGCACCTTCCCTTGACCCCCTCAGTAGATCCTTGCGTTGTGGTGAGTGCGCGTTTGTCTGGTGAGTGCGACGATCGAAAAATATCTGATTTGATGTTATTTTTTGGTAAGTTTCACTCATTACTGTCCCTCAAATAATCATTGTTTTTATATTGCTTATACACAGTTTTGTAGGTAAACTTTTAATTAATAGTGTGGTGACCTGTTTTAAGCACTTAACTTACTAGTTTTTGGGTAAGAATTTTATTTGCCTACCGGGCCATATTGGCCTCACAAAACGTAAATCTTTATAATATGTAAAAAAAATAAATCCTAAAGGCAATGGCTTCACGAAAACCAATTTCACAAAGAAAACCCCCAAACTTTGTGCAAGGTTTCAATGAAAAAGACAATTGAAGATGTACGAAATAAGAAAATGGGTCATACTAGAAATAAACACAAGTCTTACTAGAAATCTGTAATTGATAGACCTCGCGAGACAAAATCATGTCCACTTATTATCAATTCCTCCACATTCCAGCCACAAAATACAACCACTAAATAAGTCATTCATGGAACCACTGAAAAAATATGTTTCTGATGAGATAAGATCATGGGTAAGGAACAAATTCATGCCCACTAACCCAATATGAAATGATGGAAGTTTTTCGACACGCATATCTACGTTCTCAAAGCGGTGAGATACCTGTCGGTGGTTTTCGTGCAACAGGGTTATATCCTGTTAACAGAAATGTTTTTAAATATCACCATTTTATTGATATGTACAATCAGCCAGAATGTAGAATCACCAATCAAGAAAATATTACACCTAAACCAACCACTTTAGGTTCTATTCCTGCAATAGAAAATGAATCTGTTGACATGACGTCCACCATAAATGAACCTGATATGAGTCCTGCGTTGGTTACTGGTGTAGCCTCTGCTTCAAGAGACGAGAACAGCACACCACCTATCTGTTTTGAACAAGTTGTAGTTGCCATTAAGAGGTCGCCACAGCCTTCGACTTCAATAGATCAGAATTTTGATAACGCCGTTCCAATTGTCTCCAATACCAAAAAGACCACATAGAAATACTACTAACCGAGGTAGAAAGGCTGCTACGTCGACATTGCTTACTTCATCCCCGTACAAAATGAATTGCAAGACTCTTTAAAAAAGAAAAAAATTAAATCGAAAAGACTATGGGTAAAGGCAAAAAACGAAAGGTCAAAGGTAAAAAGCCAAAGTTAAAATCTAAGGGGGTACAAATGTCTAGCTCGGAGGAAGAAAATGAACCATTGTACGATGACAGTTCTGACGAAAGTCTTTATTTGATTTAATTTTTTTTATTTTATTTGATATGGTGGGCAATATGGCACACTTCATTTGTGGCCAATATGGCCCTAGGCCCTAGCCCCCTACATTTATATTTTAAGATTATTCAAGATTATGAAAAAAGTTTATTATAGCCATGTTTCGAAGTCAAATAACCTTAAACTTATAATTGTTTTGTACCATTAGGTTCAAAGGACTAATTTAACCAATAAAAGCTGTTTGATCTCAAAAATTTCGTGTATTATTACCAAAAAGGCTTATGGTGTGCCATATTACCCGAACTTACTCTATTGTAGATAGATACTTGTTTTATGAGAATCCTTCAAACTCAAAATGAAAACGAAGCTTAAATTCAAAGCAAAATGTAGTTAATTAAACCAAATTTCACAGGGACGCACAGACATCAAAAATTAGTATATTTGATAGTATTATTATATTATGAAAAAAGGTAGGTAATTCAGAATGAAAATGGTGTAAGGAGGTATAAAACACGATAAGTGGTTTGGAAACAAAAAATATTTTGGAAATTAACAGCACTAAATTTTTTTTTTTAAATACCTAAAACAAATTAAAAATATAACATAAGAATGACTCGATTATATAATAAACGCTGCGATCGTGAAGACACGGATACATTTTAGAATTAAATCATTACCTTCAGAAGGAACTTACACTTGTATATATAGGGGAGACCTAGGAGAGTTGTGACAATTTTTAATTTAAGGGACATACCTCGCTCAAGAAATATTCCGTAATTATGATCTATGGAACTGAAGGTAGCACCATTCCTTCCCTTTCCAAAACAATCATCAAAATTAATTAATGTATTACGATTTTCGAGAAAATCAACAAAAATAACAACTACTCCCTCTGTCACAACTCCCCTATCACCGAGGTAAGTTGTGACAGCTTTGTATTTAGACTAGTTGAGTATTTAGACACTAGCAATGCCTTTACCAGTCTTTCGTGTATAGTTATTAGGCATTCTGAAACAAAAAAAGTAGTCATCCAGCATGCAATATCACACTACAAGTCCAAACATTTTTTTTATCGAAAATGATTTTATGAGACAAACCTTTATTGCGGACTGCACTTGCAAGATTTGACCTTAATATACTAACGCACAAACACACATACAGACATCGTAAATTAATTTTAAACAGTGTCGAAATAACCCAGCAGAAAAATGAAATTGCTGTCACAACTCTCCTAGGTGCTCAAAATTACGACTTGGTCCGAATAATGATTCATATGTTCTAAACACGATGCAAACACAAAAGATCAATGCAACGCTTTGAGACTTAAATAACCATACAACTTAAGAAAAAATAACACAACAACGCATTTGTAATAAGACGTGATATAAATTCAATCAAAATTTTTATGAAAAACTTACTTTTCGCATTTTTTTGCATGCAGACGTCGTAATTACGCAACCGCTTCCCGTGCGCCGCCGGTGGGTACTGAGTGAAGTAGCGCGTCTCTAAAGCGTCAAACGAGCATTTTTACAATATCGCTAACTATTATAGGTAGGGAGAAATCGTATTTGTCACAACTCTCCTCTGTTACAACTCTCCTAGGTCTCCCCTACCTGATGATCTCCTCACTTAGAGCCACACACGGACATATGAATATATCTGGACCTGCCCTAAGTGATAAAAACGTATTATTTCCCCCTCGCCATGGAACCGGCTGGAGCTCCTCCTTGGCGCCAGTTCGCCCCATGTGGAGGGGATAGAGAATCGCTTGAATCTAAAATGTGTGACGTCATCATTCTTGCCGTGGGCAGCGCGAAGCTAACATCTATACATTTAACGAAAAAATAACACGCCAAAACAGTAGCTTGTGCTATACAACATACCTACATATCAGTGTGCACATAAATGTGGGCGGTTCCTTAGTGTGCTCGTCGCTGGTTACAGGGGTAAGTAAATTATGAAACATTTGTAAAAGTGTCTTAACTAAACACGGCAAAAAAATATTGCTATGTGAAAACGGGCGAATCTTTTTGGGGTGTACATTTGGCCTACGCAAATATTTTATTATCGTGGCAAGCAATTCGCGCTCCCATGTAAAAAGGTCTATTCATTCAAAGCAGATTTTGCTTTTAAGAACTAAATGATGATATTATAATGCGAGATGCCTATATACTGTCAGATTAATTTTTCAACCAATGACAGTCATCTTCCCCTCTTCGTACCGCCATAGTTGATTTTTCCCCTCACCTGTTATTTCTGGTCTATTGAATTTGGATGTCTATGGAGCCACATTATTATTATTGTACTTGTACATACATGTACATGTAAATGAGTATGTATGTATTTACTAATATTTGATTTTGGTCCTCTGTGTTTTATGTACTTTGTAATTTAATTTATTATTACATGTTGTATCTTATCATTGCACAAATCATCCATGTCCACACCAATAATTGGATTCATCGCTATAACCATATCGGAATTGTTAATTACTCTAATAATTATGTGATAGCAAATAAATAAATAAAAAAAGGCTAAATCAAGCTTGGTTTATAAATTCCGCCATAGCGAACGGTTGACAGGATAATGCATATTAATTTCATACAATGCGGTGTTCAGTCGATTGCCAATGCACGAGTGTATGAACATTCAACACTACCGTTATTTTACACGGAAATTACTAAAACTAAAAACACAATTATGAATATAATAATGCCGACGCGCGGTGAGATAATGCGGTTATTGTAGTGCATAATTGGTATTCCACAATTTAACGATATTAGCATCATAATATTCAGTTTCAGCAAGTTCCGTAACATTTATTTAGTTAGTTCATGTTCTTGGTTGTGATCGTCAAACAATGCCAGTTACGGCATCGCAGATCCCAGCCGATGATGAAAGATCTGTGAAAGATGTGTTACATGCTGTTTTATCATTATTTTGTCAGTGTTACTGCTTCTGAGAGCTCCATCGTAAACTCTTTTTTTAATACATTTATTATTAACTCTACACAGGAGACCGAGAGGGAAATCGCTTCTTTCACGACCATGTTTGGGGTTGCTGTTTGGAGTGCAATGTTTTAAAATTGAAAGAGTCCGAGTTAAAACTGGTCGTGAAGGAAGGAAAAACCGAAGTCATTCTTTTCCACAGTTGAGCAGTTAATCGTTAGAATTTAGAATTAGTCATAAAAACGACCCGTTATCACGAGGAAAATGTCAAAACTTTTATACATGTTGAGCACGCTTTGTAATACTGTTTGAGGAGCATATTCTAGTAATAGCAGAATCCACTATCACAAGAGATATCACACCAATTATTTAACCCGCCTTCTTGGTTCAATATATTCGCACATCACAATTCGGAAGCCTCGGTCCCGCGCGTGAATTCTGATACTGTCACTTTGGATCGACATTGTAAAATATCTATGCAAGATAGCTTTCACATTTCAAAGACAATAAGAAGCATTATTTCGTTCTCTTTCTGGTTAAAATACAAATACATATGTTTGTATGATAGAATACGCTTGGGACGTTTTTGGTCTCATGAAAGTATAATGCGATTACGTGTTTTGGGATGTATTTATTCCTAAACAGACGGGTTAACTCGCATTATTGAGCTTAGGTATAAAATGTTGACATGTTTTTACAAAAAAAACGTTGGGTTTAGGTAAACCAAATACATTGTTAAAATTGATTTTTTCAGACAATTGAATCGACTAGGCTTAAAAAAGGGAATCACAAGTAGCAAAATATTATCAGGTTTCACCATAGAATGAAAAAGGACACAAGAAATTGCACATGGGAGTGTTCGTGGCCAAACTTCTGACCATGCTTTTTTAAATTTCATGTGAAGAACTGTATTTCATCTTCATCATGAAATTCAACAATTCAATTTATTATTTTTAAAAACATTACAAAATTAAATTTTCAAAGCGTTTTTAAATGAGAAAAATATTTATATTGGATAAGCAGATTTAAGCAATTTAAACATCAATGTAACACAATCAGACTAGCAGCAACAAAGCTTACCATCTAAATTGTGCTTCGTTGATGTTAAGCATATCGATATTCTAAGCGATTCTATTTGACAACAAGACAGCTCTCCCACTGGCAAGTTAGTTCTGCAAGTCGGGAGATAAAACAGTCTATGCTGTCGGTTACGGAGATAACCACCGGGAACGTAGAAACTAATACTCTCCATGATAGTCGAGTTTTTGAACCATCCACGAATCAGTCCGAAAAAATGTTAAACGAAGAATCAAGAAGGTACTATTTAGAAGGCATTCCTGATGTTCTGCAGGTTTTCGAAAGGAAAAAATCCCCAATAATCCTTTAACAAAAATCTTGGAATTGGTTTGTCTCAAATGATCGAAGAGAAACGGGTGTTTTAAAATGTTGAGAAATTTTATCTAATGCAGATTTGTGGAGTGAAGATTAAAATAAAATAAATAAATAAATAAGTGTTTATTCCAGTATGTGGGGAGGAGAGTGCAATCCCACACATTCCATAAGGGTATGATATAAACATACATGTACAAAGTATTTGAAAGGAAAAAAAAGAAAAAGAAGGTGGATATGAATGTACACGAAACAAAAAAAGATAATAAGCTAATAGTAGTAAAAGGAAAACAAAAGAAATAATAATATTAAGCTTTCAGGTTACCTGACTATTAATTAATGGTTACCTGACGAATACTCGATGTTTCGCGATGCTTTTCGAGAAAGGAGAACAAATTTTTAACAATTCCACTAATGAAGGAAGCCAAAAAATATTCAAAAGTTAACGGGAACTTATTTTGTTGTAAATAGTTTGAAGACGGTAAGAAAAGAGTTCCAAAGCAACTTATTCAACAACTAGTTATTTTCTTCGAGATTCTGTTAAAAAGTGAAGAAGCCTTTAAATTGATCATTAAAATGCCTTTATTTTAGTTTAGGAATTTCAACATATTTTAATAAATAGATACTTAAGGATAAATTTTATAAGTTTTAATTATTTTCATGTTTTTCGATGTGAGTAAAAATATTCGATAAAACTTTTTCCGTGACTTGTGAAGTTTATAAGAAATTATATATTATACCTACATTTTTTTCGTGAAGCGGTGTGTCTTTGTTCATATCTCGGTGATGCACTACTAAGTAACGCAGAGTCCGTGCGTTTTGAAAATTAGACACTTAGAAATATTTTACATGCTTTAATTAAATACTGGGAGTAGAACCCATACATTTGTCTTTGAAATAAAAGAGAATTTTTTTTATTAGTTTTTTTTATAAGCCAAGAAAAAAAGAATAAGCGAGATAAAACTACTTTATAAAGTTCAAAATTTCTAACTTACGAACTCCTTTTTAGTTATGGTTTCAATGGATAATGTGGAAAATTAAATTCTTTAGACAAAGACTGTAAAACATTTGAATATTTGTGCCTGAACTTCTCAAAATAAAATAAAACACCATTTTGGAATACGTTTTTTTCTTGCTAAAATCAAAACAGGTGGCTACTGTTAAATGGGTATTTAAGTCTTATCACCATCTACCTAAGGAGTGCTATTATTAGTGGCCTAATCCCGAATTTTACACGACATAGTGCACCGCCTTAAATGATATATTCCAACAAACATGTTGTAAATTATACAAGTTTGGGAGGCGGGAATGGGTACCGCCGCCCCGGGAACCTTTATTGGATAACCAACACCTCTGCCATAGGTCACCCCAAGTGGTTTGCTACGTTTGGTGATTTAGCTGGGGTGCCCGGGTTCATGGGGTGAGGTCTGTCTAGGTCCTGGAGGTGGATGACCAGAACACACTGAACCCCAGATTCCTCCCCACCCCTTAAACCCTTTTCCTTTTCAGAACTCTCCTCTGATTCCTTTCCTTAAAAAACCCCTCCACACAGCATCCCCAAAGATGACATAGGCCCTGATGGAAATTATTATCCTCAGGGCCTCCTGTGTGGGGAAAAAAAAGTATTTCTAATACAACATTTTAATAATCTTGCTGCATCTTCCGCAGTTTTATAATATGCTAAGATTCCACCATACAAATCTCGTAGGGTATTATCACAATAGTCTTCTAAAGAGGGGATCTTTCAATTAAATTAATAATAATATGGAAACTGGTCTCGTTCTCACGACCTCTTAACATGACATTACTGTACACTTTACAATAAGTTAGTATAATATCATAATATATTTGTGTTCATGAAAATACAAGAGGATGCATTCTATAAGATCGCGATGTGTGGTGTGTGGCTCATTATTGTTAATTATATGCCTAAGATGATCAAAGTAGACTGAAAGCTGTATAAATGAGATTCTAGAGGCGTACGCGTGGTAAATTTATAAAACTGGGAAGACTTCGGTGGCTGGGTCATGTGGAGAGAATGACCGAGCATCAAGCACCCAAGTCCCTGCTGAACTTAAGACCGATAGGGCGAAGGAGCCTGGGAAGGCCAAGATTAAGATGGAGCGACAACGTCCACAAAGACATATCTACCTTGGAGCTTCTAAACTGGAGAGAGCTGGCATAAAACCGAGGTGAGTGGAGGAAGACTCTTGAAGAGGCCAAGACCCACCAGGGGTCGTAGAGCCAATACTGACCATAATTATGATGACTGTACACTTTGCGATAAGTGTATAATATCATAATACGTTTGTGTTAATGAAAATACAAGAGATTGCAATCTGTAAGATGGCGATGCTTGGTATGTGGTTCATTATTGTTAATTTTTAATTATATGTCTTAGATGATAAAAGTAGACTGAATGCCGAGATCCCAGAGGCGCATGTGTGGTAAAACCTAGTATGACTGTGTTAAAAATGTGAAGAACCGGAAAATATGCAAAGCTGACATGGTTTGGGCACGAAGAGCGAATGAATTTTTAATCAGATCGCGATGAATAAATCAAATGGAGAGATATTGCTGATAACAAAAGAATAATCTGCATAGATTATTCAATTAAGCTGGAAAATCTATCTGCATCTAATGTCTGATAATACTCGAACCGTGAAATCATTTAACTTAAAAAAAAAAACATCAAAAATATATTTACATGTGTGTGGATATTTTTATGTTGCTTGGGGATATTTTGTTGATATTTGTGAATGTTTGTAGATATTTGTGGATATTAATTTGAGTTAATGGATATTAGTGAACGTTTCTTAATATTTTGGATATTTATAGATATTTACGAATATTTCTGGATGTTTGTGGAAATTTATGGATATTTGTGAATATATATTGTAATATTTGTCGATATCTGTGGATATTTTTGAATATTTGTAGATATTTTGAAGATATTTGTGAAAATTTGATCTTTGATGCTCAATACATAATCTAAACTACCTAGACAACAATATAATGGAAATGGTTTAAACACAGAGTTAACTAATATTCTAACGATAAAAATAATTTCTCTCGCTACTCGCCACACCAACCTTTTTTACACAACCAATAATAATACGAACGCTGCAGCCAACTCCCCCATTTCCCGCATCCTTCAAAGATTCAACTCAATTAAAAAAACCACAAATACCGATATATTTTTTAATTCCCTCCCTCTATTTAAGAAAAACATTTTTAGCACACTGAATTCGCACACATAACACACACATCCACACCCTCACACGCGTATTTACACACATACAAACACTCTCACACACCCCTCTCCTTCAATGAGTTACTAACTTAATTTAGGTATAATGTATTATTTATCTCACAAAAATATAAGTATATAACAGCGAGATGTCATTGGTACCAATTATTGTATTAATTCTATAACTTTGTAACTATTTTCCATTATGTAATAATGTACTGTTTGTTTCTGCAAAATAAAAATAAATAAATAAATAAATAGCCAACAGTATAATTCAACCACAAGTAAACACCACGCTTGTCCATTTAAAAACAGTGTGACAACAAAAAACTGAAACATCGTAAATACTGAATACAGAACTATGGAGGACAAATACCGTAGACAGTGTAAGTAAATATAACCTTGACTGCAATGTAAACCACGAAGGACATGACACCAATGTCATTGTAAATATATGATGAAGTTGTCATGGATGATGTTGTTATATGATGATGTTGTTATAGCACTACGAGGGTTACTTGTAAACAATGTAAAAAGTAAAAACATACATTGAATTGAAGACTAAACAAACAAACAAAAATGCTTATAACGTAATGTTAATGCGTATTTCATGAAATAAATACAAAGGGTTTTTTTTTATTTTAAAACTAATGCGTATTGAATAAAATAGCGACAAAGGAAATATTGAAAACATTTCGCGACAGGGTATTTAAATAAATATATTACACAAAAAGGTTCCAAAATAATTTCGTCGTAAATTCGACAGCGTATTAAAAAAATATAGGTACAAATCGATTTATGTTTATGAAGCATGTTACGTAACTAGGGTTGCCTCGCGTGGAAGAATTCAAAGAAAACATGAAAGAAGAAGACTACTTAACTCTCGAACAAGTGAATTCAGTGCCGAATTGAAATACTTTAAGCTTTAGCTGAGATACCAAGCTTGGAGCACTTCAAACATTCTGTCTAAAAAAATTAGATGACAGTAAACTTTTTTACCAATGGCGGAACTTTGCGATTCCAGGCCATAACGCCAATGTTGAAAGAATGATCTTTTTAATAAACGCCCAGTGGACCAAGGAACGCAATAAATTGCAAACAGAAACAACTGCTAAAATGATGTACACATATAGGCCAGTGCAATTAGCGATCCGCGATCGGAATTATTCCGGTAGTCCCAATTTTTTTATATGTTTTATATACTCATCTAGTGATGTAAAATCTGAGTTTTCGACCTTGGGTCACTTGAGCTTTCGCCGCCATTTTGAAAAAATCAGCCGAAATCGAGCCGAAATCTAGTTTTTCTCAAATATCTCGTTTCCAATAAAAATTTCGGCTAAAGTGTCTTTACAAGTTTAGTAGAACATAAAATTACCTACAATTTTCATTTAAACAATTTTCTTCTATCTCGAATGAATATCGAGATTTGCAGGCACAAAAATGTATACAAGTTTATTAAAACCGGTAAATTGCTCGACTTGGTTCGGTTTTTTGTGCGTATCACTTTTCCAGTACAATTTTATGAAAAAATTATTGAGATCAATTTTGTAGAAAGTATTTTCTTAAAATTTATAATTATTGACTTTAGTTTCTTGCTGCCACTTACGGGCACCGAACAGCTTCAATATAGTCTTCCTATGTCTCATTAGCCGAATTTGTGGCGACTGGGGCATCAAATTCCTCGTCATCGAAGGCTTTCCCAGTATTCTCGCTCGTGCTTTCATTACAGTGAGTAGGGAGCATTTCAAACCCGATTTTATACATGCGCACTTCCAGCGAAACCTTTTTTGCATTGGCGTGATATAATAAAGCTCAGTAACGCCTGAGGTGCAGCCTCCTTTAACATTAGTACTGGAGTTAGTAACCTAACAGCATCCTTCTTCCACCCCCATTCAGTTGGATCTTTATGGTGACAAAGCCAAGTCTGCACTTTGAAGTATGTTCTTGAAACATTTTGCTGGATTGCATCTTTGGTGGGTGGTAGCCTAGATAAATTGAATTTGTTCTTTTTCACTCCTTTGACAAAAATAATGTACCTTAAATTTTCCATATTTGATTTCTCATTGCTGCCATACAAAGTGCAAAGAATTGTTCGGCAGCCAAAGTGATTGTTTCTCCTTTGCTTTTGGATCTTGAAATAAACGAACAAGTTTTATTCGCTGAGTGGTTCTTGAGAAGAATATTACAAAATTTGTATATACCTTCTACGAATGAAGCACCAGTTGTGTAGCAGCCACTTATGGCACGAATGAATAAAATGTTTTCAACTATTTCAATATGTTTAAAACATTCGTCAGAGTACAACGCTTTAGGTGATTTTTACCTTTTCCAACTTTTTGGTAATACACGTTTGGAGGTGAGAGAGTCGATATCCTGACCAATGATTACGACTGCATGATGTTGAGATGATAACGAGTTTGCTGTGGTTATTATGTGAACATCAGCATCCTGTGCAGCTTGTACTGTCGTTATTTGGGATCGATCAAATGAGGCTCTGAGTAGGGAAATAAAACGGAACTTGTTCTTCTCATTTCCCAGAAACATTTCCTTAGTGCTTTTCTTTTCAACCGAATCTGGGTATCCTCGAATTTCACTGCCGCATTGGCTCCATAATGATTTTGTACATATTCTTGGAAATATTCTTTAAGTTCAATTTCACACTTTTTGGCAATACACATATGATGGAATAGCATTCACACCCTGATTTTTTATGCTATTGGTCAGCGCCGCAGGAAAAACTATCGCATCCTTACGTTTTAAATGTAGGTTTCCAAAGTTCTGGTTGATAACTTCAGACATAGCAAATTTCCCCATCGTTTCCCATTCTTTTCATCGTGCCACTGCATGTAGACATAATTACGTTTGTTTTAGGAAATGGTTCATGGCAAGCAAACCAATCAATGAGAGTTTGGACGTCTTTGTCATCCCTTTTAATTCGTGTAGGCCTCATCTCTATATGTTGCTCTGATCTATAGTTTCATGGGGGTTTGCGACTATAGACAATTCATGAGAAAAAAACAACAAAGATTTCAATACAAATTAAATAACTCTTAAATAACTCCAAAGAAATGACTCTTAAAATATCATCTTGTTTAAGATATCTGTATAAAGAGCTAAGTTATCTGAAAAAAATATCTAAGAATCTAAACCACATTTTTGGAGTTGACGATCTCGATTTAGAACTACATGTTGCCCTTATACTAATCCAGACAGACACGACATAGGTGATACCTGATGTTCTGGAGTACTGGTGTGGCCGGGGGGGGGGGGGGGGGGGGGGTGGGGGGGTCGACCCCCTCTCTCGTTTATTTATAGTTATAATATGTAAAAATGTAATGTGAACAAAAGTCGAATAACGTGGTAATATGGTGATGAATTTTCTGTTTTCACCTACCGATATTTATTTCCATATACTTTATATCAGTAAAAAAAACATAAAAGTCACACATCTTTTTAGAAATTTTGCTCTCTACAAAATTGGTATGAGTAATTTTTTCACAAAATTGTATTGGAAAAGAGATACGCACAAAAAACCGAACCAAGTCGTGCAATTTACCGGTTTTTATAAACTTGTATACATTTTTGTGCCTGCAAATCTCGATATTCATTCGAGATAGAAGAAAATTTCTTAAATAAAAATTGTAGGTAATTTTACGTTCTACTAAACTTGTTAAGACACTTTAGCCAAAATTTTTATTGGAAACGAGATATTTGAGAAAAACTAGATTTTGGCTCGATTTCGGCTGGTTTTTTCAAAATGGCGGCGAAAGCTCAAGTGACCCAAGGTCGAAAACTCAGATTTTACATCACAAGATGAGTGTATAAAACATATTAAAAAATTGGGACTACCGGAATAATTCCGATCGCGACCCCCTTTTTTGCGCTAATTGCACTGGCCTAATAGTGTAATTTAAAAATGACATGTCAATAATTTTATGAAATGATTTTCAAAGAAAGCGACGTTTTGGATGAAGTAGGCGAAAAGGCAAAATATACAAAATTGCAGATTTTTGAAATTTTTGAATAATTTGGAGAAGCCGAGATTTTAATTTTTTTTTTTCGTTTTTGTCCACAAAGATAGTTATGTTTCATTATATATTTGTTGAATAAAAGTTTTTAGTTAACTGTTTAACCAGAAAAAGAGTGATGTTTTGGTTGTTTGTTTTATAAGTTTATTATGTTATATCTACAGACAAAATACTCAATATTCTTTATTTTGTTATTGACATTTTTTTATTTTTTATTTTTATTTTTTTTTTTTAGTTTTTATATACATATACATGTAATATAATCATGAGTAATTACATTTTCAGGTAACAAACGGATTAAACTCTAATCATTAAATACTAACATGCAACATTGATTATAAACAGTATAAACATATATATGTATATAATATATAACCTTTACGAGAGTGTAACTACTCGTGTGTAAAGGGAAGAGAAAAATATATAGGTATATATATATATTTTTTAAATTAAAAAAATTAAAATTAAAAATTATCACACATACATTATATTTACGTACTTACATAAATCGAATGTGTAAAAAAAATAAAATAATATTAAAAAAAAAAATAATAATTTAAAATAAATTTTTGAATAAGTATTGTTAATTAAAGGTTAATTATTTAAGATATTATTGTTTAATTTATTTTTGAATTTATTGTAGTCAGGTTCTAATCTCAGCTCTATTGCTAGTTGATTAAACCACACCACTCCATTGTACGTTTAGTAGTGTTGTGCAAAACATATTCTATATAAATGCCAAATGATGTCAAGAATAAGACTCATTAATGATTGTTGTTATTAAACTGGTTAATGTGTGATTGATAAACAACTGTAATTTGAAACAGATTTTATATTATTATGTATAAAAGTTGTGTCGAAAATTAGGTACGTATCATACGTATGTATGTCCGGCTTTTAGGTCAAAATGTCCGGCTTAATACAGCGCAGAGTCAGGCTTTTTTTATTTTAGAAGATGGCAACCCTATACGTAACTCATCACGAAGAAACCAAAGTCCTTGGAACACAAATCTTTATAAATAAAAATGAATGTTTCTTTATTTGACCGGTACGCATTGCTCAAAGTTTATTTATTATTTTTCATTCATCCGATTGGGATGATACTTTGGTGATTTTTTGTGCTCAGGTCCGCAGAGGTTTCTATATGTATCCAAAAGTACTTCAGTAAACAGAATGGAAACACACTAACAGACACTTTATTTCTTTGAGTAGCATTTTTTAGTTGAAGGCCACTTGGACTTAAACTAAAAAAATAAATGCATAAACTGCAGAATTAAATGCATTATAAACTCTAGAATTAATCTAATTGACAAATAACCCATCATGAAATTCTGCACTTCTTAAAGCCTCGATAACATTAAGCGAGTTTACAAGCTACTAGCCGGCGAAATCACTATCTCCTAGTAAACTCGCTCAGTGTAATCATATTGCTAGCTAAAACTAGCAGATTTTACACTGAAGGAATTTACTAGCAGATAGTGAATTCGCCGAATAGTAGCTTGTAAACTCGCTCAATGTAATCGACGCTTAAGGTCAGTATTCCAAATGCTTTTAAATCTCGACTTAAGGGATATTTACGTTCGTCAAGTTGCTACCGTCTAGGTTTCTTGGCCTGACAACCCAATCATTCCCGAGTGTACTGAATACCGGCACTAGATACCGCGATTGGCTAGCCAATTGGAAAGAATGCCCGATGACATCTATAGTTTAACTTAGTTTAGTGCTAAAACAGTTTGTCTCCAATTTGAGGTTATAAATGTTGTTAAATATTGTGTGCTAAAATATGTGAAATATATTGTGTTAAAATGTGCTAAAATATTGTGTCTCCAATTTGAGTTGAGTTGTAAATGACATGAGTACTGAAATACATCAAAGATAGCCTATATTTTTTGAGATCTAACATTGCATTTCCTAAACGTTCCGTCCCACAGATATAAACATATTCAAATGTATGATAAATCCAATAGGCAAAGGTTTTTATGAGCACATACGCATACGAGTATTGCATCTCTAACAAAATAATTTTTCTATACTAAACTTAAGTCCATGCCATGACATTGTATAATTGAGATACAATATTTTAAATCTAAGTCATCGTTACTGGAAACCATATCCAAGTTGGTGTCCTAGTAGAATAAACTCTGAGACAGTCTGAGGAAGAGGAGGTCTGACTATATCAAACAATATTGGAGCAAGATGAAAAGGCCTTTAGAATGGAAACGAATGGCTAGGAATTATAGGCGATGCGGTGGAGAAAGACAAATATTCCCAGGTTATGAATAACCTAACAATATTTAAAAAATCTCCCACTACCACCAAAATGTTGCTTATATCGTGATGAAGGACTTAGCCAGCCAAGGAATTTAACAAGCAACAACGCCGGTGTGGGACCCAAACCCGATGCAAATTCGGCCACTGACCGGTCGACATTATTTGTGCCAAGTCTCACCCTAAGATGTAGCGCCGCGCCGTGATGATGAATAACTAGCTATATCGGCAACCTGGGTTCTACGAGCCCCAATGAATAATACGTAACACCCCCATTAACCTTATTTAAAAATAAAATAGCCGAACCCTTGAATAAATACTCGCCCGGGCGTAAGCGATTAGTCGAAAGGACTTCACGTAAAAAATACAAGTAGCCTTGAAACTGAAAAAACCTGAAAGCTTTTTGCCTGATTATAAATTATAATAAAGCTTTGCGTGGCAAAGTGACCGGATTTGAATAGTCAGATATTTCCACGTCTTTTAAAGTGTACCCATTTGATTTAGTTACCACTTCCCGTCATTTATTTTTATTACATTAGCTTCACACAGAAGGCCCTGAGGAAAATTTAACTAATTTCCTTCAGCGACTGTGTCATCTTTGGGGATGCTGTGTGGAGGGTATTTTTATGGATTGGAAGAACAGGAAGTTCTGGGAAGAAAAAAGTATGAGAGGTGAGTATGAATCTGGGGTTTAGTGCGTCCAGATCATCCACCGTCAAGTCCTAGACCTAGACAAACCCCACCTCATGAACCCGGGCACCCTGCTACCTAATATCTCTTTATTTTATTTTTCTAATCCCCATCATTATTTCCTTGCCAAATCTTTTTTCAACGCATCCCAATGGGAATGTTTATAAAAACATTCCGCGCCTATTGTTTTTTTCATGACATGTGTGTTCAAGTGAAAAATACATAATTTTATCCCCAAACCGCTTACATTACAGGCCATATTATAAATGTAGACTTAGACCGGACAAGTAAATTTATATACGCTTTATTGTCGTTCACTGAATTGGTTATAATATAAAAATATACCCACACACATTGTGGATACAATCAAGATGAGACTCGTGTGTGAGACGCGTAGTGCTTTAAAATATTTTAAAACTCACCACCGTGTGTCCTGAAAATACTGTAAAGTAGGTCGAAAAATAAGGGTTTCGATCTTCATATTTAAAAGTGGATTGCTTACCTTTATCATGTGATACATATAATATGTTTTCGATAAAAAAATATTATGAATAGTTTACTCAGTTGGACATTTGGGGTACATAATTTAAAACTCCGTCAGATTATTCGTGGATTTGTTTAAAGTTGGTGGTTTGTCAATTAAAAATATAGTTTTTAATTATTAAGCATTGAATTAATTTATTAGCAACTCTTAGGGTGGGTTTCTTCATTTACCGAGAATGCTAAATGCAATGCTAATAATAATAACTACTAATAACTACTCACAGTAGTTTTATTGGACCTCGCACTTTTAACCTTTTACCAAAAATATCCAAGTTGCAACTAAACTTCAGCATTACATAAAAGAGTTAAAAATATGGCTGTACCACACAGATGTAAAAACTCTATTTATTTAATTTTACATCAGTTTATGTTTCTCACAAACTTTACACTTATAACTGTTATTACACTATACACTAATATTATTACCTTGTACACTATTGAACACACTTTTTGTACAAACTGTTTAAACAAATTTTAATATTTTTTTTACTTCAATACCACTGTTTGTTTTTTCTAGGTACTAACATAAAATATATTTAACTATAATATTACCCACGCACAGGCTGCGCCTTAGTGGGTTCCCATTATTTTTATTATATCTAAAATATGTAACTATAAAAAGTAAAATTGGGAAAATAAAGGATTTAAAAAAAAAAAAAAAATGCTAATTGTAAAAGTAAACGATCGAAATTTAAAAATTTCTATGCATTTGACCGTTTACTTTTACAATTAGCATTGCATTTAGCATTCTCGGTAAATGAAGAAACCCACCATTAAACGAAAATTTAAAACAGAATAACGAATATTAATAAATAAACAAATAAGTACTCGCAACTGGTACGAAACTCGGTTAACTTATCCTATATGTAGCCATTATTCATAGGTTCAAGTGCCGAATAGTAAACTCAGATTGTTTAAATAAATAAATCCTGTATAATTAATCTAAAATGTACGTTAACGTATGAATAAGCTTTGAGGAGGATGGTGAAATACCCTCTAATTCTAAAAATAAAAATATACTCATCCTAGACTTGCAAAAAAGTGAGTAAGTAGATATCGCACATTGAAATTAAAATCTACCCTAAAAATGACACTACCTAGATTGCATTTAGTTCAAAAAGAATTTTGCAATCATGCATTAGGAGATAGCAGCCAATAAAAAATATGCTTTAAGAAAATGAAGACAATGTTGGTAGTTCTTAGTCGAAGTCGAAGTGGGGTTCAGTTCAATATAACAGATGAGACAACATGAAGGGGATATGGCTGAAATAACTCAATGTTTAGAATAAAGCCCCAGCAAAGCTAAGGTCCTGGGTTTAAGTTTTAGATGTGTCCGTATCTTTTGCTGATTATTTTTCTGTTTCAGATTTTTGTTTGAGTACAGTTAAGATGGTATGGGCACATAAGACGGAGACCATCAGACCACACAGTGAAGCAGGCAATGTCTATGGAGCTTCATCGACAGTCATCCAGAGGAAGACCGAAGAACTCCTGGATGACTCAATGCTCCAAAATAATTCAGAGAAACGGCCTGGATGAAGGCGATACTCAGAACAGAAGAAATTACAACCTGAGAACGAGAAGAGGCGACCCCAACGGCCTACCTAGGCAATGAGTTGGGACAGTACAAGGAAGAAGAAAAAGATTTTTTTTTGAGTAGTTGATATTGCCTACAATGATTAAAACCACAATGATTTGCCAGTTTTTTCATTCTGCCAGTTTAATTTGAACTTTTATGTTTATAAAAGGCAATTATCATAACAGGCATGATTCGGCTTGCGGACAAAACAAAACAAAACCGACTCAAAGACAACGTCTTGTAACAACAATGAAACTTCGGCTAACTACCAAACGGTTCATTCTTTAACAGCGATTAATTACAATTAGCGAGAGCAAGCGCCTCTTTAAATTGGCACAGTTACTTGAGAGTTTTGAGACGAGACTTCTGCTTTGTCTGGCCAAATATGTCCATTAAACTGGAGATGAACACTTAAAAACCACAACCACGCGCAATTTAAGTGTCGGGGGAACATTACGGGGATAAAGTCGATCTAAAGGGAGAGAAAGCTGACTAAATTGCTACCATAATGGCAAATGCAATTATTAGAACGCCCAAGCAAACTTTATAAGCAATATCAGCATAACTTTCCGACATTCTTCATCGGCAATCTTGAGAGTAATTTCAGTAAAGCGACCTTGCCTTTGACTCTGGGTTCAAAGGTCATAGGTCATAGGTACATTAAAATGTAAAAGCAGTTATAAAACGTTTTATTGATTCAATGTTTTTTCAGCGGCCAACAGATTTAAATATATTAAAAATAATGTCGATGCTTCGTTCTGGGGTGGAAGATTATTTCAGTATCTGGCCTGCATGGAAAGACATGATAAAAAGGTTTCCACGACAACAAAGTAACATTTCAACACCCCTTTGAAAGTTATGAAAAAAAATAGCCCGTAACCTAAACTAACGCGACCTATTTAACCATTTTTGATTCAATTCTAAGACTTTTCAAAATAGGTGTTTAAGTTGTAAGATCATGAGTTGTCCGGTCACCGATAAAAAGTAGTTATAATTTAATACTCTTACTTAGCACAAACATTTTTGGATATTTTTTTATAAAATAAACTGGTTAGGTTCGATTAGGTTAGGTTAGGTGACAGTAATCCACCAAAACCAAAAACTGAGAGCGAGTAATAAGTATTATTTTTAATTTATAAACTAACGTGTAAGACAAGATTTTTTATGCATAGCACAAAGGGTAACAATTTTTATAAGCAATAATTGTCAGCCTGAAACAGAGCTCAGTGGTCAGAGCATCCGACCGGCAATCAGAAGGACACGGGTTCAAGTCCCGTTAACGGCAAGTATCTTTTCTCGGAAGATTTTTCAATGTAAATGAGTGTTTCAGGTTGACAATTATTGCTTATAATAATTGAAAGCGAATAATAATTTTAAACGATGTCTAGAAGTAGCGACCGATTATTTTAGAAATTGAACAGAAAAAAATTTCAGTTTTGAACTCGATTTACTGGAAAACGAAAGCTTAAATATATTTTTTTAAATTCCCTTAAAATGGATTCCAAATAACGTGGTGGAAATTCACTGTTTAGTTATAAATAATATGTCACAGTGCAAATATAATATTATTATTTGGAATGTCTACCAAATTCCTGAACTCATAATCTAGTAGTAACAATGCCAAATTATTTCAAAGCTGGTGAAATAATTTAATTTCAAATACAACTTCAGCAAACCACAGTAATTTCCGGTCACTGAACTTTAGATAGTAATATTATGTATGATATGCACTAAACATGTACACATCAGTAAATATTTATTACTTTAAACATTCGCACGTATGAATAACTACTACGAAACATATGAATAAATTCTACAGCTGATATTTTATTCGGAAATTTTTGTAATGTATCTTACTTGCGCATTTAAGGCGAATATTAACGCAAAATCATTTTACTACGACATGGTTTACATTATTAATAAAAAAAATATATTTTTTGGTTAAATTGATATTCTATTGAGCCGAATTAAAATAAAAGTGTACTTTTTAAAATGTATAAGCGTGAACTACTAAAAATGTATTTTTTCATCAGAAATGCATGAACGCATAATATAAGAAATAACTTTTTAAAAATATAAATTTATGACTAAAATTATTTGTGACAGTTTCCGTTGATTAAATTATTTTTCTGCCTTATAAAATTATTCACAAAATTTTGGGTAACCCCCGACTAAAAAAAGAGCTGATGTCCTTGAAACGCCTGAACAGATTTTCATGAATTGTAGCTAAGAAGCTTCTCGATCACGTCAGCTTTCAAATAAAAAAACCGCATCATAATCGGTCCATTCGTTTAGGAGCTACGATGCCACAGATAGACACACTTAAAACACATCTCCTTTTGCGTTGGGGGTTAAAATTAAATAAATAAAAACACTTTTGCGTTTGAAAACGTGACTTCTAGACTCCGTTTGCCAAGCGATTTTTGTGCCTATTGAGGGGTACTATTATTTATTTATTTGATATTTGATACAATATTTTACATTTCAATAGTAATCCAGTAATGTTGGCCTCACTGGGTAACTTGCCCGTGCTGAGGCCTCCATTTTAATAAATAAAATAAAAATAAAAATTAAATAAATTGTACATAATAAATTAAAAATATATGTGTTAAGGGGTCGTCCATTAATCACGTGATGTTTTTTGGTAACTTTTTAACCCCCCCCCCCCCCCCCCCCTGGTGATATGTGGTGAGGTTTTAGACCAACCCCCCTCCCCCCAGAAAAATCACGTGTATTTTTTTTAGTTCAAAGTATTTTGAAATTTTCAGAATATTATCACAAAAAATAAATACACGTGATATCTCATTATACCTCCCCCCCTCTCGTGATATTTCGTGATTTTTTTCCGAATCCCCCCCCCCCCTTTTGAGCCTCACGTGATTAATGGACGACCCCTAAAGGAAATGTTTAATTATTTTGTGTTATGAAATTTTGGTAATATTGTCTTTTTTGGTCTTTAATCCATTTTCTAATTTTATGTCTGAATTTATTTTAGTTTTCCTCAATTTTATTTTAAGTGTTAGACTGTTGAATGCTTTTATAGTATGATATTTATGGTGTCTTTGTCCAAAGCTTGTATTTATCGTCGAAGTTTTTATGTTTTTTTTGTACGCTTGTCTAACTGGTCTGTTAGTGATATTTTGTGTTTGTTGAAGTTGTTTTTTTTTGTCAAAAATGTAGTTTAGTAATATTTTAACGTATAATTGGCGTGTATCTAGTACGTCACAACTGTTGAATATTTTGAGCAATTATTCTTTCAATCTCACCCTTGGTGAGATAAATTTGGGCCACTTCATATATTTTTTTCAAGTAACGTGAGATTTCGCTGGACCCCCCCCCCTCTCTCCCCTTTTGAGCTCACGTAATTAATGTATGCCCCCTTATCTGTAATCGTGGCGATATAAGATAAATTAAGAATACACACATTTTTGGCTTGTGGCTTCCTCTTAACCACAAATATTTCACTCTTCTGTTGTCAGTTCATCCACCTAATATTTATCATATTTTAAAACAGGTTATTTCATATCACGCCATTACTCATATTAGCTACTTACCAATTCAAAACTTCCGCTGTTTGTCTCCCTCGTCCAATGGCAGAATTTGCAATACATAATTATTTCAATTGCTTTCATCCTACAAGAATTGAAGAAGTCGCTTGTTGAAAAATAACGCTGAGAGCTTTTTGTGTCCCAGAAAGAACTTTTTACAGAATGGAAACACAAATCCCATAGGGCCAAAAGCACAAATCTTGCTAAAAAAAGTTGTCCTAAAATTTTTCCGTACTTACGAAATTGACGAGCAAACATACAAATGTGTGATTTTGTATAATATTCACTAGCGCAGACCAGTGAAAAATCACAGGATATTATATTGAAGCTGAAAGAATTTATAAAAAATATTTGTCAAAAAATATAACATTGCCAATTTTAGCGATGATCAAAAATTTACATTTAAAATGAATACCGTTAGTAAACTTGAAAACTTACGACTTTTATAAAAATTTAAACGAATGAAACACATGTTTTAAATATGGAATTACATATTGACATTTAAATTCAAGTTCTAGTAAAAATAAAAGAAACAATTCAACTTTGTTTGAACCACTTATGAGTAAATCCAACCGGTTTCAGAACGAACGTTCCTTCTTCAGGGCAAGCGTATACTGAAGAAGGAACGTTTGTTCTGAAACCGGTCGGATTTACTCATTATATAAGTGGTTCAAACAAAGTTGAATTGTTTCATTTATCTATAATGGATAACCACAAAGTTATAGCTTCATTCAAAAATATCAAGTTCTAGTGTTTATTAAACCGGAGTTACAAACAGAATCACCATTAACTAAAAGCGAACAGCTGTTAAAGTGTTCGATATCGGTGGCGGTCCGTGATATTTCAGTGAAGCAGAGTGCAGAGGTTGAAAAATACGACGTTATTGATGTAGTTTAGAACTGAAAACGATTTTTTTTTTATTTCAACTTTTTGTATGAAGGCATCCACATTTCAGTAGAATACTGAAAATCTTCATACATAATGTTGAAATTTTGAAAAAAAAAATTAGCTACAACAACATCAATAACGTCGTATTTTCCAATCTTAGCACCGTCACTGTTCGATATATGCATTAAAAATATCTTTCCAGCTGCTATGGTTAGAATATTTTTCTGATTGTGAAGGACGTTCTTAAAGTCCAGATTGAAAACATTAATTTCTTTTGATGTTGATTTTTTTGTGATAAGAATGGTTCAAACATAAAAGGGTCTTTGAACGCGCACGCAGTCATTGAAGATATAAATGCATTACATCTGCCAGTCTTCTTCTGACGTCAGAAATCATATCCGAACGTATCGTAAGCATCCTAAATGTATTCATTTTCACTTTTTCAAACAGAGCAAACTTATTTTGTAATACCAATTTTGTTAAAAAAATGTTGAACACTTTTTTACCACTATTATTGCTTAAAAAACCAACACTTATTTTCTTTGATGAAATATAAAAAAAAAGTCTGGTACCGTCTTAAAATTGACGAGTAAGGATGATTAAAAATGGCATTTTTATTTCACATATTCATTTTTTCGAAATATACTAAGTATGTACAGAATGAAGTATGTGAACAAATATTTTGATAGGTTTGTTACTAACAAACAAGACAATAGCTCCACAAGAGCTATGAAATTTTTGAGGACAAGACCCTCCACATTTACGTGGACGGTCTTTTTAAGGAAAGGAAAGAGAGGAAGTTCTGGGAAGGATAAGGTATGAGGGGTGGGTAGGAATCTGGGGGTCAGTGGGTCCAGGAGTGAAGGAATAGGATAGAATTTAAAATTAATACTCACACATAACAACAGTACGACAAAAGGACTGTGTACTGTGAAAGCATGAGTTAAACGGTAAAATGTAGGTAGATTTAATGGCTGTATAACACTTTAATCATTTTATGTATTTCCGTATTCAAATTCGAACATATGATTTTTTTAATGTGGGTGGGAAATTTCAAAAGCGAGCGCAAAGAAATCACGATCGCTCGAAGCATTTTTTATGACTGATACGATTTATTTATTATTATTATGATCGCTTGAGTGGCTACTTTTACCACAACTTATGATTTACATTGTCATTTTATCACATCGATAAAATAGATGGTGCATTGATAAATTCGAACCAATATCTTATATTCTTCCGGGAACTTTTATTCAATTATTATAGGGCCCGCAGATACTTTAAATAGTACACAACTGCTAACCCTGTACAAATCACAAGTGCGCCCCACGGTTGAATTTGGCAGCCACCTCTGGTCTGGATATCCAAAATACCTGTAAAATACCCACGACTCTGTGCAGAAACGGGCGGTCCGCTTAATAGATTCTCCCATCTTAACAGACGGATTGCAATCTTTAGAGTTTAGAGCATAGGCGTCGGGTGGGAAAGCTATCCTTGTTCTACCAGTATAACAATGGAAGATGCTCCGAGGAACTATCGTCATTGATCCCTTCGGCACCGGTGCATAGTCGAGAAACACGCCAAACGCGTGCCCAACATTTGTATACGGTTGACATTTGTCACATGAGAACGGGTCGTTTCTTCGACACGATCTTGTGTTCAACAGCTCGGCTGTGGAATGATTTGACGGCCTCTGTGTTTCCTCTTTCCTACAACATGGGTCTCTTCAAGACCAATGTTCATTCCTTCCTCTCCTCAAAAAGACCCTCCACACAGCATCCCAGATGACAAAGGCCCTGAGGGAAGTTATTTTCCTCAGGGTCTCCTGTGTGGAGTTAATGTAAAAAAGATGACAATTGAAATTTTGTACAATTATTACTTGAAATTTTATACAATTATTGTACGTGACAATTGAAATATTATACAATTATTACTTGAAATTTTATACAATTATTGTAGGTGACATTTGAAATATTATACAATTATTGTACGTGACAATTGAAATATTATACAATTATTACTTGAAATTTTATACAATTATTAGGATTCATTTGAACTGCTTGCCAATTTTTGACCGCAAAATGTCAACTTCCACGCATGATAAAAATTCCTTCCTTGCTAGTATGTAGCTGAACGCTGTAGCATTCAAGATAATTTTAATAAATTTTGACACTTTATAAAAAAACTTTTTTATTTCCTGCGTCAGTGAATTGATTGTACCGGAATCCTTACTGATGGGTCTGTTTGAATATCATGGTCCAGAAGAGAGGAACATGTACAGAATAGCAGAGATGGAATGCGGTTTGATGACGTATGGAAGATTGATATGAAGTTATATGCATTTACTGTGGTGCACTTTATTAAGTAAAATAAACCGGTCTGACGGCCGCGGCCTAGAGCGCTTTACTCGCAATGCTCGGGCTCGGGCTCGGGCATGTGGGGATAATGGGAAACGTATGAATTATTCCATTTATAGGAGGATGAAACACAGCAAATATGAGTGCTTACAAGGATAAAGTCTTTGCAAATAAACTTACTTTAAATTTTTTTATGTCTTATTTATTTAACCTTGTGCATTTTAAACGTGTAAAGTGAAGAGACATCATACTAATGAAATGGATTAATGCATAAATTTGTAATATGAGTTTTGTTTCCAAGAGTTGTAAAAAAATTCCCGACTTCAAAAGAAGCATTAAGATTATGGATTATGAACATGGGAAGGAAGAATATAGATACAATTTTACAACCTAATAAAGATTAATGCTTGTATTGTACTATCTTTTAGATATAATTATATAATTTTCCATTTGTAATATTTTAACATAGGTATTTACTTATATTTCAAACACGAAAACTTGTACAATGTGACCTTAGAACGGGGTACCCCAGTAAAGACACAGTTTTCTCTAAAAAATTGTAAAACAAAAAAAAAAAAAATAAACCATTCGTTGTACATATTTTTTTTTAAATGAATAAATACACAGAAAGCCCTTAGAAAAAATATTCCCCCAGGGCCTATGTCTTTTTTGGGTATGCTGTGTGGAGGGTCTTTTTAGAAAAAGAAAAGAGAGTGTGTTCAGGAGTGATGCACGTATGAATCCGTCCCTCCCACTGTGGTGCAAAGCGGTGGGACGAGACAGTCCAGCTGGAGAGGTCAAACGGTCTCGCACAACCAGTCTCCCAAATCCGGCCACCACGCATCTACTGCCAGGACTTCGATAAAACTCACCCCATGAACCCAGGCACCCGTGCTAATTCACCAAACGTAGCAAACTACTTGGACCTTTGACAGGTACTTTATCGCTGAAAAGCTTATTTTTACAAAATAATTTTCGCAAAACATAACACACCAGTTCTAATTTTGAAAATGTTATACTTGTACACACAAGGAACAGTGTGTTTTTACGAATACATACTACACATTATTATTTTATTGAATACCTTTCGATTTCTTCCATTTGTAAAAGAATGTTTTTTGCGAAAGCGAATTTCAGAAGAAATCGGGGACACCATAATAAGACATGACACGATCAAGTGAATCAAATACAGCGTCGGGCCATGTCAAGAGTCAGAATAACAGATAGGACAATGTATGACTGTGAACAAATCAAAGAGTTTGTGCCAAGACAGAATTGTATGGCGGTAAAGAAGACAAAACATTGACGAAGTTATTCTAGTATGTTTTCATATTAAAAGATCTAACGTTAATACAGAGAAAGAATTATTGACCTACGAGAAATATGCTACATAAAAAACTTCTAACATAATTGTAATTAGTAAATAGATACATAGTAGAACCCCCGTGGAGCAATGAATCTATGCTAGAACCACATATTCAATTAATAGTTAATTCGTCGATAACACTGATGCCAACACTCCGATAATTACTATTGACATTAGATAAGAAATATTGATAACATGAAATAGTACAATAACGTTGTTAGCCCACTACGACAGTTGTAAATCCATTTTATAAAGACCTGCAACACACATATGTATATACACACATATTTAAAAATATTGTACACTTCTTTAGTAAGAAGCCAGGTAGAGTATAATTCGCCCATTTGGTCCCCATTGTATAAAATACATTCCGACAACATAGAAAGGGTACAGCACAAATTTCTAAGATTTATTAACTTTAAGCTGAATATTCCAATTCAAAATATTAACTATGTCCTTTTGTTGAAACAACTCAACTTAATTACGCTGTCAGATAGGCGGATCATCTCTGACCTTGTACTCTTAAATAAAATCATTAATAATTGCATTGACAACCCTGAAATTCTCGCCAAAATAAAATTTTACGTACCGACCAGAATTACGAGGCAAAGTGCTACCTTCTTCTGTGACATTTTTAAAACAAACTACGAGGCTCATACACCTTTAAAGAGATTACACCATTTTGCCAATAAATTTGGGAATATTGTAGACATGTTTGCAGATTCTGTATTAGTTATAAAACGAAGTCTTTATAATTACTTTAATGAAATGTATGATTTTAATTTTAATTAGTTTTATTTTTTACTATTAATTTAATCATTATATATTGTGTACTACGTACCTGCCTAACTATTATTATCCATCTTTGTAAAAGCCCAATAGGGCGTAAATAAATAAATATTTTTTTTTCAAATTTTTCTTTCATCCTTCAAAAGTGTTGGGATACCATTTCAAATTATAAACAGAGGAAAATCGAATTTGTATATTAATTTGTTTAATTATGCAAATTTCTCAATTATATTGAAGATTGGAGTCGAGTTCAAACTTAGAAGAAATGAAATGTTGAATGGGGGGGAGGCAATTTTAAATACGGCTTGATGAAAGAGAGGATATTCGTTTAGAGAGGAACAACCAAAAAAATATGTGATCTAAAGTTCGCACTTCTAGACTACATACTAAATGGTAAATCAGAACTAATGTCAAAAGAAGACAAAAATTAATTGTGCTGCGATCGTTTAAGAGGAAGCCACAAGCCAAAATGTGTAAATTTTTAGTGTGCCTTGAATAACCACGGATATAGGTAAGGGAACGTACCCATACTACGTGACCAACTTTTTACGATTTTTAACCCCCCCCCCCCCCCCCCCCCCCCCCCGGTGACCAAAAACCTAAGCAACCAGCCGCTCATTTGTACCAAGCGTGACATTTTGAAGACCCCCCCCCCCAAACGTGTCACGTAGTATGGGTACGTTCCCTAACGCTTCACAAACGGAAGCTGGAAACGGTTAATTTTAGCGCAGAAGTGTTTTTTTTATTTATTTCGTGAATACTTTTATAAGTAAGAAAAAAAGTTAATCGTGGGAAAATGTCACAGATAATCTTAGCCAATTTTTTTTAGTACTTTACGCTTATATATTTTTAAAATAATTGACAATTTTATTTCAATCCAACTCAAGGGAAACGATAGAAAAAGCTTCAATTTATCCGAAGCAAATTTTTTTGTTATTTATAATGTACCTAAACCAATTCGTAGTAAAGATTAATCGAAAATAGTGATTTAATATTAGTTTTGAAAGGAATAATAGTATCACTTTCAAAGGAAAAATAATATAACAACAACGAAATCGAGGAAAAAAACCCAGACTTGATTGATTCTCTCCCTGATCTTATATCGGCGAGTTCTATTAAAAATACTTGATACTCTCTCAAGTTGGATAAGAAATAATTAAATAACTTAATCCAAGAACTAAGAAGTACGAAGCAAACGATACTCCTGATAATCCGATTTGCTGAGATCGTTTGGATGTCGATATAGCGAGGTAACTTGGCGGACTGGCGCCGTGACGTTATATCAGGGCTCTCTTATATCAACTCCGATTTTAGGTATATTATTTTCTCTGACAATGTAGGGTTTTAAAATAACCTTGCGGATATCAGACATTTAAAATACATATATCATTCATCTTATAGAGTCGGTTCTCCCCGTAAACACATTGTAAGTAATTATAACTAATCTTTGTTCAGTTTGTTAGCGTCTAGCCGTTTTTGTACATTTTTTGTAGATGAGTGTTTCAGGCTAATAATTATTACTTATAATAATTGTGACCCAGGTTTCTGAGCAGTACCTTCAAAGTTCCTGCACCCTAATCACGTAGATCCTGCTCAGTATTTAACTATCTATAAAGTTTCTTCCGAAAGAACACACTCTACATAGTTTATTTTTTAAAGCATCTAAGTCATCTTTTATGCATTTGAATTTTTAAAATGTTTTATCTAATATATAAAATTCTCGTGTCACGGTGTTTGTTACCATACTCCGCCGAAACGGCTGGACCAATTTTGATGAAATTTTGTGTGCTTATCTGGTAGGTCTGAAAATCGACCAACATCTATTTTTCATACCCCTAAAAGTAAAGGGTGTTCCACTCCGAAGAAAATTATTTTCCCCATACATTTTGTATGGAACGAATTCTCCTATTTTGAAAGAACTGCAGCAATATTGTAAGGGGTATAATATTGAACTGTGAACCGGGGGAGGGGGAGGGGGAGGGGGAGGGGGAGGGGGAGGGGGAGGGGGAGGGGGAGGGGGAGGGGGAGGGGGAGGGGGAGGGGGAGGGGGGGGGGGGAGGGGGAGGGGGGAGGGGGGGAGGGGGGAGGGGGGAAAGGAACTCAGGAAGGGGGGTTAGCGGGACGGGGGAAGGGGAGAAGTGGAGTGGGGAGAGGGAGAGGGAACGCGAGAGGGGAAAGGATACGCAGGGAGAAACAATTCAGATCAAGGTATGGTATACGCAGGGAGAAACAATTTAGATCAATTCAGCTAATAAGTTGACAACAGTTTTTGATTCTGAGGCGGTACGAAGTTCGCCGGATCAGCTAGTTTTACAATAAAATGCTTTAAATATAAATTTTTTATTTTTATTTTTATCACTGAATACTTTAGAAATCCCTACTGAGCCGTAAAAAACTCAATTTTGCTCAGAGGTATTTTCAAAAATGGTCGAAAAGCCCCTCTGGTTCCGAGTGTCTAATTTAAGTTCCGGCAAAGCAATTATTCTGAACGCGAAAGAATTTTATACAGTTTTATCACTGAAGCAATAAACTGACAGAAGCATGTTGGGCGAGTCAGTGTGCCCAAAATAGGCTAAAATTTTCATTAGGTCTGGTGAAATTAATCATTCATTTTCAATAATTACCAAAACTCTTTCTTGAGGGGAGAATCAATTTCATTGGATTGGTGATTTCTGAGTGTACGAAGTTGCTAAAATTGACAAGGGATGAGCTCTACCGTAATGAAATTTACTCAACTTTTTTCTGGATTTTTTAGATAAACCTAACTATTTTCAACTGCGGTGTATGAATGTAAACGCGGCAAGGAGTGTGTGCCAAGACCGAGTTGTTTGGCGGTCCGTCCTCTTTGCCTACCCCTGCGGGGAAACGGCGTGTTAAAACGTTAGGTTCTTTTGACAATTATCTTTTCACGCATATCACAAAATAGTAAAACTGCCCATATGATCTTTTATTTTTACGTGTACCTCAAATTTGTAATTTGTAAATCTTCTCCGGTGGTGCACAATCTGCGGAGGACATAAATAAATAAATTTTGACTTTAAAGTAAATTTCTGTTGTTTTTAAAAAGGGTATTTGATAATACTTCTATGATTTTATAGTTTAGTGAGTTTTATCTGAACGCGATCTGTGGCCTTGCATTGTTCAGGAGGTGGGAAGGGAGGGGGGGGGGGTTGGTTCGCAGGGGGTAGTTAAGCGTCTATTGTTCCCTTTAATAAGGCTTAAGCAGCCTGGAAGCCTTACAAACCACTTTGTAAAGGCGGTTATAAATACACTTGGATTCGGAAATAATTTCTACGTTGTTGTTGATATTGCAAACCTGATACCTATTTACGATTTTGCCTCCAATATTCTCAGAATATAATATTTGCAGGTGCTCCAATGAAAGGGCAAAGTTATGTAATAGGCTTTTGATTAAAAAAGTTCTACCTTAAATCTTTCATAATTTTATTGAAAACCTGAACCTGTAATATTTAATTCAGATGCCCATAAAAAGATACTCGATATCCTGATACTTTTTTGTAAGAGCAATACTAATTATCTTGAAAATGTATTTATAAGAAGAAGTTGAAGCACCTTTAATAGATTATGCAAAGACATCGATGTGTTTAACACGAATCTCACAAAATGCATAAAACATTTAAAAAAAATAACATTTGATCGAATAGTAGATATCATGTGTCAGTGCCGGCAACCCGGGCATTTTTTATTATTATTTTTAATAAATTTTAATTTTTCTTTTATCCACCTCTCTAGACAAAATCTGTTCCGAGGCGGGTAATGGACATAGTATGTTTATTAAAAAAAAAACCATCTGTATACATTATACTAGGTATATGAAATCTATTGTTATATTAAATATTAACGCAATACATTTTGTTTTTATTAATTAGTATATTTTCGTATAAAGAATACGTACTGAAAATTATAAACAAGCAAGAAACCCTAAATATTTTATAATATTATAACATTATATAATGTCGTTAGAAATTGTACGATGTGTGAATGTCGATAATATGAGTGTTAGTTATTTAGAACATGTCGAACGTCTGTTCTTTCTTTTTCAGTCAACCAAATTACAAATCTTTTGAACAGCCAATTCAAATTATTTGGGGTGACGTAAGGTATTGTTTTGGAACATATTGAATATGTGTAGTGCCAGGTAAGATTCATGTTTTTTTGCGAAAATTGATTTATAAAGGTACTTGAAAGTAATTTAAAATAAAACAATAACTTTGTAAACACCACTTTTATTTTTATACTTTATGCCGACCTGGTTTCGCTACAACCGTAGCTTCATCAGGGCAGTATAATACTCTACGTTTGTAGCGAAACCCGGTCGGCATAAAGTATAAAAATAAAAGTGGTGTTTACAAAGTTATTGTTTTATTTTAAATTAATAATGTCACATCACAAAGTATCCGCTTCATATGAACAAAAAAAAAAGTACTTGAAAGTGTTTGTTTATTTTTTCTGTTGTGTTTTGCGAATGATGCGATGTTTTGATACGGTTTTATAGATGATCTTCCTTGTGAATAGTTTATTTATGTATAGTAATCATTAGCTGTTATATCGGATGTTAATAACGCTTTTAAACATAATTCCAATTATTTTTTTTGTGATTTATTGGATTGCGGTAAGTATCTATGGCGACAGAAAATTTATTATTTTCCGTAAAGCGTTTTCGGCAAGAATTTATAAAGGATTTAAAATTTAAAAAGTCATAATCTAACCTATGTAATATTCACCGATATTGACACTATTGACAATGTTTAATTATCCATCAATAATCGTGTAAATTAGTCATGGCCCCTATCACTATATTCACTATTGAGTCACTATATAAGCTATGAACTGGAAGTGATGATGTCATTTTTGATAAATAAAGGGGAACAGGCGTGGACAATCAATTATTCCGATCGGGGTCTTCATATTTTAGAAGTTAACGAGGTCAATTGGATCCAACTATAAATGCATTCTAAAATCATTCGAATTATCTCCCCACGTGTGTTCTGCGCGCCGCATACGGAAACTTAAAATATTTAGACTGGCTAATTTTTCTAACCTATGTTGATTTTTAGTAGGTATCCACCTCAATTATATAATACCTATCTTACATAATAGTTTTGCAATAATGTGCAGAACTTGGATCTACTGTACTACTGTCTATAATAATCGGTTTTTAAAACAATTTTGACAGTTTATCCCACAAGCTTTCTGCTCATCTTCAACCGAAACTGGGTCAGATATGTCAATAAGTAGGTAACTGAAAAAACCCTCGACTGTGTGCAGAAACAGGCCGTCCCTTTTGTTAGATTCTCCAAACAAACGGATTAACAAACGTATTGCAATCTTTAGAGCACAGGCGTCTGGTGGGAAACCTGTCCTTGTTCTGCCGATATTTCAATGAAAGATACTCCGAGAAAGTAGCACCATAGATTCCTTCGGCACCGATGCACAGTCGGTAAACAAGTCAAACGCGCGGTAACATTTGTATACAGTTTACATTTGTCACGTGGAACGCTTTACTGGTCTCTGCTTTTCCTCGGGTCTTTTTAAGACAAAGTTTCAGGCCTTCCTTTCCCCAAAAAGACCCTCCACAGCATCCCCAAAGATTTCATAGACCTCGAGGGAAATTGTTTTTCTCAGGGCCTGTGCGGAGTTCATTGAAAAAAACTAATAATTTTAATTTATTTTGAAAGGTTGAGGGTACAGCGTCGTTTGCCAGTAGCATTAAAGCCTCGATGACTCAGGGCGAGTTTACAAGCTACTATCTGGGAAATTCACTATCTGCTAGTAAACTCGCTCAGTGTCGTCGTGTTACTTGCTAACTAGCAGATTGTTGACAATCTACGAAAAAAGTTGAAAGGTCGTCAACTTTACTCGCTACACGCTTGCTCCGCTGGCTCGTGATTGGTTTATTTATGTTTTTCAAGATGGCTGCCAATTAACAGCTGATTTCGACTGTCAAACATCACAGAATTAGTTCACGCGGGCGTCGTTATTCTTGTTACTGGCGCTAGCAGCGACCTCAGTTTCTAAGCGAGTGGACAGTTTTGTGTGTCATCATGACAATCTCACTCGCCGATTTATCCGCTTTTAAACTTAGTAGAAAGTAGCTTGTAAACTCGCCCTGTGTCATCGAGGCTTAAGCAAACGAAAATAGCACAAACATCAGAAAATTCCAAATATTCCAAAAAATATATATGCTTTACAATCGGATGTTATGTGGTCGACCATGTTCTGTCTGTAATCTTTTGCATCCGGAGTATAGAAACCGAAATAAAACTAAGTCCGAGATAACGGATTACTTGAACGCTTGTAAACTTCGGATAAATTGCCTCAAACGCAATTTGAAATAAAGTTTTCAGGTCTAGATAATAATTAAATTACTTGATATTAGTTTGGGCTCGAAATGGTTTATATATAGTTCGTGTATAACTGACACGAGTTACGAGTACCATCCGCTTGTTGTTGTGTATGTGTGGTGTGGTAGGATCTACAGAATTTACGCACTTTAAAAGTTAGTACAAACTAGGTACCTTCATTACGTCACGTAGTAAGGAGGGGAGGTATTCACGTGACTTTAATGACATATTATTCATATTCATGAACTAAATCTAAAAAACTTGTCAAGAGGAACGGCTGCGTGGCCTTTTTCAGGCAAAATTCAATTTTGGATGTGAGGCCAAAATACCACACCAAACAAAAATATCTTTTTTATATCAAAAGGTAAAGCAAATTGTTTGTTATTCCTCAGAAGTATTGTTTTTTTTTTATATTGGTTTATTGGTTTTTGTTTAAATTATAAAATATGGGCCTTTAAAGAAATCGTTTTTTCATGATTTTAAACTTGTTTACTAGTGCATGGTAATTATTATTTTTTGACTTGAAATTTCTTTAGCGCCGTTAGTGACTTGAAATTCGGGTGAAACGGAAATGCGTCACAACTCAGTTCTAAACAAATACTCGGTTCTAATATAATGCGGTATATGTATTCGCACCTCGGCGTGTGCCTTCCATAGTGTAGTGGGCAAGATGCCTGACAAGTCTCAGCGGCCAAAGATACAGACATCAAGCGAACGGGCGTTCGAATCCTACGAAATCCAAAAAAAGCATTTTTATTTTGTGAAATCAATATTAAATGTTCAAAACACTTTAAGAAACAAGCAAAAGAAAAGAAAGCGACACCTAGCGACTTTCTAGTTTCACTTCTAACGCGTGTGAATTACACTCTGATTTTTTTTAATTTTTGCCCTATTTACTAGGTAATTTTTTTTTTGTACATAGCTCCACACATGTCAGCATTGGGGATGCTGTGTGAAAGGTCTCTTTAGGGAAAGGAAGGTCTGAGAAGGAAAAGGGTATGAGGGGTGGGTCGGAATCTGGTGGTCAATGTGTGCAGGAGTGACGGACGTATGAATCCATCCCCAATGAGGTGCAAGACGATGGGTCGAGAAGTCCGCCACGCAATAGTCGGGCAAAAGTATTTGCCGCCAAAACCTAGACAAACCTCACCTCATGAATCCGGGCTCCCCTGCTAAGTCACCAAACATCGCGAACTACTGGGGGTGGCCTATGTCAAGGGAGTTGGTTATCCAATAAATATCCGCCTCCCAAAACGAAATATGAAACTAAACCATCAGATTTTCAAGAGTAGAAAATGTTCAATAGGTACCTGTTTCAAATTTCCATATTTCGTGTTATTTTTCAAATTGAATTAATAAATTATGCTTATTTTATTAAAAATAAGATGTAGGGGTGGTTCTGTCCTGCGTGACGTAATATGAGATGGCGGAGGGAACTAAGCGTGGCATACGTGACAGGAGAAATTAAAACATTTTTTCAACTATTTACATGACACCACTTTTTCTGTATTTATTCTATGTATTGTTAGTTTGCTGGTTCTTGGGATGGCACTTGGACCTTTAATGTGGTAGTTTTCCGTTTCTTTCCACATCCTATGCCGTTGACCTCGAAGGTTCTTCCGCCTTTGGAGATTATTTACTTCTCCAGGAAAAGAGGGTGCCCGAGACAACAGACGCCTGGTAGGGCGAAAGTTGGTGGTCAGTTTATTCCGGCCAACGCTTGCTGCTGCAAACCAATCCCAGGATTGAAACCAGGGAGAGATTGTTAGTTTGTCTAGTTTTATTACTCTAATTGCATTGCATTATCCCTGTATACCTTATGAAATAAATAATTATTATTTTCACTAGCTGAAGTCCCCGGCGTTGTTCGGGCATTACGTAAAATTAAATTTAAGATATTATATCAAATAAATAAATAAATTCTTCGAAAACAATAATTTTATTCGTATTTTGAACATCTAGTGCGCAAAATTGAATCAATTATTAACACTCTGTTTTTAAGAATTAAGGCAATGCTCTACTTAAGGGTCCCCTACCCCAATTTCTACCGATTTCTTGCATATGTTTGAATTGTATAAATCAGTATGTATCTTACCTTACATATTCTTATGTTATAATTAAATATTCTTATGTATGATACTCATTTATGTACCTCTACGCCTGTCTCAACACAGGTATACCCTAGTGAGACAGGCATCGAATAATGTAATGTAAACATACCTTATATAGATAAATTAATAAATAAATATCCCCCTTAAATATTCGAAGTTTTTAAGCTCTTAAAAAAATATATGATATTTTTGAAGATAATATCTAGACATTGGTCGCACCGAAACACAAATTATATAAAATTCCCTCAATAGAAAAAAATCGCAAAGTATGCTCCAAAAATTATTATAAAAACATTTGTTTCAGTTATTTTACAAGATATATGTATGAAAAAATTCAAAGTGTTTCTTTAAATGCTGTGACAACCCTCGTGAGATTTTTGCTCTATTGAGTCGTGTTTTAATAAACATTTTCACAATTTTCGCATCGATTTTGTCACTTTAAATACAAGCGTTCTCCTCTAACATTCGTAATTTCATATCTCTCCGTCTTCTTCTTTTTGTGCGCGGTTTCGGGGCCTTAAATAAGATAAGTTATTATTATACGTTATATTATTATATCATCCCAATTAACAACATTGTATTTTAAAGTAATAAAAGTATTGAAAAAAATTGCATAAGTATTCCGTAAGCAGCAATGTTATCGTAATGCTTCGTAAAATAATTTCAATTTGGGAGGCGGGAATGGGTACCGTCGCCCCGGGAACCTTTATTGGATAACCAACACCTCTGCCATAGGTCACCCTAAGTGGTTCGCTACGTTTGGTGATTTAGCAGGGGTGCCCGGGTTCATGGGGTGAGGTTTGTCTAGGTCTTGGAGGCGGATGACCAGGACATACTGAACCCCAGATTCCTACCCACCCCTTAAACCCTTTTCCTTCTCAGAACTCTCCTCTCCTTCCTTTCCTTAAAAAATCCTCCACACAGCATCCCCAAAGATGACATAGGCCCTGAGGGAAATTATTTTCCCCAGGGCCTCCTGTGTGGAGCTCATGTAAAAAAATAAAAATAACAACGAAAGATACAACGCGTATTTTAACACTTCATGTCGGATTGTTTGGTATGCTGTGACGTTGGTAACATTGACAAAATAAGCCAATTATTCATATTATTTAATAATCAAATGATCAATAGAATACACTAGTAACATCAAAAAGCAATAAAGGAAATTACATTACTAAGTAGCTACTAATAGCGTATGAACGAAAGCTTATTTTATTTATTTTATTTTTATTTTACTTTACTTTATTTGGGAAACAAACAGTTGTACATATTTTATTAAATAATTACATTTGACAAATTTGCATGAACCAGTGAAGTTTCCACATTTGAGAATATAGAATTTAAAGAAAAAACAAAAAACTCATTAATATAAGAAGTTATACATACATAATTCCTAACTAGATTACAGAAAATCAGATGAAACCAACATAATAAAATCAGATGAAACCAACATAATAATTCATACGAAAATCAGATGAAACCAACATAATAAGAGAAAAACAATAAAATAAGGCACACAGCAGGATTCACGATCAACAATCTGTTTTGATCTTCTCCGTTACATATTTTGTGAATTGAACTGAGGACAAATGGAAAATATCAGCGTCTGAAAGGATATTGTTATATTTTGTGCACGTCCTTTTCAGAAATGTATGTTGTGAGTAGTTAGTTTTTGATTGTGGGATGTGGAATAGTTTGTTTGTTCTTGTATTACGTACTGTACTATAATGGACTATTCCACGCAACGAAAAGCTTCATTTTGCAAAAATGCTATCCGAATAAACGCTCGGCAGAGTCGTTCCAGGTAAAGGCTATTACTAAGGGTATTACTATGAATAGGTGCTGAAGTTAAAATAATATATTCTAATCATATTCAGGTGGAACTCTGGACAGAAAGTTGTTCGTGCGGCAACGCACAAACGTTAGTTATTCAATTGCTTCAAATTGTTTACACAATTTTGCCTTGAGAGTGTTTGCGAAATTTAATTTGTTAATTTAACTTTAATATGTTAAATATTTAATTGCAGGGGTTGAAAAAATGTATTCTGTATTAGGTTTTACTGTACTATGTAACCGTGTTAGTTCATGGTATTGGAAACGTACACGATGGTACGCTTGAAATTCCGCTGAATTGTTTTGAGCTGTAGTTTGCTGGGTGACGATAACCCTGGTGATGGTCAACCCCCGATACGTAAGAAGAATAATGGTAATAAATACAAGATCTATCAATTTGTGTGACAACTGATTATATCCTTACGAATATTGTATGAATGAGGAACTACCACATCAATGATATGTTTTTTGTTGGCATCGCGTTTGGGTCCCACCAAAATGGGATTTTGGTCCCCCGTCTCGTGTTCGATTCCTCGGCTGGCCAAGTCCTCCATCGCGAAACGAGCAACTTTTTCCGCTCACTGTGGTGTTATTCGTAACCCTGGAATGTTTGTCTTTCTAAAAACGCCTTAGGTGTGTTTATTGTTTGGTAATATTTTATATTTGTACATGTTTATTATAATTGTTATATTCTTTACTTTATATTTTTAAATTTATGATTTTAAAATCTTTTAAACATTTTTTTTATTTAAATCTATTTTCACTGAAAGAATCAATTTACCCTTGAAAAGTTCTTATCTTATATTATTGAAATTGCTTTTACTTTTTCAATTTAAAATTGTTGTTATATGAGATTTTGAAGTCTTATTACTTATTACAGAATCAATTTATCCTTTATGAATTAATTCCGAAATTTTATTGTATTGAAAGTATTGCTCTTATATTTTTAATATTATTATCTCCTCTTCCAGTACCTAAATCAGAATGCAATTAGTAATTACCACCCTTGAAAAATGTCCTTCACAACACAGATGAATTTCTCGCGTAGAGGACAAAAAAATATACAGTATGCATATATAAAATGTCTTCAGTAAACAAACAAGATAAAAATAAATAATTTTAACAATAAAGAATTTCTCAACTTTTTCTTCCATTTTTTACTTGCCTTTTTCCTGACAATATTCCCCAAATTTAGGTTCCAAATACAATAGACTCCAGGCAGTTGAAAGTTGGAATAGTTGTGCAGAATAACAAAGCTAAAAAATGGATGCAAATCAAAAATGCATTGCACTAAAATATATTAACGACTTATAACATAGTTTACTATCAAAACGTACTAAGGCGATCGCCATTGTGCAAAACAGCTAAACCAATCGATTATGTTATCGTTTAGGTCACCTATACTCCTATACAAACCTTAGTTCTGCTTCGATTATCAACCGCTCAGAGAATGGTTACCTAATGCGTTTCCAATCACTTATCTTTACGATTTACAATTTCCCTAAAGCGACCACGGTGGAAACCACGTAACTACACTTTACAGTATACATAGACTAAAATCGTAACATTAGGTAATTTACTGGAAATATTAAATTTAACGTAGGTACTTTGAAGGTCGACGAATCGGCAAGCCCTGCCCAAATAATAATTTGGTTAAAGTGGATCAGTTTAACAGCAATTTTATAGTTTCTAGTTTCTATGTAAGTAATTTCTTGTAAGTTTCTATGGCGCACCTGTAAAATTCCATTTTACCTTTCTGGGAAAAACCATTCTCCATAATTTACCTAATGGCCTATTACTATTTGTTTTCCATTATAATGTTCCTTGTACATCGTACTACACATTTAAAGTAAATGTTAACGCAAATTTAATCATGATAATAGAATGAGCCAATTTTATTAACTGATGCATCAAATACATAATCAAATTGATGGGCTTTTGAATTTATGTTTTGTTAATTCTGTTTAACAATAATTTACGATCCCTTTTACTGATAGTTAGGTAAGTTGTTTGAATTTAACTGATGAAGTTATAAGTGAAATCCTATTTAGATTAATCTGTACAACGAATCGGCTTACAGTATGAACATCAAAAAATATGCTACGGATAAATTGAAGCTTTTACTATCTTTTCTATGTATTGGAATTACAATAAAATTATTATTTACGTAACAAAAAATATAAGCGTAAACCACTAAAAAAATGTTTTTTCATGACTTAACTATGAAGTGATACAAGAAACAATTTAAAATATTCCTTTATGGCTAAGACTATTTTTGAGGTTTTGTATGTTCTAAAATTTTTTCGTTCTTATAAAATTATGCACAAAATAAATAAAAACCACTTTTTCGCTAACTTGCCTCGTGCAAATAAGACGCTCGATTTTAAAATATTGCAGGCATGAGAATCGAAATTTTTCTAGCGTTTATATACCTCCTAAGAGTATTTTGTGTTAACATAATGTAAAACGTTAATACATGTATTAACTTTAAAATAGTTTTTACGAGAGATGGGAAGGCTGATAGAGATATTGAAAGGAGGGTAAATGCAGGTAACTCCATTTAATGGAGGACTGAACACCGTTGGCGCCAAAAAAAACTGTCCAAAGAAGCGAAGCTAGCCGTCCATAATGAAGTACTGGTACCTTCCCTGATGTATGGCAGTGAGGCATGGAACTAGCAGAGGAAGGATGAAAGTAGACTGAATGCTGTAGAAATAAGATCACTGAGGCGTTGTTGTGGAAAAACCATGTACGATCTTGTGAGAAACGTGGAGATCCGCAAAGAATGCAAGGCTGATGTAAGCGTGGAAATGATTATAATACAGGGAGAATGTACGACGCAAATGTAAATGTGCAGAAAAAGTCGGGGAAAAGGAAGACATGGCATGACCAAGTGAATCAGATACTAGAGTCGGGCCATGTCAAGAGTCAGAATAATAGAAGAACATGCGTATGAGACGATGTATAAATGTTAACGAGACAAAGTGTGTGCCAAGATCGAGTTGTTTGGCGGTATGTCCTCTCTGCCTACCCCTGCGGGAAACGGCGTGGTGGTTAGTTAGTTAGTTTTAAGGTTTGTAGTGAAACTGGGTCAACATAGGAAATCCTTGTTAATATAGGTTATAGTGGTGATATCAGGAAATAAAGCTGGATACCAAGAATGGATGAGTTTTAACACGCGCGTCGTCGTCCCTGTATTTATGTATAATATGTTTATAGAATCCTTGTAAATATTTATGATTTCCGTAATTAGTTAAAATCGATGTCCTACATTGATGCAGGTCCCTTTGAGGTTGTAGGAAACGTTCGCTCAATAAGAAGGAAAAATGCGAACCGGCTAATACCTAAAAAATCATACATTAGGAATACCTATGTATTATTTGTCATTAGAAAATTAAAAGTAACATAAAACTTCAAGGGTAATATAAATATCGGAGAATCGTTTTGCTTAAAAATAAATGCTTACCACTTAATCGTATAAAATAACACAAGAAACATGTAAAAAAAGGTTAAATAATAAAATAAAACAAAAGAAACTCACCTGCATGCAACATCAAAACTCAAACGGGAACAATCAAAACACACAAAGCGATAATCAGTCCAGGTGAAAACGTTAAAATAATGGTGATTCTGAAAAAGAAAATAAGAGAAAAAATAAGTCAAATGCAAAATAAAATCACATAAAGAAATGATACAAAATTGTTTTAGTTCAAAATATATTAAAGAAGTGTTAGTTTTTCAGGAAAAATGCGGTGTAATCGAGGTGTTGTTAATGATAATTCCGTTACACTGTTTTTTGTTTTTGTAGTTAAACATTTGAAATTACAAATAATACCTATTTTTTTATTTAATCGCAAGAATCTTAATCGTTTCATTTCGAAAATTTTATGGATCTTATCGACGAACCTTATTGTTATTTTTAAGCGCATGATAAGAAATTTCCGTTTTACTTGAACAAAAGTTAAGCATTTACGTTCATTATTTTAAAAGTAAGGGGTCGTCCATTAATCACGTGAGGCTCGAAAGGGGGGGGGGGGTTCGGAAAAAATCACATAATATCACCAGGGAGGGGTAAAATGAGATATCACGTGTATTTATTTTTCGTGATAATAGACCGAAAACTTCAAAATACTTTGTACAAAAAAAAATACACGTGATTTTGGGGGGGGGGGGGTAGTCTAAAACCTCACCACATGTCACCAGGGGGGGGGGGGAGTTAAAAAGTTGCTAAAAAAACATCACGTGATTAATGGACGGGAGGAATGCAGATCCCGCCAATGTGGGGGATTTTAATAAAAATGCACTTTCTAGATGAGAAAAGTGTGGAAAAGTTGAATAAAAAAGAAATTAAGGTGCGCTTGGCAAAATTTAGGGAGATACAGCCGTTTAAAGAATTAATAAAATGACACTTCGTGAACTTATACTACGCCATTTTGTTAATATTAGTTGGTATCTCAGACTTGCTATAAACGAAGGTTGATACGATTGTAGCCGACTTCTTGTGATAGATGAGTCGCGTAATTATGAAATTTGTCTAGCGGACTTTTCTACAACGATTTTTTAAACTGTTTATCACCTTCCAAATTAAAGTAACCTAACCTAAGACTACGCTAAACATGGTTTGTGTAACATGGTTTGTGCCCCTTTATAACGCCTACTCGCGTCAACGCAAGAAAAACATCCCAGTTTTCAAATAGTTTAGCGGCTACGCTAGGTTTGTGCAATATGGTTTATGTAACATGGTTTGTGCCCCTTTATAACGCCTACTCGCGTCAACGCAAGAAAAACATCCCAGTTTTCAAGTAGTTTACGGCTACGCCAGGTTTGTGTAACATGGTTTGTGACCATTATTAATTCTGTTTTTCATAATCACGCGCCTTATTATATATCACACGAAGTTGGCTACAATCGTATCAACCTTCGTTTATAACAAGTCTGAGATACCAACAAATAGTAACAAAATGGCGTAGTATAAGTTCACGAAGTGTCATTTTATTCATTCTTTAAACGGCTGTATCTCCCTCAATTTGCCAAGCGCACCTTAATTTCTTTTTTTTTCAACTTTTCCACACTTTTCTCATCTAGAAAGTGCATTTTTATTAAAATCCCCCACATTGGCGGGATCTGCATTTCACCCTAATGGACGACCCCTAATAGGTAAATCATTGCATTACATATTTAAAATTAGTAATTGAGTTGTTATTGCTAACGTGGTTACCAAAATATCATAATGTTAAAGTTTTGCAGCAAAATATTAAACATAACCGCGTACCTATATTATTTTATAATAAGAATGATGTTTAAAACTCCTCAGATTTGTTATTTAAATACAACACTTGTAACAATCGATGTATTATGAATTGTTGTTACATTCCTGAAGTGTATACAGTACACACTTTCATTGCACAATCGAATCGACTTTGAATAATAATATATAAACGTGCCATACGTGGAGAGAATAATATATATATTCTGGTTTCATTTTTTATTTATTTTATTGTCGTTAATCTTTGTTAATATTTCTCATTCGTTTACGGTTTCTTTTCATTCTTATCGTAATGGAATTAGGTTTTATTGTGCCATTATGCACGTTGATAATATTAATATTGCTACGGTACAAACTCTTAAATCAGGTTGACGTCAAAAATTTTAAGACTTCATTTCTCCTTGGAGAGAGTAACTTAATCGTATATGTATATTAAGATGTCATGGCAAATAGAAGTAATTTAGGTAAATTTTGGGGATCGCTGGCAACGGTTAATACGCACTTTTTTTTGAAAAAATCTTTTGATTCACCTTAATTACATTAAAAGACAACTATTTGCATTGGGGGAAGTGGAAAATATTTTTGTGTAACATGGTTTGTGATACAAAAGAAAGTGCCCCTTTATAACGCCTACTCGCGTCAAGGCAAGAAAAACATCCCAGTTTTCAAGTAGTTTAGCGGCTACGCTAGGTTTGTGTAACATGGTTTGTGATTCTGGCGTACAATCTCACAAGACGAAAGCTAATTTTAATTTTACGTAATGAAATTTAGAATGAAATATTTTCCACTTCCCCCAATGCAAATAGTTGCCTTTTAATGTAATTAAGGTGAATCAAAAGGTTTTTTAAAAAAAAGTGCATATTAACCGTTGCCAGCGATCCTCAAAATTAATGTAATTTAACTTAAAATTATGAAATTGTTTTATTATACTTTGTTATTATGTCTTTTCTTTCTTCTCTTTCTCTGTGCTGTATACATAAAATGTTTTATATTTGATTTTGCTTATTATTATTTCTGTTATTTCCCTAGTAGCATCTCCACCTAATAACAGCTACTAAACCTTGATTTACACATGCTGTGAACATTTTTAATTGGAGTGTTAATATCTATCTATTTACATCCCAATGGCAATTTCATCAATGTTATAATTAATTGTTAATAACATAAATATTTCAAACAATAAATAAATAAATACATGGAAACTAAACTTACTCGAGAAATTAAATTTACAAGTTTAGAGATTATGGAAACATCTACTTTGCGGCAACTTTATTTATTGAATTTAGGTCACCTTTGTTACGATTATCAATTATTATATAATTTTAAATCAACCATAAACACTCCATCACGCCAGTTTCCGTGGGTCGAATATATTGAGGGTAGATTGCCACCATAGACATCCAAATTGCCACAAATATATTTCGACCATGACATTCAAAAATAATTTCACACCTTCAGTTATTAAAATATTACGAATAAATTTAAATTAGAACACAATGAAATATGAATTAAATAGTGTGGGTTGTAGGAAATAAAGTCAGTGTACAAAAACTGTATAGAAAAAAATATTTAAATGAGCACAAAAGTCTGTTTTGGTTCCTTACGTAAGTCTTATAAAATTAACTGATAGTTCAAAGAATGTGTGATACTAAATAAAGCATTATTGAAATTGATATTTTATGGATGTAAAAAAAAACATTTTTGAGCTTAAATTTATTTTTCTAATATCTTTATTCGTCCATGATTGGGTGGTCCGCAAAAAATTAGATTTTTTTAACAGAACAAATCATTAGATTCATGACATTATTCTTTGTTACAATGCAAGTAATCCTAATCTTATACCGATCTCATAATAATTTGTTATTTTATGACGGCATTATCAAAATGGTGAACAAACTAGTGTCCAGATTACCAAAATATGTTAATAAAAATATGGTAATAATTACCATATTATTAATGTCCAATTTTCAGTGCTCAATTGATTTTTTTTAGTGTTGAAAACTAATTTTTGGGGTAACAAATATTTAGAGCAATCAAACCATTATTAATTTTGATACTTGGTTAAAAATAAGTCTGAGAAATGCTAATTTTAACACGATTTTACTTTTGAGATACTTACATCTTGTACATTTAATCTGAGATATTGCATGACAATTTGCACGATAAAGGATGCCATAAGTAAAATGTAAAAGATATGGAGTGACAGAGGCATAACGAAGACCGCCAAGATCTTTGGGGCATTGATTTCCCCCATATTTCTATATGGTGTGGAAACATGGACACTTAGAGCAAGCGAAAGAAAGCAGACAGAGTTCCCGAAATGTGGTGCTGGAGAAAAATACTCAGGATTCCATGAGCAGTCAGACGCTCAAATGTGTCCGTTCTGGAAGAATCCACAATAAGCTTTCAACTATCTGCCTATAACTTTTCTTATGATACTTTGGACACGTTGCTCGCCAAACTGAGGGCTCCAACTTGGAGAAACTCATAACTTCTGACAAAGGCAGAAGAAGCAGAACAAGGTCACCAATGCGCTGGAGTGACAAGTACAGATGTACGCAGCTCTTCGCAATGCAGCGCAGAACTCCAAGTAGTGGAGGAGCCTTGTCCACCATAGAAATTGGAGTAGAGGTCACGATCCAGAGCCTTGAGGAAAGAATTGCATTACATGGAATACATTCATTGTTAATATTTGGGGAGTTTCCGTACGTGTTATCCTCTGTCTTTATTAAACTGTCATCGTTTCACCACATATGATTGCGTAGTCTATAAATAAGAATTCACCATCAGTTTTAATTAAGCGATGATCTATGTCGACACGTTAAGCAATTTGAACTATTGTTGTCCTCACTTTACATAGTGACCTCCCTCCCACACTCTACAATAAATTGTTCTACAATCAGAGTTTTAACTTCTCCCACGATACTTTTATCCAGAACACTAAATAAACCTACCATACCTACTCGTACCTAGTCAGTATTGCCAGTAGCGCAATGCATTATTGATAAGTGTATATCAGCTAATTACGCCAATTTTGTATTCACAGGTCTCCTCATGTGTTGAATTGTGTAGGTATCTACTCATAATTATTATTCGGATACAGTTTCTACACTCCTTTCAAACACTTGTTTGTTTATTATTTATATTAATTGAAAAAAAAAAACAGGAATTCAAAGATGTGAAGTAATTAGTAATATCCTACACATCATAAAGGTACCGCAGTAAAAGTTGATTCGACCACAATATTGATTTTTTTCAAATTAATACAATGATTATGTATTTTCAAACATTATGTGATAATGTGGGCCTCACTGGATACCTTGCCCGTGCTGAGGCCCCCATTTTACAACTTAATAAAATTCAATAATATTATAAAATAAAAATTAAATTAAATAAAACTGAGATAAACCTAAATAAAAATGGTGATGAAGAAAATAAATAAAAAAAACCGGCAAATATTAGGTCCTTACACATGAAATTGGCGTTTTGCCGTACTGGCAACTTTGATCTCAAAAATCTTCTCTTTGGTTAGGAATTCCTAATTCAAATTTATACAGCTATTTACTCATGTATTTGTGTTTCGAAAATTATAATTCATTTGTTTTTTCCTTAAAAGTTTTTTTTTTTGCGTCACTTAGTTTACAAAATGGAAAACTTGAAATATCGCGTTATTTACGAGTACGAGTTCCACCGTGGCACCAGTGCTGCAGAAACGGCTCGAAGGATTAATGATGTGTATGGCGACGGTGCCACAAAAGAGAACACGCTTGTGTGTGCGTTTTTTTTCTTTTTTTTGTGTCGTTCACTACAGCTTTCTTAAATCTGGCCAGACGATTACGGCAGATGTCTATTGTCAGCAACTGCAAACCATGATGGAAAAGCTAGCTGCTAAACAACCGAGGCTGGTTAATCGCTCAAGGCCACTGCTGCTTCATAACAACGCTGAAAAAGGTGAAAAAGCTTGAAAGGTGGGTACCTCACGAATTGAGTGAAGCAAATCAACAAACGCGCGTTAGAACGCTAGACCACACACTGCACAACAGACGGCTACCAAATTAGAGGAGCTTCAATTGGAATGTCTAAGACATCCACCGTACTCTCCGGACCTTGCCCTCACAGATTACCATTTTTTTCGAAATTTGGATAACTTCTTGCAAGGGAAAAAATTCAACTCCGATGGGGCAGTCCAAACCGCCTTCAAAGATTTTATTGATTCTCGTCCGAGTGGTTTTTTTAGTAAAGGGATCGTTGAACTACTTATGAGACTGCAAAAGTGCATAGATAGCAATGGTACATACTTTGATTAAATAAATATATTATTTATAAAAAAATCGACTTTATGTTCCTCCCATACAAGACGCCAAATTCATATGTAAGGACCTAATTTATGAGCGACGGTTTTAACAATAAAGTGTGTATTGTATACCTACCTACCTATTACGTAACTATTATTTTACGATATAAAATTTTGGTGATATTGACTATTTGTTTTTTAATCCACCTCTTGATTTTATACCTAACTAAAATGTTTTTTTGTTTCCATCTTTTCTTGTATTGAGGGAATGCTTTTATTACCTGGTATTTGTGTTGTATTTTTTGCCATTGTTCGCATACACCATGCCTTAAGATTGTTTTCAACTTAGAAAATAAGTTTCTAAAATTATTTTTTTAATAGAATATCTATAAAAATAGTAGGTACATTGTAAAAGTTTTCTAATGTTCAAATTTTAATAACATTTAGGCATTAAGATCTACAGTCTCTCTGAACGAAGTATGTATGAAGAATGAGTTAATGATGAATCTAAGTAAGTTTAAAGTCATGGTATTTGAAAGAGAGAGTATGAAAACAATGTGCAACATAGTTGTGAATGATGAGTATTTGGAGCAGGTGGATGAGTTTGTGTACTTGGGAAGTATATTTACGAGAGATGGGAAGGCTGATAGAGATATCGAAAGGAGGGTAAACGCAGATAACTCTATTAATGGATGACTGAACGCCGTTGACTCCAACAAAAAAACTGTCCAAAGAAGCGAAGTTAGCCGTCAATAATGGAGTGCTAGTACCAGTGGCGTAGCTAGCATGGGTGGCACCCACCCGCCCCCCGGGGCGTGGTGTTACCCCCCCCCCCCCCATATTAAAGTTGACTGGAGAAAAATTCAAAACGCTAATTTCGACTTCATAAAATTGGCCCATCGGGGGGGTTGGGGGGGGGGGGGGGGGAAATTTCGGTTTACGGAAGGTCTTCCTATATAATTTTTTTTTTTATACTAATTATGGGCCGGAAAATCCAAAACTGAAAGATTTTTTTTTCGGAAAGCAATATTAACAAAGTTACACGACTTTAAAATTTTCTATACGAACACATGAAAATCGACATATTGGAAGCATTATGACAGTTTAAAGTCATAGATAAACTAGAAAGATGTTTTACCACACAAAATTAAATGTTACCATGCAATAATATCATCAAACATACCTTATAAATCGACCAAATCTTCTTCGTCCGTTGAATCCTTGTCGAACTCACATGATAATTCATCACATAACACATTAACCTGATGAATTATGACTATCTCAACGGCCGTATTCTTAAACCAAAAGTATGAAAATTCGTAGTCTTAAAAATGCGTAACCTAACCTAACCTAACCTAACGCTAGGTTTGTGTAACATGGTTTGTGCCCCTTTATACCGCCTGCTCGCGTCCCTAATCTAACCTAACCTAACCTAACCTAACCTAACGCTAGGTTTGTGTAACATGGTTTGTGCCCCTTTATACCGCCTGCTCGCGTCACGGCAAAAAAACATCCCCGTTTTCAAGTAGTTTAGCGGCTACGCTAGGTTTGTGTAACATGGTTTGTGCCCCTTTATACCGCCTGCTCGCGTCACGGCAAAAAAACATCCCCGTTTTCAAGTAGTTTAGCGGCTACGCTAGGTTTGTGTAACATGGTTTGTGCCCCTTTATACCGCCTGCTCGCGTCACGGCAAAAAAAAATCCCTGTTTTCAAGTAGTTTAGCGGCTACGCTAGGTTTGTGTAACATGGTTTGTGCCCCTTTATACCGCCTGCTCGCGTCACGGCAAAAAACATCCCTGTTTTCAAGTAGTTTAGCGGCTACGCTAGGTTTGTGTAACATGGTTTGTGCCCCTTTATACCGCCTGCTCGCGTCACGGCAAAAAAACATCCCTGTTTTCAAGTAGTTTAGCGGCTACGCTAGGTTTGTGTAACATGGTTTGTGCCCCTTTATACCGCCTGCTCGCGTCACGGCAAAAAAACATCCCTGTTTTCAAGTAGTTTAGCGGCTACGCTAGGTTTGTGTAACATGGTTTGTGCCCCTTTATACCGCCTGCTCGCGTCAATTTAAAAAAATATCCCTGTTTTTAAGTAGTTATTAAGTTAGTTAGCGGCTACGCCAAAAGTGAGTAAAATTTATAAAAAATAATTACTTAAGTTAGTTATTGATATGACAACACTTAATTTTATGTGGTTATCTTTGGTATGGCTATTTCTATGACTTTAAACTGTCAGAATGCTTCCTAAATGTCGATTTTCATGTGTACGTATGGAAAATTTTAAAGTCGTGTAACTTTGTTAATATTGCTTTCCGAAAAAAAATTCTTTCGGATTCGGATTCTCCAGCCAATAGTTAGTATAAAAAAAAAAGTTTTATTATTTTGGAAGACCTTCCGTAAACCGAAATTTAGCCGGGGGGGGGGAAGACCTAGACACAAAATTACCCCCCCCCCCGTCGGGTGGCACCCGGGGCGGCCTGCCCCCCCTCGCTAGGCCACTGGCTGGTACCAACCCTGATGTATGGTAGTGAGGCATGGAACTGGCAGAGGAAGGATGAAAGTAGACAGAATGCTGTAGATATGAGATCCCTGAGGCGGATGTGTGGTAAAACCATGTACGATCGTGTGAGAAATGTGGAGATCCTCGAAGAATGCAAGGCTGATATACGCGTAATGAGATTAAGAAAGAGACGATCAGATGCTTTGGGCATGTAGAGCGAATGAACGAGGAAAGGAGAATATATGACGCAAATGTGAATGGTAGAAGAAGTAGGGAACTGAATCAGATACTTGAGTCGGGCCATGTGAAGAGTCGGAATAATAGAAGAGCATGTATGAGACGATGTATGAATGTGAACGAGGCAAGGAGTGTGTGCCAAGACCGAGTTGTTTGGCGATCAGTCCTCTCTGCCTACCCCTGCGGGGAAACGGCGTGATGCTTAGTTAGTTATCTTTCGCTAAAACAAAAACAAAAAATTGGATTGTTTCATTGAAATCCAACGCGTCCTTCGAGTGATAAGCAAGACAAAGGGCTGATTCTCAGTGACGTTCCGCAAGGAGATCACTAACGGAAGTGTAGATATGCATATTACGCATCAATACACTCAAACACAACTGTGGGTTATTTGGATCATCACATCACTCATCACTAGTAATTGCGCGACCTAAGAAATAAAACAATATCGTGAACATAGTTTTTTTTTTTTTTTTTTACAGTGAATACCGCACAAGAATCTCAACTGCTCCCGTCTGGAGCCAGTGAGACTATGGCATCCCCAATTGGGGTATGTTGTGAGGCTGAAGGTAGTGGGGAGGGGAAGGAGGTGGGGAAGAGGAAGGTTGGGAAGTACCTGGCTATTCAGATCTGGTCACTAAACACGGCTAAAGCCATTTTCAAGCAACGTTTCAATTCTGAATGGTGGTCTTACACCAGGGCGATACTAATAGTATCTTCCACTCTGGAACATGCCGCAAATATACTATATATTATTTTAAATGAATTAATTGTGAAATAACACAAATTAATCAAATAAAATTTATTTGCGCATGCCGGGTTCGAACCCGCGACCTCCGGAATGTGAGTCAAGAGTCTTAGCCACTGGACTACGGAGGTTGTCAAAGTGTTAAAATTTGTAATTATTTTGAATGCGGTGTGCAATTCCCAGGAACAGATAACATGCCCACTTAGGTACCAGCGTGATGAACAGCTTATGGTAATTAAATTATCAGATTGTTTTATTTTAAATATTCTATACTTTATTATTATTTTTTTATGTAAGAAAACAAATAATAACAAACGTGCAAAACAATAAAAAAATAATTTCCTGAAGCATAATAATACAGGGTGTTAAGGGACTTACTTCAACCAATGATTCCTGTCATTATCTTTATCTATTATCTATCTATTTATCTATCTATCTATAAAATGAATCGCCGAAATGAATGTACGCGCATAACTTCCGAACGACTGCACCAAATTGGAAAACTCTTTTTTTGTTGTGTTCGTTATTTTCAGGACAAGGTTTGTATAAAACTACTGGTGAGCTCTGGCATTATGAAATCTGTATAAAAAAATTGCAATAGATTGTATGTAATAAGGGGGTAGGGGGAGTGGAACTCGGGTAGGGAGGGTAGGGGAACCTGGGAGGGGGGAGGAGAACTCGGGAGTAGGGTTAGCGGGACAGTGGAAGGGGGGGAGTGGAATGTGGAGAGGGAAGGTGAAGGAGGCGGAGTGGGAAGGCGAGAGGGGAAGGGGACGCGGGAGAGAAAGGGGAGGCGGAAGAGGAACGGGACGAATGGGAAAGGACAGGCATTGAGAAATAATTTCTTTATTAAATGGCATAGCAACGCATGCCGTGTACCAGCTAGTTTGTAATAAATTATCATTGGTCTCCGGTGACAACTTAAGTACTTTTTTTAATTTTAACTTTAAACCTTAAAATAGTAGGTATTGGACAGGTACGGAAGGGGTAAGATATTAGGCGGTTACTCTGCTGAGTGATGACATGTTAAAGAATTCTTATTTGTTTGGTTTTGAAGATGAAAAAAATTTAAAAAAAAACTCCAAAAAAGTCACCGGAGGCAAAAATTTCAATAACAATTTTGACTCCAAATAATGTCAGGAATCACTGGTTAAAGTAAACCTAGTACGTAAGTGTCGTATTAGTGTCGGAAAATAAAATCTTGTGTAGGTACATTAAAATTCTACTAATCAGCATCATCGTGCAGAGAGAAATTTGTCAGTTTCACGTTAATCCAATGACTCAATATACTCAACAGTCATTGCTGATTATTCATACGTCTTGCAAGAAATGGGAGTGCTTTATTTAACTTTGTATTATTATTTACTATTATTACGTCTTCGATAAAAGATAATATTTATCCAAACGGTCGTCTTGAATCGTTGAATGTACTCAAACAGGAACAGGGGACAGCAAAAGAGGGGATTGCCTACAAAAAACTGACACCTGCCCTTCTTGATTTCAAAGGAAGAAAGACTTGTAGCATGTAGGAAGGAACCGTTAACAGCAGCAATTTAAAAAATGGAATAAAAATAAACTAAATAAGCCAAACTTTATCAAATTGTAAGAATGTCTAAATAATAAAAGCAGGAAAATTTTAGTGACAAATTAATTTTTGAAACGTGATACTCACAGTGACAGTGGCTGCAGTCTGTCAAAATACACTGATAAATTATCCAAGATTCCAACTCAATCATAGCAGAGCCTGCCATGGTGTTATCAAAACTCAAAATCAGTTTTTAAAACACTCTTTTAATTCAAAACACTCGAATCAACAAATGAACGAAACAACACAACAAAAACTAGACTTGAAATATCAATATTTTTGTCTGGGATTAAAGCGACTGAAGCAACAATTCTATCATGAAACTGATTGCGGATTAGCAAGTTTTTCAGGAAATTCTCATGTGTTTTCAATAAGGATTGTCTTTATTTGATGGATGGTAGAAAAACTCGTAATTTTTCAAGCGAATCAGCACACAACCACACGGGGCGAGCCCATAATAACACTGACGAACTGAGTTGAGTAGCGAACTAGCGAACAGACTCTACGGCAGTGATGAGTAACTCGCGGTCCGCGGTCGCGTGCGGCCCGCCAGCCCATTTCGTGTGACTCGCCCTTTTCGTACTGCCCACTTGAATAAACAAAATATTCTAAAATTTTCGGTAAAGAATATTCAATGGTTTCTGTTCTGTTTTGCAAAAGGGTTAAGCGGAAAACTTCTAAAAAAGACTCTTCAAATTTTGATTCAGCCGCTCTAAATAAAAATCTGAATGTGCAGTTTACACGCCGTAGAAATGAAATTTCAGTACACTAAGAGTGGGGAGACTACGAAGCATTGCACAAAGAGGAGACCGATTATACTCTCTCAGTATCTCGCAGGCTAAATCCTGTAGATGTATGTGTTTGTCTCTTTTTGGTGTAGATATTTTTCATTTCATTTAGTTTCAAATGACAACGGTGCTAAAGAAGTTTTCACTTCAAGAATATTTTTCTTACATAAATAGTCTATAAACGTCAACCGTAGACCAAAATTGCAAATAGTTATTTTTACAAGTTCTTTAATATTTCGAAATGATAAAAATCGACAACCTAGATTGGGCTGACGCTCTTGCGCTATCCCCTTGTTGCTTGGCCTATTTAAGCATGTCACGCGCCATGTATCCTTATGGGAATATATTCTATATTCCTAGTGGGCGATCAATAAGCTAAAATAGGCCCAGCCATGAAAGTATAGCGTGGTCTTAAATTTGTCATAAATTTTTTATTTTAAATCAAAAATTTTCGCCTGCGGCGCTTCCTATACAAGTTTTCAATTAGATAATTACGACTCCACAAAATATACGTAGTTTTGCTATACCACCGGCTGCTAATTATTTTTTTTTACATGAATACAGCACAATAGTCCCAACTGTTCCCGTCTGGAGCCAGTGAGACTATGGCATCCCCAATTGGGGTATGTTGTGAGGCTGAACGTATTGTGGAGGGGAAGGAGATAGGGAAGAGGAAGGTGGGGAAGTACCTGGCTATTCAGATTTGGTCACAAAACACGGTTAAAGCCATTTCAAGCAACGTTTCAATTCTGAATGGTGGTCTTACACGAGGGCGTTACTGAGAGTATCTTCCACTGTGGAACGTGCCGCAATGTACTACATATTAATTTGCCACGCCGGGATTCGATCCCGCGACCTTCGAAATGCGAGTCAAGAGCCTAACAGTGATAGTTAATCATGTCAAGCTGAACGTGCCATAACCACTACCTCCCGCGAACGAATTGAAAATGTATGAATGACCCCCCCAGTTAAAAACGTTGATGATCACTGCACTACAGACACACACTACCGACCAACTGACATGCGCCCTGTGTCCTATTATAGAGATTGTGAGTGTGTGTGTAACGCATGCACCTTTACCTATACACTATAAGCTATCATCTATGTATAATGGTATAGTCTGTACCAGTTAGCAGTTACCGGTGGAAGATATATGTAGGTTTACCTGTACGGTAATATTTATACCCGTGGGACCAGGTGACTGATGTTTGATGGCTTGTATTCGTAATTTCTCCCAGTAGTATTGTTAATTAATTAACTTTTGGCTTCGGAAATACAATACTCAACAAATTGCGCAAATTAAAAAATAATTGTCGTTTTGTGCGCGCTTTTTAAAATATCGAATGGTTTATCGAATGATTTAATCGCAAAACTAATGTTATTCGAGTTTACCGTGCTTTTACACAGTAGATAATAAATATCGATTGACGTATTTACAGCATGCTTCATCTATCTATACATATATCTATAATATAAAAATGAATCGCTGGATGTGTTGCTAAGCGCATAATTTTCGAACGACTGCACCAAATTGGATAATTCTTTTTTTTGTGTGTTCGTTATTATCAGGACAAGGTTTTTATAAAACTTCCGGTGAGCTCTGGCATTATGAAATTTGTATAAAAAAATTGCTATTGGTGGCACGCGAGGAAGCGGCTATTGCTATGGAAAGCGGGAGGGAGGGAGAGATGGGGAGGGGAAACTGGGAGGGGGGTGGGGGACCTGGGAGGGGGGAGGGGGACTCGGGAGGGGGTTCGCGGGACGGGGGAAGGGGGGGGGGGGGGAGTGGAGTGGGGAGAGGGAAGGTGGAGGTGACGGAGTGGGAACGGGAGAAAAAGCGGAGGCGGAAGGGGAACGGGACGAATGGGAAAGAACACTCAGGGAGAAACAATTTCTTTATTAAATGGCACAGCAACGCATGCTGGGACCAGCTAGCATGAAATAAACTATTACGAACTATTATTCTTACGAATAAACTATAATTTTTTAAATGTGAATACCGCACAAGAGTCCCAACTGCTCCCTGCTAACCAGAGCCAGTGAGGCTATGGCATTAGATTAATTCAAAAAGGAATCATAAAGACCATATTGAAAGTACCAATTAGAACGCCTTCAATTGAAATTTTCAATAACCTTGACGTACCAAATGTACAGCAAATATATGTCAAAAATATATTATTGAAGCTCTTCAAAAATAATGAATCCTCTACTAGACCGTGTATGCATAACACTAGATCGAATAAAAATGATATAAAAAATATTCCAAGTTATAAAACCACATTTGGACAAAGAAACTATACACAATCAATAGGTTTAATAAATAATCAATGCTAAAAAACCAACCTTATGCACATCAGATCCCCTCATGCCAACATCACCATAACTCCTAAAATTGTTTCTCATGATTTTAATTGCATCCATAATTCTGTGATACAACCATGCTCATGTAAAAATATTGAACTAGTCTCTAAATACGTATACCTAGGCTTTTAACAATTGATTGTAATTTTAAATGGGATATACACATACAAAAAGTTTGCAGACGGCTTAGAGCAATAGTGAGCAAACTTTATAGGGTGAAGTTTTTTGTTCCACTAAATACTCTTAGATTAGTATATCTGTCATTGGCGGAATCCCTAATAAGATATGGAATAACCACATGGGGACATTCAACAAAAACAAATCTTCTTTCAGTGCAAAACGTACAATATTCTTTGGTAAAATTATTATTAAAAATCGTTACTATACAACTCTGTAAATTTATTATCTGTTCGTGCTATATTGTGGCTTAAAATTGCGAGTCAGCATACATCTCAATCTGAATATAATAAACTAGTGGTTCATGTTCATAATACAAGACTAACTACAAACGATGGACTTATAATTCCCAGATACCTAAATAAATACGGTCAAAGAACTCTAGAATACCTTGTTCCAATAATTTACAACATGTTACCCAACGCAATAAAAAGCTGTGTAAATAAATAATAAAGGAATTTTATTAATAATACTTTGCAACAAAACTTCATAACATCTGAGGGACGATGATGCCAGGAAACGCAGATGTTGTTGACACGAGTGAGTGCAAGTAATAAGTGGTGTTGACAGTGATTGATGATGATGGTCGAAGATGCTGTGGTGGAGCAGACCACGGGTCTGCATGTCACCAGCATGTAGCGCTGCACCGAGGTGGCGGAGAAGACCATGACGTCCAGGATGTCACTCGACGCTTTGAATCGCGGAGGTGGACAGCGGTGAACCTTGTGAGGAGAAAATCTCAGTGGCAGCGAAGCGCGACGGGCTTCGATATGCCTGAGATGTTGCTGCACCCTTGACAGAAGACGCGGCGGGCCTTGTAGTCGCGGGTAAAGGATTCTCCAAAGCTGATGGTGCGGTGGACCATGTTAGCTGCGAGATGATGGGTCCTCGAAGGCTGCGGGCGCAACGGGCACAGGTGCCGGCTTTGAGTCGCCGGGGCTGGCCGTTCAACCGAGACCGCACTGGAGCGAATTCACTGATAAGCTGTGCACTGTATAACTGTGTGTGTGACTGGAGACTAGACTTGAGACTGAGCTGCATGCGGCTGCGCTGGCTTTTATACTCTGCCGGTCGGGCAAGTAGTTTCGAGAACGGCGTGTGAAATTCGACCGCCGCGCCTAAGGTGAGAACGTTCGAGAACAGTCGAGTCGCTGTGTTGATAAAGTATTGTGCAGTCGGGAACTTTCCAGTAGGTTGCCGCGTTAATTGTTACAAGGCGTTAGACGTACTTACAGTGCCGGCAGCGGCTCGCGCCTAGATATTTATTTTTGGTGTGATCGTTAACCAGTGGCGCTGCGATGGTTTTAGCAGAGCGGGTTAAGTAACCGCTACACATCCTTCCCCAAGACACATAACTAATAAAAAATCCAATTGAATACAAATCAAGAATAAAAATATTGCTTAAAGAGGTCAATGAGAAAACCCTAGCGAAGACGCTAAAAACGACATAGAAGACAAAAGAACTATATTTTAATAACTTTAGTCCGCCTCGGCACTGGACCCCCTATGAGGAGGACTAAGAAATACAATATTTTATACTTAATTTCACCATTACATTTTGTATGTAAAATTTTTTTTTATGTAGTCGCTAAAAAAAATTGTTGTGAGGCTAAAGGATTTGGGGAGAGGATTTCAATGGGAGAGATAATTGTTGATTTTATACAACTTTTATACGCAAACAACTTTGGTACCAAAATAGTTGTTTACGAAGTTAATAAATTAAAAATCTTTCATTTTATTATTTGCATGGGCAATTGTTTGCTTTTCGGAAGAACTCATAAAGGTCTCACAGAAATCGTTGTCTCCCTTACTATCTTGGTGAGAAATATGATCTAAACGGTGTTAGAAAGAGAAAACATCACACTTTACATTCAATTCTAAAAATTAAATACAAAATAAATAAAATGTACACCTTTATGAAACCAAAAAAAAATTACAAATTTTAAAACTTGGGAGGCGGGAATGGGTACCGCCGCCGGGTAACCTTTATTGAATAACCAACACCTCTGCCATAGGACACCCCAAGTGGTTCGCTACGTTTGGTGATTTAGCAGGTTTGCCCGGGTTCATGGGGTGAGGTTTGTCTAGGTCTTGGAGGCGGATGACCAGGACATACTGAACCCCAGATTCCTACCCACCCCTTAAACCCTTTTCCTTCCCAGAACTCTCCTATCCTTCCTTTCCTTAAAAAAAACCCTCCACACAGCATCCCCAAAGATGACATAGACCCTGAGGGAAATTATTTTCCTCAGGGCCTCCCGTGTGGATCTCATATAAAAAAAACAAGACATTTTTATATGACAGCCGGCGTAGTCCAGTGTTAAGGCTCTTGACTAGCACTCCGAAGGTCGCGGGATCAAAATAAATTTTATTTGATTAATTTGTGTTATTTCACAATTAATTAATAAAAAATAATATATAGTATATTTGCGGCGTTCCAGAGTGGAAGGTACTCTCAGTATCGCCCTGGTGTAAGACCACCATTCAGAATTGAAACGTTGCTTGAAATGGCGTTAGCCGTGTTTGGTGACCAGATCCGAATAGCCAGGTACTTCCCTTCCCCATTACCTTCAGCCTCACAGCGTACCCCAATTACTGATGCCATAGTCCCACTGGCTCCAGACGGGAGCAGTTGGGACTCTTGTGCGGTATTCATGTAAAAAAAAAAAGCATTGAACGACAAAAAAGGTGGCAATAACGTTTATAATATATAACATTTGTCTAATAAAATAGTTTATAACGAGATTTATTTCTTTTCGTTATCAGAAATTTTTGATAGAAAATACTTAAGGTGAGCCATTTTTAAAACTTTTTTATGTTCGCATGCAAAAATTTTATATTTCAAAAATTATATGTTCATTTCGAATCACAAAATTTGGAAGGGTATTTTCGGTATTTTATCACCTTTCAAAAACAGGTTTTGGTTTTTGGATACGTTCAGAAATATTCCGTTTTTTTTTAATTTTATTACAAAGGAAATATTTTGACCCTCTGACAAAACATGGCCGAGGCCTGAGTGCTGAGTGGACTTCTTAGCTTAATTAATTTCTTTTATAAAAATTTTTTATGTCGTAAGCGTAGCAGTGATAACTACCCGGCTTTGCTCGGGCTAAAATAATCAAACTTGTATGTTGAAGCACGTGTTATTTGAAAAGTTAGCTACCTAGTATGTTCCGCGATGCAAAGTCTTTGTCGAAATGGTCGAAACAAATTGTGTACCTACTAACAATATATTCTAAGTGTGATAGTCCCAAAAATACTATGTGTGCATTGTTCCGGTCTTCCGGTGTATTATGTGGAATTATTTGTAAAACCTGTCTTATTTCAGGGCCGCTAGTGTCCGGGGTTTGCATCCCCGCAACCCCACGTCCCGCAACCCCACATCCCGCAACCCCACATCTCGCAACTCCGCCAACTTTCACTGTTTTCAGCAATATTTTATCCCGCGGAAGTTCGGGATTTTCATGTGCGGGATTTAAAAAAAAAAACCAATTTACACCAAAAACGTGCTGAAACGATGCGGAAACTTTAAGGTGAATTTGAAGGAGGAAATATTAATGAAATAAAGGAACTTCAATCGATTTTGAAGAAAGAGGGGTCCCTTTTTAAGAGGGTATATATAACCAGAGAAAACCAGAAATATGTCATTTTTAAATCAAATTTTAGATGTTTTAACTCTTTTCCACAAAAAATTATAAATTGATTTCTTTTTTGATTGTTTTTTATCTAGTAAACGCATGTTATAAATTTTGAGAAAAAAATGCTTATTTAGGTTATACCATATGTATTTGGCAGATTTGTAAATTTTCAAAAAAGATTTTGTATTTTACATCACCCATTTCAAATCATATAATCAAGCAGTAAAATAAATCAATACATTATCTGGTAAACGCATGTTTCAGAATTTTAATTTTAGTTTAAATAAAATCATTGAAGAATATATACGTACATGTGTTTCGTGACGAAAATTGGTCCGTTTGTGTATTTATTTGCGCACTTACAAACTAATATATTTCAGTTTTTTTTTAATTCTTATTTTGCTTAGACATTATTGAAAAATGATAAATACATATGATCAAAAAATAATTACAAAAGTACATAATTTTAATAGCTTTATCATCACGCCTTTCAGCATTTTTGGATGTAGGTATAAATTAAAGCAAATTTGGAATGAAATAAAATCGATATTGAGTTATAATTTTTAAAAGCTGGTACGGAGAATAATTAATCTTTCTCATTGGAACCACCCTGTACGATCGTAAGAACATCTTCAGTTAGCACACACCTTCTTAATGACTGTCCCACCGACTAATGTGGAAACAGAGATAACGTTTTTGTTGTAGGGGTTTCGTAGTGTAGAGCCCATTCCATTTTGTCTAACCCCCTGTTTACACCTCCGTTTAAAAAACGGAACGATAAAAAATCGGATGATAACGTAGAGGCTGCGTTCATGTTTCCTTGTGGTGCTAGCTGTAGGGGGCTCAAATCCTCCAAATTTATCATGCAATCTCGCAAACCCGCAGGTTTCGAAAAAGGTGCGCGATTTTCAAACCCTGGGTACGTTAATAAACGCATTCTTTGCTTTCATTATTATTGGACTAGTGAAAATAACGAGATTAAAATAAAAACAAAAGTATATATATAGATTTGAGATGAAACGGATATCCGGGAACTGTCCGGTATCCGGCCTATCCGGCCTAAATTTACTATCCGGCCGGATACCGGATAGTAACTCAATATCCTTTTTTGTAACTTTTTCGACTTTAAATAAAAGCCAACATAATTATAAGCCATTTTATTGATATTTACCTCACAAAGATTAATATATTGCATTTATTATAGGAAATTGTCGTAGTTTTTGAATAACCGGTATCCGGCCGGATACCGGATAGTAACTCAATATTAAAAAACTACGACAATTTCCTTTAATAAAACGCAATACATTAATCTTTGTGAGGTAAATATCAATAAAATGGCTTATATTTATGACGGCTTTTATTTAAAGTCGAAAGTTACAAAAAAGCCATAAGGCCTTCCAAAAATACATGAATAGTAAATATCTAAACTAAAAACTTTTAGTAAAAATTTTCAAAAACACAACGAGACAATGGGCCGAATATCCGGCCGGATACCGGATAGTTACTCAATATTAAAAAAACTACGACAATTTCCTGTAATAAAATGCAATACATTAATCTTTGGGAGGTAAATGTCAATAAAATGGCTCATAATTATGACGGCTTTTATTTAAAGTCGAAAAAGTTACAAAAAAGCCATAAGGCCTTACAAAAAACTAAAAATTTCTTCTGAGATATTCACTCTAATGATAAATACATAAATAGTAAATATCTAAACTAAAAACTTTAAAAAACGTGACGAGCCAATGGACCGAATATCCGGCCGCCGGATATCTGGCATCGCAGCTCGCCGGATATCCGGTATCCGGCCAAACAACTATCCGTTTCATCTCTAATACAGATACAGAGCTTTTTTTACATTTACCCAACACCCTATGGAAAAAAAAACCCGTAGGTCCTATGTCATCTTTGGGGACGTCGTGTGGTTTTTTTTTAGGAAATGAAGGAGAGCAGGTTCTGGGAAGGAAAAAGGTACGAGTGTTGTAATTGAAGTAATGTAGGTGTCAGTTTGTCCAGGAGTGACGGACGTATGAATCCATCCCTCCTGCTGCGGTGCTGGACGATGGGTAGAGAGAGAACATAGCTAGAGAGGTCAAAGGGGCTCCCCAAACCCCCCACCGTGATGTGTACAGCAGGGCCGTATTTACACTTTTCATTGGTATAGGCCACTTCATTTGCGCCGCCCCTTCCTCCTTAGAAGTTGCCACCTATCAGCACTCACTTGAAGGCTTTTATTAGGTGACGCACTATTATTTTAAAAATAAATATTCAAGCATAGGTTAAGTAGGTATTCAAAAATGAAATAAAGAATTAATTATTTGTAAAATAAAAGTGTAACATGAAACAAGAATTAGAATTTTTTACGGGATTTTTTTTTTGAAAAAATCATTTATAATAGCTTCATAGTTGCTTGTATGCATAGAAGATCAGAAGAGCGTTTTTATTGCGGTAATGAAGACCGTTTTATTTGACGTTGGTATTTCGTCATTCGCTTTAAACAGGAAAAACTGCAGAACAATTTGTGGCCGGAGTGTAAGTGCGACGCGGAAGGCTATATTCAAGTTTGGGTGAACGTTGCACAGAGATGGTTTCCTCAAAAACTTTCCTTAAAAAGATTTAGTAATGATGTAGATTATTAGAGTATTAGTCTTATTAGAGGTAATGTGACCTTGAAAGTGTACCCATAAACAGGCATCTGCCTAGTATGGTGATCTAATGTATCTTCTCAAGTAAATGTATTAATTATGTAACATGTACTTATAAATAAATAAATAAATTCCCGAACTTAAAATAACTTAAATCATTGCACAAGAGACTGAGCCTTTTCTCAGACTCTTTTTAAAAAAAAAATTTTTTTTCTTTGAAGTATTATGCCCTCATATTATGCCTTATGCCTTCGCATATGCCTTACCTCCACGGACATATGAATATATCTGGACCTGCCCTAAGTGATAAAAACGTATTATTTCCCCCTCCACATGGCGCCGGCTGTAGCTCCTCCTTGGAACCGGCTCGCTCCATGGGGAGGGGATATAGCCTCGCTTGAATCTAAAATGTGTGACGTCATCATTCTTGCCGTGAACAGCGAGAAGCTGACATCCATACATTTAACGAAATAACGGCAGCTTGTGCTATACAATATATCTACGTATCAATATGCACATAGCGAAAGTGGGCGGTACTCCAATGTGCTCGTCGCTGGTTACAGGGGTAAGTAAATTATGAAACATTTGTAAAAGTGTTTTAACTAAACACGGCAAGAAAATATTGATATGTGTATTGGCGCGAGTCTTTTTGGAGCGAGCATTTGGCCTTAGCAAATAAGTTTTGAACGTGGCAAGCAATTCGCGCTCCCATGTAAAAAGGTCTATTCATTCAAAGCAGATTTTGCTTTTAAGAACTAAATGGTGATATTGTAATGCGAGATGCCTATATACTGTCAGATTGATTGTTCAACGAATGACAGTCATCTTTCCCCCCTTTGCTCTCCATAGTTTGGTTTTACCCCTCATCTGTAACTGCTTGTCTATCCATTTGGATGTCTATGCTTACCTCTAATTCAGATCTCAGTCAGGAAGTTGTTTCAATATCCTCATTTGATGTTTCGTCTATAATTTTTTTTTCTCTTTGGGTCATCTTACTCTGAATGTCGTCGTGATATTGTTAAAGTGTGCTCATTTCAATTGCACTTTCTTCGAAATAATCAAAGTTTTCTTGCTCTGGTATAATATACTCGAGAAGAGATCCATAAAAATTAGATACCGTTAGTACATCAACAGATGAGCTCTGAATCTGAGCACTAACTCTATTTAGTCTTTCCAAAAAGCATTCCAAAATACGATTAGTAGCCAAATAAAGGTAGCCCACTGCCCGAACATTTTTTGTGAAATATTCGCACCATAATCGAAGCAATCCGCGGTCCCGTACGGGATCACTGGGCGTCTAAATGTTCCTTTAAAGGGGGAAATAGGCGTAGAGGCTTCAAAAATTCATTTTTTTCATAAATAGATGGTAGAACTATTCAAAAATATTTTCTGAAAATTTTAAATCAAAATTTCACGCAATTTAAAAGTTATATGCGTTTGAGTGAGTGTCCCTCGGTCGAACTACCACTATTTTACTGCCACTCTTTTTTTCAAACGCATTTTTCTTGAAACTACTTTTTTCGAATTTGTGTAAACTCTAGCTCCTACAGTTTTTGATCAATCGTTATCAAACTAAGAACATAGTTTCTTTATATAAATGCGCTCTATTTGAACCTCAATCCTAAACAATATCTTTATTTTAACTATTTTCTTGTGGCAAAAAAACCTTTAAAAAGGATGGTAAAAAATCATAAGTAAGTACTAAATTTTCACATTTATCGAAAAAATATTAATTTTCGATTTTCGTGAGGTGGAGTAAGTTGAAGAAGTGAGGTTCAAATAGAAGAAACACTAATAAAAAACTAATTTTCTTTGAAAAATTGATTTTGGATGAAAATTGTGACCTCCAGGAGTTACACAAATTTTCCAGCCGGATGGCGATTTACAATCCGCGGCAGTTGACATCTCCGTTATTTTTTAGGAAAATATTTGAAAATTTTAGATTATGCTCTTGAATATGTATGTGTAAAATGACCGCAAGGTATAAATAAAAAAAATATATATTCCTTATGTGTTAAAAAATTCATGAAAATCACTAAAAATACGAAGTCCTACACCTATTTCTCCCCTTAAACGCTCTTGCAATAAAGGTAGCCCACTGCCAAAGCATTTTTTTGTGAAATATTCGCACCATAGGACCGTTGGGCCTTGAACGACACAAATCCGCAGGCGTCTAAAGGTTAATAGATAGAAAACTCTATCTATCCACAGTGACTTTTTGTTGTTGTCTAGGTATAATCGTACACAAAATTAACGGCTTTCCAAAGCGAGCGAGCGCCGCCCCCTGAACTCTGCCGCCCCTAGGCCGCGGCCTATAAGGCCTATTGACAAATCCAGGACTGGTGTACAGGCGCATCCGCTGAACACATCTCACCTGATGAACCCGGACACTCCTGCTAAGTCAACAAACTTAGTGAACTACTTGATTCCCGGGACGGCCGGCGGTTAGGGCAGCCAGTCGGGGCAGCTACACGCATAAGTTGGCGAAAAAGGAGGGCGCTGGAGTCTATGACATAACGATAGGATTGGATTTGGATTGTCATTTATCATATCGACCGCACCGAAACTCTGCATTCGTGAATTATCACGTGTCGTTTGCCTGATTTCGGGTGAGTTCGTGACTCGTGTGTCATCCACCATCATCAACCGGTCTGGCGCGGCGTGCTTGTATTGTGAGTTTATGTGATCACATAATTCAATTATTTTTATTTATTTCATTTAACAAGTGTAAATGAAAATTAAAATTTAGTCTCCTTCAACGGAAGCAATCTTCCGAACAGTCCCTCCTTTGATGTGTTTGGTGTAACTCTAAGTAACCAGCTCAAGTATGGGAGCTCCATCGACGCCAGAGTTTTAGATTCTCAGAAACTGGGCGTCCTATTGGAGGGGACCCCACCACCCACCACTTTATGGTTTCCTCCTTCACCGCACACGTCAAGAATCTATTTTAATGAACGAAGCTACATTTATTTGAACGATTCTAGACCCTCCAATGTCCATGCATACGGTGTTAGAAAGCAGTATGCAGGTACTTACATTAACATAATACAAAAGAATAATAAATCTGGCAGCCCGTAGAATAATTCTTTTGAAAACTGGGCGTACTGTACAGGGCCCAGGGCTGCCGAGAGGGCACGTTGGCCAAGTCTGAAACTTGGGGCCCGGGTCTAAGGGGGGGCCCGGGACGGGCTCACGGGCCCCTGATTTTTTTACTTATAAAAGCCAATGACAACCGGAGCGCACGCGGGCCGGGCCCGCACGCTCCGTAGGCCCAGCTGTCAAGCACGCCATCGTGCCGGCCAGCCCGCTGGCTGTGTGGCAACTTTTTAACATTTCCATTGAATAATTATGTATGCTAAATTCGAATGATTGGTATAATGGTATAAGATACTAGAAAATAAGAAAAGGTAATGAAATAGTAATCCTAGCAGTAGCAGGTTAGCGTGACATTTCTAATTGTTTTCTTTCTCCCCCCCGGTAAGTTGGTGGCAGGGGGCCCGGTATAGTCTACTAGAGGTATTAGTTCATTTATGCTACTAGACTTGGGGCCCAGATTGGCTGTCAGCGGCCCTGACAGGGCCCGCAGATACTTTAATAGTACACAACTGCTAACACTGTACAAATCGCCAAGTGCGCCCCGCTGTTGAATTTGGCAGCCACCTCTGGTCTGGAGTCCCAAAATACCTTAAAAAAAACCCTCGACTCTGGGCAGAAACCGGTGGTTCAATTGATAGATTCTCCTAACACAAACTGATTGCGATCTTTAGAGCATAGGCGTCAGGTGGGAATGCTGTCCTTGTTCTACCGGTATTACAATGGAAGATACTCTGAGGAACTAGCGCTATTGATCCCCTCGGCACCTGTGCGTAGTAGGGAAACACGCCAAACATGCGCCCAATATTATGTACATGGTTGACATTAGTCACATGAGAACGGGCCGTTTCTATGACTCGTTCTTGAGTTCAACAGCTCGGCTGTGGAACGTTTTGCCGGCCTCTATGTTTCCTCCCTCCTCTAACACGTGTCTCTTCAAGACCCTTCACTCCTTCCTCTCATCAAAAAGACCCTCCATACAGCATCTTCAAAGATGACATACGCCCTGAGGGAAATTATTTTCCTCAAGGCTTCATGTGGAGTTAATGTAAAAAAAAATGTTGTGATTGTAAACCCAATTAAAATTAAAATGCTCAATTTATGAGGTCCTTCCTTTATAATGAGTATAAGTGTAAAAAATAAGCCGAATTTCAGTAAACAAAAGATTTTTAACATGTCTAAAAAAGTTTCGGTTTCGGCCGAAACTGAGACAGATACCGAAGATTCAGTTTCGGTTTCGGTAGAAAATCCTGTTTCGGTCGGACACCAGTTATTTCACTTCAAGTGCGCTCTACTGTAATTAACTTAAAAATAATCTAGTATTCAGTCAAATTATTCCTATAGTGCTTGATCTAATACTATGACACAAAAATGTACAATACAAAGCAATGACAAGCATAATATAATATGATACAAATATGATAGAAAATGTACAATAACGGTGCTATTATAGCAGGTCGTGTTGCCAACTCTAAATATTAACATAGGTATAATAATATATATCTTTATTTAATTAAATTGGCAACATTACAACTAAAAAAGTACACATTCAATGTAGATTACATCAGTACAAAAAAATTAACAAATAGAAAGTAATGTAAGAACGGTTATACAGAAGTAGGTAGCATAATTATACAATATTTTTAGTTGTTCATAGCCTGCCTCACTAGGTTGAACCTGTATTGAGGCAGAATTTTTTGTTAAAAGTTTTTTACAATTTTATCTATGGTTTTTTATACAAGTATAATGTAGATTTCTATACAGCAAAAACTTTATTTGAGTTTACATCATTGTTTGCATATACACAATACAAAAACTGCAAGGTTAATACTACAATAATAACTGTCAATGACAGGGCGTTTGGGTGAGGGCACCAGTATAGGCTCGGTCGTTAGAATATATCCATATTTTAACATATTTTTTAAACTCTTTCTGTGTTTGACTCAGTTTGATGTATTCTGGGAGAATGTTAAATATTTTCGTGGCAAAGTATCTAAAGCTACGTTGACCAAAGGTGGAAGAGAGCGCTGGAACTTGCAAAGTGTCTTTATTGGAGTTACGTGTAAATCTTAAGTTTATTTTTTTTTCGTAAAGCACATGTTTGTTTTTAAAGAGATGTATGAGGATAGTTTTTACATAGATTTGTCGAACATCAAATACTCTCATTGTTTTGAAAATTAGGTCACTGTTTGCAGTTAGAGGAAGTTTGAGAATAATTTTCATGATTGTTTTCTGCGCCTTTTCGACAGGATCTAGAGCTGATGAAGTGCCCCCTCCCCATGCAATGATACCATACTCAATGATAGATTGGGTGATTGCAAAATAAATCGTTTTTAGGAGTTGTAAGTTAAGAAAGTTCCTTATGGATCTGAAGAAGTGTATTGTTTTTCTAATTTTATTTGCAATGATCTGGGTGTGTAGGTTCCATTTGAGGTATGGGTCAATGGTGAGGCCGAGGTACTTCATCTGTGAAGTGCGCTCTATACTGGGGCACTTACTGCATTCATTGGAATTCGTACAGCTATGAATTTTTATGAAGTAATCATCATTAGGTTGGCCTGTATTATTGATGCTTGAAGTAACATATTTTGTTTTCTTCGTGTTAAGGGTAAGTGTGTTGATATCTAACCATTTTTTAATGAAGTTAATATTTTCTTCAGCTTTTTTAAATACAGCTGACCAATTTTTGTCTTCGAATAATAAGACAGTATCGTCTGCAAAGCTAACAATGTGTCCCTGAATTTCAAGGTTGCAAAAGTTGTTAATATACAGTAAGAACAGAGTCGGTCCCAAAACGCTTCCTTGTGGAATTCCATAGTCAGTTGAACGCTGATTACTGAGGGTATTCTGTATTTTAACCTGTTGTTGGCGTCCATTTAGGTAGCTTTTGAAGAAATTTAGCTTTGTCTGTAATGCCGATTTTCTCTAGTTTTTTAATTAGTTTTAAGTGCGATATTGTATCAAAAGCCTTAGAAAGGTCTAAAAAGATTGAGATACATTTATTTCCTTTATCAAGGCTTTTTACAATGAAGTCTGTCACACTAGCAATGGCATCTGATGTACTTTTGTTTTTTTGAAATCCATATTGATTATTTGAAAGTATTTTATGACTCTCGATAAATTTTAAAAGTTGTGCATTAATGAGGTTTTCAAAAACTTTAGACAAGCTATTTAGTAGAGTAATTGGTCTATAGCAGTCCTGGATTTGTCAATAGGCCTTATAGGCCGCGGCCTAGGGGCGGCAGAGTTCAGGGGGCGGCGCTCGCTCGCTTTGGTAAGCCGTTAAGTTTGTGAACGATTATTAAAAAAAAGGAACAGTGGGTAGATAGAGATTTTTATCTATGAACCTTTAGACGCCCAGTGGTCCCGTACGGGACCGCGGATTTGTATACTTCAATGCCCAATACGGGACCGTTGATTGTGCTGCGAATATTTCACAAAAATGCTTTAGCAGTGGGCTACCTTTATTACACGCGGCGCGGAGGGAAATAGTTGTAGGACGGCGTATTTTTAGTGATTTTCACGATTTTTTTTTTCACATAATGAATATAAATATTTTATTTATCCCTTGAGGTCATTTTACACATATTATATTCAAGAGTATATTTTAAAATTTTCAAATATTTTCCTCAGAAAATAACGGAGATATCAGCTGCCGCGCATTGTAAGTCGCCATCCGGCTGGACAATTTGTGTAACTCGTGGAGATCACAATTTTCACCCGAAATCAATTTCTCAAAAAATTTACTTTTTTTTAAGTATTTTTTCTATTTGAACCTCACTCCTTACAATTTTTTTTTTCAGTAATGTGAAAATTTAGAATGATTTTTTAACATTATTTTTTACGTTTTTGTGCCATAAAAAAAGGTTAAAATGTAGATACCGTTTAGGATTTATATAAAGAATCTATTTGCTGAGTTTGATAACAATTGATCAAAAACTGAAGGAGCTAGAGGTTACGTAAATTCGAAAAAAGTAGTTTCTAGAAAAATGCCTTTGAAAATAAGAGCGACAGTAAAATAGTATTGAAAATATATTTTTTAATAGTTCTACCATCGATTTATGATTTTTTTTAAGCCTCTACACCTATTTCCCCCCTTAAAGGAACCTTTAGACGCCCTGTGAACCCATACGGGACCGCGGACTGTGTCGTGCGATTATGGTGCAAATATTTCACAAAAAGTGGGCTACCTTTATTTGGTTACTAATCGTATTTTGGAAAGGCTAAATAAAGTGAGTGCTCAGATTCAGAGCTCATCTTTCGATGTACTGACGGTATCTGATTTTTATGTATCTCTTCTCGAGTTTATAATAGAGCAAGAAAACTTTGATTATTTCGAAGAAAGTGCAATTGAAATGAGCGCACTTTAGCAATATCAGGGCGACATTAAGAGTAAGATGACCCTAAGAGAAAAAAAACTTTACAGGCGAAACATCAAATGAGGATATTGAAACAACCTCCTGGCTGAGAGCTGAATTAAAGAGAATGCATAATGCGTATATTAACTTCAAAGAAAAAATTTCATTTATAAAAAATGGGTTAACTTCCAACACAAAGTGTCTCAGAAAAAGCTTAGTCCCTTGTGCAATATTAAACAATGATTTAGAAGACGATTTCGTTCAGGAATGTGTACACTTTCAAGGTCATATTTCCTCTAATAAGACGACAGAGAAACCTAAATCTACATCATTACTGAATCTTTTTAAGAAAAGTTTTTGAGGAAACAATATCTGTGCAACGTTTACCCAAACTTGAATATTACTGTCCGCGTCGCACTTTGCACTCCAGCAACAAATTATTCTGGAGAAAGGAGTTTTTCCTGTTGAAAGCGAATGAAGAAATACCAAAGGTCTTCGTTATCGCAAGAAAAACTTTACTCTTTGGCTCTTCTATGCATGGAAGCAGACTTAATGAATACTATAAAATAATATATGAAGCTATTAAGGTAAAACACCCTATTTCTGACACGTTAAGCTATCACTTTTTTTTCATTGATTTCAAATTTTTTTTATAAAATCAACCTTGTATTATTGAAATGAAGTTTTGAATTTTTGGAAACATTGTTCAATTTCATATAATGAAATCTCACTTTTTGGTAAATTTATTACCGTTAAATATTTAATACGTAACATGCTAGCAAAACACCTATTTCTGACATAGCAAAATCAATATGTTCCTATTGATTGACATGGCTATTCGTATTTCTGACATACCAAAATCAATGTGAATCCAGTATCCGACATACATGTTGATATTTCAATCATACCCTCAAATAAAATGCAAAGCTACGTGGACAGTATTTAAAACAAAAATCCGTATTTTGAAAAAAAAAAATTAATTATTGTTAAACATAAAATTAAAAAAAAAAACTTTTTTTTATAAAGGGATGAAAATGAATTAAAACATTGTTATTTGGTATAAAACATCGCTTACATTATTTTGTCTGTTGTTTTACGCCAAAAGGAACTTAACCGTACCTTGCCTTCTTCAGGCATTACATCTAAATTAAAATAGGTACAGTAACAAATAAAGAAAAAAGTAAGTATAAGTACTTTGAATTTAGGAAGTTTATACCAAGTAGGCATTAAACATTGTATTATTTATTAGTCTACAGTTGCGGTCATACTTTTCCAAATATCAAATAATGCCTTGTACTCCGTAAGGCCCTTCCAAACCTCGTGCGATTCACGAAATCCTTTTATAATAGCAGAATCGATTAAGTTCTCAAGAATTTGGAGAGGGGATATAACTGGTGATACATTATTTTCTACAAAATTTATTATTTCTTCCACTGCAATGCTTTCTGGAGTCACGGCTTTTACAAATTCATTGAATAATGGTGTTTTTAATAACTTTTCGTATGGTATGGCATTTGCATCCCCATTTCATAGTTTCCAGATTTTTTATACAATAGTGTTGTTCTGGGAATGCCATATTCAATGCTAACTCTCCTGACAGATTTTCCATTTTCAATTTAAATCAGCTCCTTTTCTAAGGACTCTTGCGTATATTTGAGTCCACGAGTGCTCTAACTTTTATCCTCTAACTTTGTCCTCTAACTTATCCCATTGCTAAAAAAGGCTCTCATTAGTTTAAAATGTAATTACCCAAGAAAATCACTTAATATTTTTACGGAAAATCCCTAAATATCGAACGGCTGACTGGCCCTATTCAAATAAAATTTAAATTTGGATTTTAATCTAAAATTCATATTGAAACTTTGTTGGAACGAAAAATTGTTATAGATACATACATTTATATTTCTACCCAAAAAAGTTATATTTCATTTTATTAAAACAATAGTTCGGTAACATTATTTATTTGATAAAATTGTTACTCGCAAAACATTGTCAAGTTTGCCTCTAAAACTATTTCTTAAATGGCCCGAATTTTATATTAAAAAATACAAATAAATTAAATTACACTATTGGCAATAGATATTTCTCATAATTTTTTTTAATTATTCGATTTGGTTGGGTATTTTGGCCTCAATTCCAAAATACAGTTTATTATAAAAGAGGTCGCGCAGCCGTTCTTCTATATCAGGATTATTATGTCAGGATTAAAAACCCCCAAATTATGATAAGTATCAATTTCTGACATACCGGTCAGAAATATGAACACGATTTTTTGGAGGCGTATCATTTTCTGACATACATGTCAGAAATATGGTCATCCTATTAAAACAGGTACCTATTACTGACCGCTCAAAAACTATCATTAATCTATTGAAATATATTCTTTTCGGTTTTAAATGTATAAATATGGTCAATACTCTATTGAAAAACATACAAAAACAATACATAAAACATTGGTGAAATGTGTCATCACATTTTGTAAAATTTGGTTTACTCGCCGAAAAAGGTGAAAAAATGTGCAATATCAAAAAATCACCAAAATCATAAACTGAATAATATTTTGGTAGAAATGGGTGTCAAATAGTCCTTATACTAAACGTTGGTTAGAGGGAGAGGTGATCAACTTTATCGATGCGCTAATATCAATATAAGTAGGAATGTTGCTTCAGTTGGTAAAATCGTAATTTGTGTTACATATGTCAGAAATTGGAGCAGGGTCAGAAATGTGGTGTTTTACCTTATATATAGTTTTTTCAAATAAAAATCCCGTAAAAATTGTAATTCTTGTTTCATGTTACACTTTTACTTTATGAATAATTTATACTTTTATTTCATTTTTGAACACCTGCCCTATATACGAATATTTATTTTTAAAATTGTGTCACCTAAAAAAAGCCTACAAGTGAGTGATTGTGATAGGTGGCAACTTATAAGAAGGAGGAAGGGGCGGCGCAAATGAAGTGGCCTATACTAATGAAAAGTGTAAATACGGCCCTGGTCTATAGTTGTTGATATCTGTCTTGTTTCCAGATTTGTAGATGGGAATTATGATACTCTGTTTTAGGTTAGAGGGGAAGTAGCCCTGTGCAATGCTTAGGTTTATAAGGTATTATGTAATGTAATCTCTGAAGACAGCATTTTAAGGATTTTGGTCGTAATTTCATCTGGTCCAGCGGAATAGGTGTTTTTTAGAGATTTAATTGTACTGAGAATTTCTTCTTTTGTTACAGTTCGGAAGAGAAATTTTATATTTTTTTTATTTGCTTGATCCTCGGAATTGGTAGATTGGGTGATTCCACCCTTGGGGATTTGAGAAGCAAGATTTGGACCAATGTTAATAAAAAAATTGTTTACATGATCAGCAACGAGTTTAGGATTTTTTGTGGTTTCAACAATATGTCCATCAATAGAAAGTTTATTTATGTTTTGTTTCTCTTTTGTAGTTTGTGAGTTTGTGGCTTCTCTTAGTATTTCCCATATTTTTTTGGGATTGTTGTTACTTTCTTTAATTTTTTCTGAGTAGTAAATTTCTTTTGCTTTTCTGATGACGTTACAACACATGTTTCTATATCTTTTATAGTAGTTGGATGTTATTTGGTCATATGGATTATCTTTGGTTTTTTTGTGTAGCATGTTTCTTTTGTGTATGCAATTAATAATGGAGTGGTTAATCCAAGGTTTCAGGGGTTTCAGTTTATTAGTTATGTTTTTGGTCAACGTAGTAGAATGGTTGTGTAATTCGTTTTTAAAATAGTTAACAAAGTATATCCATGCGTCCTCTGATTGTTTAATTCGGAAGAGTTCGTACCAGGATTTGTTCTTAAAGTGTTTTATTAGGTTTTGAAAATTGATTTTATTGTATGCTAAAGGCAGGTTACATTTATTTATTTTGGTAGCTGTTTGTATGGCGAAAATTGTTGAATAATGATCCGTGATTGTTGATTTGTAGACAATACTTTTGGATGGTTTTTTGGACTTTACCATAATGTGGTCAATGCATGATATAGATCCATTTGTCGTTCTTGTTGGTGAGTTGACGGTACTTACTAATCCATGAAATTCTAGCATGTTAATATAATCTTGGCTTTGGTGGTGTTGGTTGCCCGGTAGTATATTGATATTTAAATCACCTATTATTATAATGTTTTTAGCATTGGAGAGATTTGAAAGTATGCAACTGAGACTGTTTAGGAAAGGCGTAATGTTACGAAACGATGGCGAGCGGTATATAGCCAGGATTACAGTATCATTGTTGTATATTATTTGCGTGCAACTTGCATTCTGAATTTTTAGTTCGGTTACTGTGAAGTTTTGATTATTTTTTGTGTATACAACAATTCCATCGTTCTGATTATCAAAAAGAGTTGAATTATGCGATGTGTAGTTTTTGATGATTTTAGGTGTATATGTGTTTGACAACCAGCATTCGGTCAGGATGATTATGTCGAAATCGACATTTATGTGGTGAAGTTGTATTAAGAGTTCATCAAAGTTTTTACTTATAGATCATCTTTTTGATGCATAATTTTGGTAAAGATACCATTCTCAATCAGGCGTTTACATAGATTAGTGTCTGAAGTTGTGTAAGACAGGTTTTGGTTATGCATTTCCTCATCTAAATATTCCATTGTGAAAGGCATGTTGAAAAAGTAATTTTACAAAAAAAATTGTTTATTTGTTTATGGGAGCTCCACTGTCCATGGCAATAACCGGGAGTTTCACCCTAGTTATAGATGAATTTGCTAAGTGAATAATTATTATTGTTGTAGATCGAAACAATATGTTTAAAGTTTCTCCTTACCATTTGATAATGAAGGGTGATCAGGGCAATAACTAACCGGAAGTGGAGCTCTCCAGAAACAACTAAACCATTTTTATCAGATTATCAGCATGTTTAATGTAGATGATTTTTTCTCCTTCTTTTTTTCTAATCATAATTTTTGAATCTTTGTACCACACATAATTAAATCCCGTTTCTTTCGCCTTTGATTTTGTTCTCCATAGAAGGTCTTTGTAATAAGGACTGAGAATTTCGCTGATGTAGATTCATTGACTTCCTGGATCCTGCGAGGTGGTTGAGTTTAAAAGTTTCCTGTTTGTGAGAAGTTGGTATCTCTTTTGTCGATTGTTTAGTTTAACATGAAATTTCGGGGGTACTCCCGGTCGTTTATCAGGGATCCTCTTCACTTCCACGATATCTTCTCCTTTTATATCAACTCCTGCAATTGAAGCCACCCGTTTTATAGCATCAAAGGTCTGCTCTTCATTTTTTGGAATGAGGCCGGCAAACTCCAGTGAATCATCTTGTGATCTTTGATCAACTTCCGCCAATTTGACTTCTAGGCACTTTATTGGTTTGTCCTTTTCTGCAAGTGTATTCCTCAGTGACTCTACTTCAGAAACCAATTGAGTAATGGTTTCCATTTTAACAATTAGATCGTCATATTGTCGGCTGATGAAATCTCTCGAGTTTCTACTCTCTAGGTTGTAGCGGTAAGAACCGCCAAGGCACTTTAATGCTCTATGAATTCGACCGCTGTGGTTGGTAGCATGGCACGCCGTTGTATTCCCGAGGTTGGTGCTCATGCTTCGCAAAAGTTCGAGAGGCTGGGTGCAGAGAAGTACTTCAGTTTGGTTCCAGGCGGCTTGTGATACGTGCGGCAACATGTGACTCCTGACAGAAACACGACGGGCGGAAGACCTTATGGAATTCTCACGGATAATTCACAAGTAATTTCACAGAAGATCTCATCATGTAGCATTCACGTATCGTTATTATATTTTATTGGTTTTCTCTTTCATATTTAACAGACTATTTGTCGTTTAGTAGTTCGAGGGCATTTTATAAACGACTGGCGCCTTCCATCTTTCTTTTAACTTAGAAGCGAAATATGATTTAATATTGACTGGTATCATAGAGCAGTCACTGCACCCTGAGATTTATTGTTTAATTAATTAGAGTCTTTGATGTTCAAACCCTGTTATATTGATTAAATTTATATTACCTTTATAGCATTTAATTTCATTTTTATTGCTTACCAAATTCACATGTTTTACCTACCCTGAGCTCAGCAAATTTTAATACAAGATTTAACTTTCATAACCTCAATATTCCATACTGACAGTTAAGATGTCGATTTACACACATTTAAATACCACGAGGTTAACCATAACCCTTTTTATTACGTTATATTATGGCGCCCAACGTGGGGCATAATATAACGTAATAAAAAGGGTTATGGTTAACCTCGTGGTATTTAAATGTGTGTAAATCGACATCTTAACTGTCAGTATGGAATATTGAGGTTATGAAAGTTAAATCTTGTATTAAAATTTGCTGAGCTCAGGGTAGGTAAAAGATGTGAATTTGGTAAGCAATAAAAATGAAATTAAATGCTATAAAGGTAATATAAATTTAATCAATATAACAGGGTTTGAACATCAAAGACTCTAATTAATTAAACAATAAATCTCAGGGTGCAGTGACTGCTCTATGATACCAGTCAATATTAAATCATATTTCGCTTCTAGTTAAAAGAAAGATGGAAGGCGCCAGTCGTTTATAAAATGCCCTCGAACTACTAAACGACAAATAGTCTGTTAAATATGAAAGAGAAAACCAATAAAATATAATAACGATACGTGAATGCTACATGATGAGATCTTCTGTGAAATTACTTGTGAATTATCCGTGAGAATTCCATAAGGTCTTCCGCCCGTCGTGTTTCTGTCAGGAGTCACATGTTGCCGCACGTATCACAAGCCGCCTGGAACCAAACTGAAGTACTTCTCTGCACCCAGCCTCTCGAACTTTTGCGAAGCATGAGCACCAACCTCGGGAATACAACGGCGTGCCATGCTACCAACCACAGCGGTCGAATTCATAGAGCATTAAAGTGCCTTGGCGGTTCTTACCGCTACAAGGTTTTCATCTTCAATTTTTTTTATAATCGCCAATTTAAAAGCTTCCAGTTTTGTTACCATTTTTTTTTCCATTTTCTCGATTAACATATCAATTTGAGAAGATACATCTGTGTTCGGGCTCGTTGACATGGGCATTTGTCCTTTGCTTCGAAGGTTTTTGTCAGCAGACATTTTTTGTTTTTTTGTTTTAGTGTTCTTTGTAGTAGGAAAGGTTGAACACTGGCACTACTACTCTATGTTATTATTGTAGGTACATAATATATTGCTCTAGATTCTAGCGTTTTTGGTCTACGTATTATCTATGTCAGTTTATTTTTCATTGTCATTATTAAGATCGCTAAATGTATTTGAAAATGTATTTTGAAGCCATACGTATTTGAAATACAAATTACAAAGTACCTCAGCATCAGGTAATTGAAATATCAATTACAAAATACATTTTTAGGAAGTAATTGAAATACAAATACAAAATACGTATTTGTATTTCAAATACGTATTTCAATTACAAGTAATTCAAATACTGCCCAGCCCTGAGTGAGTATATGTACCTGGTTAGTTTTTTTGTAATAACATCAATTTGTGAGTTCCATCGGAGATTATCATCAATTTCAATTCCAAGAGGCATGATAAGCCTTGATTTTGTTGATAAATTCCTTGGCATGTGTGTAATTTGAGATTTATGTCCTCCGACGACTGCCCTCTGGCTGTTATAGAAAATGTAAGAAATTTAGTTTTATTAACATTAAGCTTAAGGGAGTTTCTTTTAAGCCAGGTTTGCAGGAGACTAAGCCCGTGTTCCGCTTCTTTGTAAGTATTTATCCAATCTTTTTCGTTATATAAAATTACTGTGTCATCAGCAAAACTAATAATTTTTCCTCTTGTTTCTAGGTTACAGATATCATTGATGAATATCAAAAACAATATTTGTCCTAGTACGCTTCCTTGCGGTACGCCATGGTTGATTAGGAGAGGTTCGCTTTGAACGCTCTTTTTATGCTCCATCATATAGCTTTATAATAATATGCAACTTCTTTAAACTCGTAGAAAAGTTACTTTTGTCTCGTTTTCTCTTTCTTTCTTTCCAAGTGAATATTATCTAGTGCATAGGTTCCCAACATGGGCGATAACGCCCCCTTGGGGGCGTTTCAGACCTTCAGGGGGGCGGTAGAAGGAAAAGAGAAAATTGGGGGGCGTTTCAGACTTTCAGGGGGGCGGTAGGAGACCCAGAGAAACCCATAGCTAGTTTGCTAGCACATATCGAAGAAGTCGAAGACATGCTAAAAGAATACGAACTGCACATGGTGATGATGAGCGAAACCTGTATTACCGAAGAAATTAACCAAAATGAAACAACATTTCAGGACTATTCGACAATTAGATGCGACTCATTTAGCAGCAGGCATACAGGTGGAGTTATCACATTAATTCTGTAGTGTATGTGTGTGAGTGTGTAAACAACATCTCTTACAAAGTCACAACAAATACGGTACTAGATAAAAATAATACCTGGATACCTACTGGCTATTGAAGGATTTTAAGCTGGGAACCTATGCAGATATTTATCATTCCCCAAATCAAAATGATACAAAATTCTTAGATTTTTTTAAAGAATGGTGCCGTTAGCAAATAAATACAAGAGACTTGAAAATCATCTGTGGAGATTTTAATATTCAATATAAAAAGCACATGATTACAAATCATCATAAATTGCCTGGGTAGGAAGCAACTTGTCAAAAATTATACAAGAATATGAAAAAACTTTAAGCCATGATTAATTTGGTAATTTCAAATGACTTTTACGCGGAAGTTAATGCTGCGGAAAAATTCAAAATCATCACGAAACAATTATTACAAAAATTAGATATAATAGTCTGAAGCCTCAGGGAACACGAAGTATAATATATATACAGGAATAAAAAGAACTATAATAAGGATAAATTGTGTACGGCATTACAAAACAAGTGGATCTGCGATAACCAAGGAAATTTAGACAGAAAAGCCGATGAACTAATAGGACACCTGAAAACAGTAGTAAATGAACTAATGCCTACAACGAATATATCTTCTCTTATATATAAAAATGAATCGCTTAATGTGTTGCTAAGCGCAAATCTCGAGATCAGCTGAACCGATTTCGGTAATTCTTTTTTTTCGAATATTCCTTGAAGTACGAGGATGGTTCTTACGGAGATAAAAATTAAGAAAATTTCGCAAAAAATTGGATAATTTTAGAAAACCTATTACTAACCTAAACGACTATCGCACGTTTGACAGTACGCGTGTTTGAGAAAGATATTTTGCAAAACAATGATTGTTAAATAAAATTTTATTTTTGAAAATCTTTAAGTTGATAAATTTATTTAAAGTAGTTACTCCCCTAATAGTTTGAATCGAATCAAGAATTTTAGATATTTTAAATAGGTACCTATGTTAGGTACCAAATTTAATATACATGAAAAATGGAAATTTGAATAAAACTTGTAAAAGGTGGCACGCGGGCTGTTTAAAAACTGAATGTACTGGGATTGAATATATGGAACGCGGGAGGAGGGTTGGCGATACGAGGGAGCGGTAAAGGGAAGAGGGAAGGCGGGGAAGGTGAAAGGCGAAGACGAGAGGGGGGAGGGGAACCTGGGAGGGGGAGGGGAATGTGGGAGGGGGAGGAGAACTCGGGATGGGGGAAGGGGGGGGGGAGGGGAGTGGGGAGAGGGAAGGTGGAGGTGATGGAGTGGGAACGCGAGAGGGGAAGCGGACGCAGGAGAAGAAGGGGAGGCGGAAGGGAAACGGGACGAATGGAAAAGGATACTCGGGGAGAAACAATTTCTTTATTAAATGGCATAGCAACGCATGCCGGGACCAGATAGTATTTATATATAAAATGAATTCCTGTTTCCCTTGGTCACACCTTCATTTCACTTTTTTTTTAAGTTTCCCAATACTTTGTAGAAAGTTCTTACGGGAAGAAAATTTAAGAAAATTGCTCAGAAAATTGGATAATTTCAGAAAACTTAACGAATATTTTAACTTCACACGTTTGACAGTTCGCGCGTTTGACGAAATTGAATTGTGTTTTCGAATGTTGTTTTTTTTAAAAAGAATTATCTATGGGTTATTTGAATTACAGATATTTTAAATAGATACCTACGTTAGGTACCAAATTTGATTGATTGTTCTTATAATATATAAAAATGAATATTTTTTTTGAATGAAAAGCGAAAATTTAAATAAAAAAATTGTAATAGGAGGCACGCGAAATGTTTGAAAACTGAATGTACTGGGACTGTTATATGGAACGCGGTAGGGGGATTGGCGGGACGGGGAAGTGGAAGAGGGGAGGGGTAGGCGGGGAAGGTGGAAAGGGAACGCGGGAGGAGAAGGAAACGCGGGAGGGGAACAGGGAAACAATTTATTTCTTTAAAAATGGTATATCAACTAGTGTTGAGTACCTCATACAAGAGGCACCTCAAATGTCCCATACAAACACGTAAAATGTCCCCCCACCTCACAATATGTATTTGTACCAACTCTTTTTCTTTGTATTACTACAAATATGAAGGGGGGACAATATGAAGGAGGGACAAACATGAGGTGTGAGGTGGTTTGTTTTGTTGGACTACATTCATGTCATGTACGGGACAAATATGAGGTGAGGTGTGAGGTGGTTGGTGTATTGGACTACATGTCATGTCACGTCACGTATGGGACAAATATGAGGTGAGGTGTGAGGTGGTTGATGTATTAAACTACATGTCATGTCACGCATAGTTTGGGACAAATGTATGAGGTGGTGAGGCGTGAAGTGTTTGTATATTCTATGACATTTTTGTATTAGAACCGTGAGGTGGTGATGGGGTAAGCCAATTCATATATTGTGAATACCGCAGAAGCGACCCAACTGCTCCGAAATTTTTAATTTTTTTTTTTTATTCTAAATTATTGTTAAGTGAATACCGCACAAGAGTACCAACTGCTCGAAAATACAACACAAAATAATAATTTATGAGCACAATAGTCCCAACTGCTCGAAAAATTTTTTTTTTTGAAATATTTTTTTGTTGTAAACTATTGTTATATGAATAAACAAAACAATAATTTATGAGCACAAGAGTCCCAACTGCTCCAAAAAAAATTTTTTTGAAAATTTTATTTATTGTAAATTATTGTTATGTGAATACACAAAATAATAATTTATGAGCACAATAGTCCCAACTGCTCGAAAAATTTTTTTTTTTATTTAAATTATTGTTATGTGAATAAACAAAACAATAATTTATGAGCACAAGAGTACCAACTGCTCCAAAAAAATTTTTTTTTTGGAAATTTTTTTTAACGAAAATTATTGTTATGTGAATACACAAAACAATAATTTATGAGCACAAGAGTCCCAACTGCTCCAAAAAAAATTTTTTTGAAATTTTTTTTTATTGTAAAATATTGTTATGTGAATACACAAAATAATAATTTATGAGCACAATAGTCCCAACTGCTCGAAAAAATTTATTTTTTAAAAATTTTTTTTATTGTAAATTATTGTTATGTGAATAAACAAAACAATAATTTATGAGCACAAGAGTACCAACTGCTCCAAAAAAAATTTTTTTTTGGAAATTTTTTTTAAACGTAAATTATTGTTATGTGAATACACAAAACAATAATTTATGAGCACAAGAGTCCCAACTGCTCCAAAAAAAATTTTTTTGAAATTTTTTTTTATTGTAAAATATTGTTATGTGAATACACCTAACAATAATTTATGAGCACAAGAGTCCCAACTGCTTTTTTATTATAAATATTTTTATTTGTAAATTATGTATTGATAAGTAAACACCGCACAACAGTACCAACTGTGCCAAAAAAATTTTTTTTTGAATATATTTTTATTTTAAATTATTGTTATATGTTATGTAAATACCGCACAAGTTTCCCAACAGTTCCCAAGGGAGGGAGGATGAGGCAGTGTTGTGATGAGGTGGAGGGGGTTACTGAGGAGGGGGAGGGATAAGAGGGGTGGTGCAGGGAGGGGGTGCAGGGGGGGGGGGATCAGAAGGGAGGTGCAGGGAGGGGATCAGATGGTGAAGGTGGGGAGGGGGTAAGCCTTTTTTATATCCATTTTTCGTATTACAAAAATAACAGCACGGGAGGCGGGTATGGGTACCGCCACCCCGGTATTTATTAGAAAACCAACACCTCTGAACCAAGAAAATCAAGCTAAAGAAAAAAAAACAGCCACCCCCCCCCCCCCCCCCCCCGTAAGCGAAAAATTTTGTAACACCTCACCTCAAATGAGGTGGGACACCTCAACACCTCATTTCAATATTTGAGTACCTCATACAAACTCATCCTGATATCGTGTCCTACCCAACACTAATATCAACGCATGCTGGGAACCAGCTAGTAGTATATTAAAAGATACAAATAAATAGTATACCTATGAAATCCCTAAATCTTCTAAAAAAAACAAAGGTATATAGCTTATAAAGCCTGTAAAATACAATTTCCAGAAGAATGGTGGGAAACCTGTAAGAAATAAAACATACCCCAATTCGTATTCGAGGCTAAAAATTATTACCTCTCAAAGAGATTCAAGAAAAATGTGGACTACACTTAAAGAAATTATAAGTGGCAAACGGAGGGAAAACATTAAGGAAGTTCGGTTCCCGATGGAGTTGAAGATGCTAAAACTAAAATAGCCAAATTTAATACTACATAAGTGTCGAAAACATAAATAAGAGTATTTCATTATTCACAGATACTTCTTCTCAATCATCGGAAAGAAGAGAGAATAATAATATTTTCAGGTAACAGTGAGTATTTAATGAAAATTTTTAATACAATGACGCAAAAATCATCGACGTCTGGAATTACTATAGGCATAATTAAATTTAAGTAGTTGCACTAATAAATTAATCTGTGTTAAAGGGAATTTTTCCGCAGTCGTGGAAAACTTCCCAGTGCCCAAAATAATAAATGCTAAAAATTTCGAAGACCTCAGAAAAGTAAATGGATAACCTAGATATGAACAAATACTAGAATCCATAGTTAAAGAAGAGATGAGAAAATTTATTGAAAAAAAATAACATTCTTGTAAAACAGAAGGGTTTAGAAACAAATATTCATAATGGAAAACCAGTATGGATCAGAAGAAAAATACAATAGTAGTGTTCTTGGATTTTAGACATGTTTTTGAAACAATAGACAGAGAAATACTAATAATAAAATTAAAAATAGAAAACAAAGAAACAAAATTGGAGATGCTATATCTGAAGAACAACAAGTAAACCTCGGAGTTCCTCAAGGATCTGTATTGGGACCGCTCCTATTTATTAAGTATATATATTAATGATATAGTGAAGTGCCTAAAGTACTGTTCTATCAAACTTTTGCTGATGACACACTTTTATATATTATACCAAATAATATCGAAGATGCATTGTCAAAAAAAGCTTTTTTTTAAAGAACACTTCTATATTATATAGTAAAGTTTTTTTTCTTCGAATAAACTGAAAATAAATGTAACTAAAAGTAAATTTATGGTATTAGAGAAGAAACTCAACGAAATTACTACCCTTAACATAGAAAATCAAAATATTGAAGAAGTAGAAGAAATTAAATACTCAGGAATCATAATCTATAACAAATTAAAACTAAACACTGACTTTGAAATGTTAAATTAAAAAATTGCAGAATAGATTAAAATGAAAAAGAAAAGTAGGATAAAAGGAAAGTTATACGTCAAAACACGGAAATTGGTCTACAATACCACTGTAGCGTGTCACGTGAATTACTGCACAAGTGTAATCTTTCTGAGCAATAAAACCTAAGTAAAAAAAATAAAAATAATTCAGAACGGTTCCATGCCAACTCAGAATTAAACCATCTCAGAAACACCTCAGAAAGGTCATTAAAAGCTATGAAAAAATGCATTTAAAATTGCCGGTAATCCTAACCATCACTCTTTAATGACCTTTATGAGGTGCTTCTGAGTTGGTTTCATTCTGAGTTGGCCGGTCACCAAATAAAATATACAATAAAAAAAAACGCATCTTGCCCCCCCCCCCCCCCCGCCCCCGTTGGTAAATATAATCGTGACGACAATTGCTCTTTCAGATTTACGAGTTGGGGGGCGCTAGACAAAATACTATTCTCAAAGTGGGCGGTGGGCAAAAAAAGGTTGGGAACCTATGATCTAGTGTGTGTTTTTAAAACAACCTTCTATAATAAAAATTTTAATGACTTTTCGCAGGTAAATCTGAATCAACGGTAAGACGAATCGTTAAGGAAGGGGAAAAGGCAGATGGAAAATTTGAAACACCGGGAAAACGGAAAATGGGCATAATAATAATAAAATATGTAATAGCATAAGTGCTGATGATTGGAAAAATTGTTGCAAACACGTGATGAAAATTGAGGCAGAATATTATGCACGAGGCAGAATATTATGCACGACGCAGTACTATATATGATGATATCGATGAACTGCGTTTAGATGAAGATAAAGATACGGAAGAAGAAGAATCACACGAGGACGAAGACAATAATTACATGTCGGGTGTTGAAAATAGACTTAAATTTTTAAACGCCCAATAAATAAACGCCCACTTAAAACTTGTTTTGTTTTATTTTACTTCTATTAAATTACAGCTTTTTGTGCAAAATTTTTGAAAATACAAATACGCTATGAAATATGCATTTTGGCAGAAGTGTTTTTTAAAACATACATTCATTGTCTTATGAGCCATCTTATCTTGGTGTTGCCATTTAAAACTAGAAAACGATCGCAGCGCCATCATTTATTTTCTACACCTAATTGCCAAACTCATAAATATACAAACCACCCACGCCAAACTGTAAATAGCTGTATAAATTTGAATTTGGAAATCCTAACTAAAGAGAAGATATTTGAGATCAAAGTTGCCAGTACGGCGTCACGCCAATTTCATATGTAAGGACCTAATATTATTAAATTGACCATGAATACACAATGCATCGTGTGAGATAAAAATATTGATACCCCATCCGATTTCATATCTTATGCTATTTGTGATAGCATAAGATATGAAATACCATCTTTACTTGCGCAGAGATTGTGGAAAACGGTGCAAACAAAAGGTGCTCAAAAAACCTAAAAAATAACAAAGCGAAAACATTGTTCAATACTCATTGAACTGAGTTTTTTTAATAGTAAACCGTGGGATACGGTATCAAATGCGTTAGACAAGTCTAAGAAGACAGCCATGGCTTTAATGCCTAATAAAAAAAAATCGTTTCCAAGGCGACAATTGACGTTTGCAATAAATCGATTTTGTTAGCGACAGATAACGTATGATAAATAATTTCATAATGCCAGAGATTATTCATAACGCCAGAGCTTACCAATATATATAGCCTATGGAATGTAGCTTTATGTCGCAAATAATGTAGCTTTCTATTAGTGAAAGAATTTTTAAAATCTATTCAGTAATTTTTGCATGAAAGAGTAACAAACATACATCCATACAAACTTTCACCTTTGTAATATTAGTAGGAAGTAGGATATAAACGATTTTTCTTTGTTAACTGTTAATTATCTATTCTATGATCTATATATTAAAAAAAATAAATTATATATTATTTAACCTTATATAAAAATTGTTTTCTACATTCATTGTCTCCGCCTTTTTAACACGAGCTTTGCTAAAAAAAAGGTGTAAGACATAATAAATAATATATTTACAAAAAAAAAACCTTTATGGAATAGGTACATAATAACAAGAAATTTTTGTATCACTTATTAAATAAAACATAAACAAAATCTACCTTTGCCTACCAGTGCCTACCATAACTTACCAGTGCACCTACCAGTGCATACCGGTGTCTATTAGTACTTACCAGCAGTGGCGGCTCGTGACTTTTGGGTGTGCTAGAGTGCTGATATTAAAAAAATGGCATTATTGATGTTGTTGTTGCCGAAAAAAAATTTTTTTTTTTTTTGAAAATCAGTTTTTTGTATGAAAAATTTCAGAAAGTTTCAGTTTGGCGGTGTGCCGCACCGATTTCCTGAAAAATCTTCATACAAAACACCGATTTTTGAAAAAAAAAAAAAATTTTTTTTTCGCATTTGACAACATCCATGATGCCATTTTTTTTAATATTAGCACCCTAGCACACCCAAAAGTCACGGGCCGCCACTGCTTACCAGTACTCCTGCCAGTGCCTACCAGTGCTTACCAGTGCATCTACCAGTGACTACCATTGCCTACCCTAACTTATTAGTGCACATACCAGTGCATACCAGTGTCTACCAGTGCCTACCAGTACTTACCAGTGCACCGACCAGTGCCTTCCAGTACCTACCATAACTTACCAGTGCACCTACCAGTACATACTAGTGCCTACCAGTACTTACCAGTTCATCTACCAGTGCATCCCAGTACTTTCCAATACTCCTAACAGTGCCTACCAGAGCCTACTAGTGCATCTAACAGTGCATACTAGTGCCTACCATTACCTACCAGTGCCTACCAGTGCCTACTAGTGCACCTACCAGTGCATACCAGTGCCTACCATTACTTACCAGTACACCTACCAGTGCCTAATATTACTTACCAGTACACCAAACAGTACCTACCAGTGCCTACCAGTACTTACCAGTTCATCTACCAGTTCCTACCAGTGCCTTCCAGTGATTACCAGTGCACCTACCAGTGCTTACCAGTGCCTACCAGCGCCTACCAGTACTTACCAGTTCGTCTACCAATTCCTACCAGTGATTAACAGTGCACTTCCAGTGCATACCAGTGCCTACCATTATTTAACAGTACACCTACCAGTGCCTACCAGTACATACCAGTTCATCTACCAGTGCACCTTCCAGTGCATACCAGTGCCTACCAGTACTTACCAGTACACCTATTAGAGCAAGGGCGGATTTAGGGAAGGGGGAGGGGGGGGGGGCACGATTTTTGTGTACTGTGGAGATCCCATCACGGTATATTCTGAGAAGCAAAAACTGTCTTTATTAAACATTTCATTTTTCCATTGTTTTGACACGTTCATAACCCTTCCTATATATACTTGAACTTGTAGAATCACGGTATATACTGAGAAGCAAAAACTGTCTTTATTAAACATTTCATTTTTCCATTGTTTTGACACGTTCATAACCCTTCCTATATATACTTGAACTTGTAGAATCACGGTATATACTGAGAAGCAAAAACTGTCTTTATTAAACATTTCATTTTTCCATTGTTTTGACACGTTCATAACCCTTCCTATATATACTTGAACTTGTAGAAATAAACTTGAAGTATGATACTTCCAGTGTATTTCTAACAGTAATCGTTGATTTTTTTGCCCATCCGCCCCTGATGCCCCCCCCAGAAAAAAAATCCTAATAGTAATTGTTGATTTTTTTTCCCGTCCGCCCCTTGTGCCACCCCCAGAAAAAATCCTAACAGTAATCGTTGATTTTTTTGCCCGTCCGCCCCTTGTGCCCCCCCAGAAAAAAATCCTGGATCCGTCTTTGCACTAGAGCCTACCAATACCAGTGCCTACCAGTGCCTATCAGTGTTGAACAGTTCGTCTATCAGTGCCTACCAGTACTTACCGGTTCATTTACCAGTGCCTACCAGTACTTACCAGTACATCTACCAGTGCCTACCAGTTCTTACCAGTTTATCTACCAGTGAATACCAGTACCTACCGGTACTTACCAGTTTATCTACCAGTGAATACCAGTGCATACCAGTACCGACCAGTGCAACTACCAGTGCCTACCATAACTTACCAGTGAACTTACCAGTACCTACCAGTATTTACCCGTTCGTCTACCGGTGCCTACCAGTGCCTACCAGTACCTACCAGTGAATACCAGTGCCTACCAGTACTTACCAGGGCACCTTCCAGTGCCTACCATAACTTACCAGTGCACCTACCAGTGCCTACCAGTACTTACCAGTTTATCTACCAGAGAATACCAGTGCATACCAGTACCGACCAGTGCACCTACCGGCAGTGCCGTAAATAGGGCGGTGCCACCGGTGCCCAGGCACAGGGCGTAGACTCTGGGGGGCGCAAGAATGGCCAAACTAGGCAGGACTATTATTTTTTTCGTTTTGCTCCTGATTGCTCCTGATAAGTTCCCTGCCCCGCTGCGCCCGTAGTGCTCGATTCCAACAAAAACGTACCTACATGCCAGTAACATCAAAAACGTCTGTTCAATTAGACAAAACATCGCGCTCATTTTTTTTGGCAGCGCACGAGCGTATTTGTGTTTAGTGTTTAAAGAGTCAAGTTGAAGCGACTACATTATTTGATAAATGTGACCGCAGTTCAAGTCTGGGTCTTCTTAAAGCTATAGTCGAAGTAGATTTAAAAGAGATGTTTCCCAATGTAGTAGTCGCTATAAAGATTTTTTTAAAAGTGCCATTGACTGTAGCTTCCTGCGACAGATCATTCAGTAAGCTCAAATTAATAAAAACTTACTTGCGCTCGACGATTGGCCAAGAAAGGTTGACCGGCCTAGCGTTTTTTGTCGGTTGAACGCGACATAGGACGGTTCTTGTCGTATGAAAAGGTTTTTTTTAAATATTAACTCCACACAGGAGGCCCTGAGGAAAATAATTTCCCTCAGGGCCTATGTAATCTTTGTAGATGCTGTGTGGAGGGTCTTTTTGAGGAAAGGAAGGAGTGAACATGGGTCTTGAAGAGACCCATGTTGTAGAGGGAGGAAACACAGAGGCCGGAAAATCGTTCCACAACCGAGCCATTGAACTCAAGAACGAGTCATAGAAACGACCCGTTCTCATGTGACTAATGTTCACCGTGGACAAATGTTGGGCGCGTGTTTGACGTGTTTCCCGACTATGCACCGGTGCCGAGGGGATCAATGAAGCTAGTTCCTCGGAGCATCTCCCATTGTAATACCGGTTGAACAAGGACAGCATTCCCACCTGACGCCTGTGCTCTAAGATTGCAGTCCATCTGTTAAGATGAGAGAATCTATCAAACGGACCGCCCGTTTCTGCACAGAGTCAAGGGTATTTTTTTGGTATTTTGGAGCTCCAGACCAGAGGTGGCTGCCAAATTCAACCGTGGGGCGCACTTGCGATTTGTACAGGGTTAGCAGTTGTGTACTATTAAAGTTTCTGGGGGCCCTGTACAGTACGCCCAGTTTGTGAGAGGCTAACTTAACTCTGGTTTCGATGGAGCCCCCGTACCGGAGCTGGTCACTTAGAGTTACACCAAGCATATCGATGGAGGTCCTGTTCTGAAGGTTGCTTCCGTTGAAGGAGACTAGATTTTCATTTCGATCCCTTTTAGACCTTATCAAACATGATTGGGTCTTTGAAACATTAAATTCGACGAGGTTAGGTTAGGTTAGGTTATTCTTACCCCAAGAGACAACACTCTCTAGGTAACCATCCATTCTTTGCTTCAAAGCCATCCAAGCTATTGGAGTTTGTGTGCCCTTTGGGGGCTTGTCAAACAAAGAGCTATCATGGACTGTACTGTCATCCGCGTAACAATGAATCGGTGCACATGACAAGAGGTCATTGATGTGCAACAGAAACAAAGTCGGTGACAGAACCGATCCCTGTGGGACGCCAGCATTGATTGAATGCGAGGAAGAGGTGAAACCGTCAGCAACCGCCTGAATCGACCTCACCCTCAAAAAGTCGGCAATCCACGTACACAAGGATGCGGGAAGTCCGTAAGAAGGCAGTTTGTTGAAAAGCCCTCGGTGCCAAACCCGGTCAGAGGCCTTGGAAATATCCAGTGCAACAGTTTGGGTCTCACCAAAACGTTCCAGGCAGCGCCCCCAAACATGCGTCACGTACGCGAGAATATCACCGCACGTGCAGTTCTGCCGGAATCCGTATTGACGGTCGTTAATAATTTTGTTCTTCTCGAGGTATGTGAGCAGTTTGTCGTTGATCACACGTTCCATTACCTAGACAGAACTGATGTGATCGCTATGGGGTGGTAGTTGGCTGGGTTGGAGCGGTCACCCTTCTTTGGAATAGGGTGAATGATCGCTTTTTTCCAACCAGAGGGCACAGAGCCAGACTTCAGCGACATTTTGAGAAGCTTCGTCAAAATTGGAGCTATTTCTGCAGCGCACCTCTGCAATACCAGGGCATGTATTCCGTCAGGCCCACTAGCTTTGTATATATTAGGTTATCAACGAGTTCGCAATGAAGAAAGCGTGAAAAGTAAATCTTTAAAAAAATTTATGGCTTGCCTTAAATCTTTACTATCTGAACGTATTCATTTGTGGTCTCATTCATTTGCGTATTGTGTAGTGAATTGTGAATAATCTTTGCAAATATTTTCGAATAAACGTTTTTTCACCAATTTATACTTAAATGCAATTTATATTATGCTATGCTACATTCCTTATTCAAAACTCTACCATACCAAGTACTTAAAATGAAATTAATTTACAGTATATTGAAACTTTGCAGGGTATTTTATTATAGACGTATGAAGACTAAAGTGGCCCAAAAATTAAATCCTAAGCATCAGGGTGGGCAACGCATTTGCACTGGTAAACTTGCGTTTGAGTTTTAGTAAGTGAGACACAGTGGGTGGTGTAATAGGCGAAGGGTCCACTTAAATAGGGCGCAGTTATAGAAGCTCGCACAGGGCGCAGAAAAGGCTATTTACGTCACTGCCTACCGGTGCCTACCAGTACTTACCAGTTTATCTACCAGTGAATACCAGTGCATACCAGTACCGACCAGTGCACCTACCAGTGCCTACCAGTACTTACCAGTTTATCTAACAGTGAATACCAGTGCATACCAGTACCGACCAGTGCACCTACCGGTGCCTACCAGTGCCTACCATAACTTACCAGTGCACCTACCTACCAGTACCTACCAGTACCTACCAGTATTTACCCGTTCGTCTACCGGTGCCTACTAGTGCCTACCAGTGAATACCAGTGCCTACCAGTACTTACCAGTGCAACTTCCAGTGCCTACCATAACTTACCAGTGCACCTACCAGTGCATACCAGTGCCTACCAGTACTTACCAGTTTATCTATCAGTGAATACCAGTGCATACCAGTACCGACCAGTGCCTACCATAACTTACCAGTGCACCTACCAGTATTTACCCGTTCGTCTACCGGTGCCTACCAGTACCTACCAGTGAATATCAGTGCCTACCAGTACTTATCAGTGCATCTTCCAGTGCCTACCATAACTTACCAGTGCACCTACCAGTGCATACCAGTACACATACTGGCGCCTACCACTGCCTACCAGTACTTACCGGTTCATCTACCAGTACTTATCAGTACACCTACCAGTACCTGCCAGTGCACCTACCAGTGACTAACAGTGCCTACCAGTAATTACTAGTTCATCCACCAGTGCCTACCAGCACTTAGCACTTACCAGTACACCTACCAGTGTCAACCAGTACTTACCAGTGCACCTACCGATTCCTACCAGTACTTACCAGTACACTTACCAGTGCCTACCAGTGCCTACCCGTACTTACCAGTACACCTCCTAGTGCCTACCAGTATTTACCAGTGCACCTACTAGTGCCTACGTGTACTTACCAGTGCACCTACCAATATCTACAAGTTGCTTCCGGTGCCTACCTGAACTAACCTTGACAATCTACTAAAAAGTAGTTTATTGGGGCTTTTCTTTTTTCTGTAAAATATTTATATTTTTTCCTGTCATATTGTATTACTTTGTCTTTATAATAAATAAATAATTTATTAAAAAAAAAAAAAAAGTTCACTTACCTGTGCCTACCGGCACTTACAGTTTGGCAATTAAAGGCGGAAACACACTTGTGTGGTGTGGTGTGTCGTGGCGCGCCAGAAGCACATCGGTTTCATACATTTATTATGGTTAGAGACATATTTGTAGGTTGTGGCGTGTCGATAAGCGACGACGATGATTGGTTAATTTGTAGTCACTACACACCACACCACACAAGTGTGCCAGTGCCTTAAGTGTAGAAAATAAATGATGGCGCTGCGATTGTTTTCTAGTTTTAAATGGCAACACCAAGATGGCTCATAAGACAATGAATGTATGTTTTAAAAAACACTTCTGCCAAAATGCATATTTCATAGCGTATTTGTATTTTCAAAAATTTTGCACAAAAAACTGTAATTTAATAGAAGTAAAATAAAACAAAACAAGTTTTAAGTGGGCGTTTATTTCGATATAAAAACGTAGGTACTTAAAAATTTAAGTCTATTTTCAACACCCGACATGTAATTATTGTCTTTGTCCTCGTGTGATTCTTCTTCTTCCGTATCTTTATCTTTATCTAAACGCAGTTCATCGATATCATCATATGCCTCATACTGCCTTGTGCATAATATTCTGCCTCAATTTTCATCACGTGTTTGCAACAACTTTTCCAATCATCAGCATTTACGCTATTACATATTTTATTATTATTATGCCCATTTTCCGTTTTCCCGGTGTTTCAAATTTTCCATCTGCCTTTTCCCCTTCCTTGACGATTCGTCTTACCGTTGATTCAGATTTACCTGTGAAAAATCATAAAAATTATTATTATAGGTAGAAGGTAGTTTTAAAAACACACACTAGATAATATTCACTTGGAAAGAAAGAAAGAGAGCGAAAACGAGAAGAAGTAACTTTTCTATGAGTTTAAAGAAGTTGCATATTATTATTTTTTAATGGAGTTATTCCATTTTTCCTGTGGCCGCATATTAACTGTCAAATGGAAGTGTCAGATACGGATTTTTTTAACATTACCTCAAATCAGATTGTAATGGTTATTATCGCTCGAAAATTGGCATAAATCTTGTTATACTAATGAAATTTATTAAACAAACTATACGTACCAGTCATTTCTGGAGTTTTGTTTCATCATCTTCTAAATTAGACAGAATCTTCTTCGCGTGACACTCGACTAGGCAGCATTGAAAAACGCAGAGTATAACCCCTCTTGCATCACTATGTAATGGTTTATTCATTTTAATTAAATTCAGGCAAACAATGAATAAAAATATTATCAAATCAGCGATCTAATTATTATATCTATTCTACTCAGATTTAAGACAATAAATCAACCGTAACATGCGATAACATGACAGCCATAGGAAATGTCATATAATTCAGTGCTGCCATAGTAATGAACACGTTTAGTTCCAATTTATTTAATTTCTACACTTATTTGCCAAACTATACCAGTACACCTACCAGTGCCTGCGAGTACCTACCAGTGCTTACCAGTTCGTCTACCAGTACCTACCAGCACTTACAGTGCACCTTCCGATTCGATTGGGTGAAAAATCGTCATTGGGCGCGTAATACCTCCAATATGACACCTTTTTTCATTAGCTCCAACACAGGAGCCTCTCAGGAAAATAATTTCCCTCGGGGCGTATGTCATCTTAGGGTATGCTGTGTGGAGGGTATTTTTAAGGAAATAAAGGAAAGATAGTTCTGTAAAGGAAAAAGGTATGAGGGGTGGGTGGGAATCTAGGGTCAGTGTGTTCAGTAGTGACGGAATAAACCCACTGTGGTGCAAAGCGACCGGAGAAATCAAAAGGTCTCCCTCAATCAGTCTCACCCGATCTGGCCCGCCACGCAGTAGGCGGGCAAATGAACCACTTGGGGTGACCAACAGCAGAGGTGTTGTTTATCCAGTAAATGTAATCCTGAAAAGTTGCCATCCCCTCTTCTGACCGCATGCTCGCCCTTCTCAACTAAAATTGGCACCCCTCTTCTGACCGCACGCTCGCCCTTCTCAACTAAAATTGGCATCCCCTCTTCTGACCGCACGCTCGCCCTTCTCAACTAAAATTGGCATCCCCTCTTCTGACCGCACGCTCGCCCTTCTTAACTAACATCCAAATGGTTTGCAATTTCATTTAACAGCACCACTCCCCTCGTCGTGCTCTGCTTTGCCAAGACGTCTGTTCTGCCATTTGGTACTTTAAATAAGTCATGACTTCGGCTGTAGTGGTCTGGTACATATAAATCATAGCATCCCAAGAGAAATGGGCTATTGATGAAATTGTTCCAAATTTTGAAAGACAGAATAGCAAGACTTGCTTTCCGTCTAGTTTCTAGACTCACAGAATCAGTTTCCTCAAGTAAGTCAATATGGTGCATGAACCTTGGATAGGTTCCATGCTTCCGCATATAAACATACCTGAGGAATTTCTTCTGGATTTGCTCTAACATATCAATGTACTTCTGGCGGTACGGTGCCCAAACATCGCTCGCGTACTCCAGCTTGCTTCTCAGTATGCCATTGAATAACGCTAGCATAGCTTCTTGGTTATCAAACTGCTTACAAGTCCTGGTGATGAATCCAAGAAGTTTGTAGCAAGACTGAGTGAGCTGCGATATATGGCAAGAGAATGTCAGTTCGGGACCAAAGACGACACCGAGATCCTTCACGGATTTTACATGTGATAACGTTTCGCCTTTTATTTTATAATCGTAAAAAATATATAAATATATTGTGTTCTAGAAATCAAACAGTAATCTTGCAACTTAAAAATATTACATTTTTATAACAGGAGGTAAATAAGATAATAATTTTACAAGTACAAAATATGTGTCATTACATAATATATCGTTACATTTATGCAGTTTTGTACTCATTTAATACATTTTTAATGCACTCTTGACAGAGTTTTTTTTGATTTATTTTCGACACAACTGAAAATATCTATATCAGATAGAATGTTATCATATTTACGTTGAAGACAAGGCAAGCATTTTGGTTTGAATATGTTTTACAATGTTTTTCTTTAAAAATTTATTTTTATAGATGTAGTGTGGCGTCCAATACTTACAATCCATTTCTTGTGTGAATTTTGTCAAGGATTCAGTTTGGTAAATGGTAAAGGTCGAAGGTTAAATAAAACAAACATCGTCAACGATTATCATGTTCATTTATTGAAACACATTTCAAATAATTTTTTGGTAATAAATATTCAGCAACAGTGACATAATTTAAACATTTAAATATCGATACATTTTTACTCTTCTTCCATGAGGTCATCAGGATTCATAAGATTTTATCATCTCCACGTTTCCATCATTGTCGAATAATGTATAATATGTATATGGTAATATTATACTGGACATGTTATAACTAACTGATACAAAGGGAAAAGTGAAATGATTATTATATCATGAAAGTTCAATGTTACAAGATGGAATTTCAGCATTGCTACATGAAGTTCAACTTCACAACCTGCAATTTCAGGATTGCAACATGAACTTTACAAGATGCAATTTCAGCATTGCAACACGAAGACTTTACAAAATGCAATTTCAATATTGCAACACGATAGATCTACTTCACCCAAATGCATGTTCAACTTTACAACATTTCAACAAGAGACATGGTTACATGAATAGGAAAAATAGTTATAGAAATAGAGTTCCACTCTGACATTGAAATACTTTAATAACAACTATGTTAATACAACTATCATTATGTGCTATTCCCTTTCAGTAGGTATGATACAGTGCTTTATAGTATTGTTATATTATTACAGCGTCTACTAATAGCAAACAAATATTGGTAAAGGCATTAAAGTACTAAGAGAATTTTGTAACATTACTTTGGAGACTGTGAATAAAAGTTTACTGCAAATTGTAACATGTAGGAGCTTGTATACAAAACTATTAATTTAAAATAAAATTTGCTCAAATTTACAACTTTCAACTTTACAACATCTTTAAACTTAGACAAGCCAAGATCGTGAGTAGGGTCACTTGAGTTATCCCGTAGATCAAATTTAACCACAATGATAAGAAAAGCTTAAGTATTCACATTTTTGTTGTTTTTAGAAGAATTTATTGTAATAATGGGGGTGTAACTTTTTGCAAGTACTCAGTTAACCCCCCATACTCCAAGTACTCAGGTAACGAAGGGTTAACAAAGTTAAAAGAAATATTGTGGTGAAAAAATAACAATTCCATTGATATCAATTATCAGCACTGTTAAATTGCAGGATTTTATTGGTACTTAAAGGATTCTTCTTATAGTACAATAAATAATGCATTCTACTAAGGTTAAATAAAATAAAATATTGGTTATTTAATTAAACATTTCACTATTACGGGTGTAGCAATATTTGTGCAAGAATCATAATAAATACATTAATGTATGAAATTTAATACAGTCTGTTATTGTAAAAATATGTGGGTGACTCAAATGTTTATCTTTCTGAAACAATATGAAGAAATCATCAATCGTACTAAGTGAGGTCTAAAATTTGTTGTGAAACTGATTTTTACTATTTTCTAAGGAATTTTTAATAAAAAATCATTCAAACCCATGAATTAGACCTTAGTTGTTAAAAAAAAAACAACAAAATTAAACATCAACATTTTATTGAAATAACACTTAGCTAAATAAAGGTTTCAGATTAGCTTCACATCTGCAAATGTAGGTCTGATTTTAATTATGTAATAATAATAATGATACACAAAACTCTGCTGCCAACCTTACACTGTCAGAATAAATTTAATTATAACTGTGAATAAAACAGTACAAGTTGTTTATAATATACGTGGGTTAGCGGGAAGGTCATTGCACCTCCGCTAATTTATAGTTTTATTTAGATTTGTATAATTGTTTGATTTAAATTTGCTGGTTGCCTACGTACGTCGCAGAGTCACTTGCGAGCTGTAACTGTAACCATTTATATCCGTTCCAGGAACAACGTTTTTTGATAATGGTTACAGCTCTCAGGTGATCAAAAATCCGATCAAGTGTTTCAAATCACTACATTTTAACACTTTGTAAAAGTGAAAATAATAAGTGCCAAAATAAAATGGAATAAATTCTAATCATACATTTAATACTAATGATAAATTGACTATATTTCTTCTACAATAATACATAAAATTATAGTTATAGTTGTTACAATAATATAATAAACAACAGCGTACAAGCTTGTAGGACTAAATAAGATTAATTATTATGAAATGCGGCCAGAAGCTCCGGTCCAACTTTGGCATTTCATTTGAATACTGTTTAGTGTAACCAGAATAGTAATGTAGATGATTACAATAACAAATTAAAAGAGATACTGCCAAAATAAACTATTTTAAATAACAAATTAACCCAAAAACAACACCTGATATTAATCAGGTGGCATCCAATAAATCAAAATTTGCCAGGTTCGGGCAGTGGATGGGTTAAATGTTTTAAGGTGACCAACAGATCAAAATATCTAACCAGTAATTATTATGAATGATGAAGGAAAAAATTTAAAACATTTGATTGAGTTTCCGATGAAGTATTCGATGCTGGGTAAAATAAACTATGCATGTATTATTAATAACCATATTAAAGAAAAATATTAATACATAATATGTACAATAAATCAAAAACGTTACACACTGAAGCACTGATTGCATTAATTCAAATTATTTTTTAAATTTGATTACACAATGATTTTATTTATTAAAGATACACAATTTTTTGTCGATACATAATAAGCCAAGCTACTAAAATGCAAGGAATGTCATATCTTTATATAGTAAAAGAATTTTCCAAAACACATGTTAAATAAAACGCATTGCTAACAGTACATGTTCCAAAAGAATAAGCAAGTTTAGCGCTTCTAATTTGCAGATCGTTCTTTTCTTCCGCCGTACTTATAAATGTTTTGATTTCAATTCCCCGACTACAATCGGCGCTACTCATAAACGTTCAGTCCCAAGGCATTTTGATTTATTGTTGATTCTTTAAACGCTATATATGTATATATATATCAGTATAACCACTAGTTCACATCAAATTGTAACAATTAGATCAAATATTCAAGTTTCTTTTAAATAACATGTAAATATTTTTGGTTTATAAATAGTATAGGTGATTTAAATATAAATACCTTAGTTTATAATAATAATATGTAAGCCATATTTAGCTTTGTTATTTGATTTGTAGATTAACACTAAGTTTATAGTTATAACAAGACAAACAACAGCAATAAATAGAAGGAAAAGAGAAGATTACGATTATTTATTACATAAACGATGAAAAGGCATTTCAAGAGGCAAACTTTTCACTTAGAGCTGTTTCCTATTGTACCTGATCAGAAGTATACATGTATTGTTTGATATAATATAATATATACCTATTACCTATGTAGCTACATGTTGTAGGAAAACAGCAAAGACAGTGCCTTTATGAGAAGCCAGCCCCTTATAACATTTAAATTGCAACTTATTTACAAAAAATTTACTTTAACTCAAGTATTAAATATCAAATACGCACACAAAGGTAGCTTTTACCCTTTGTTCTAAGGTTACGGAATATGTTCATTCCCACTTCATTCATTCTCTTTACCCACACAAGAGATAACACTCACAACTCAAATAAAACTAAAATACATCCAAAAAACTACTACACAATTAAACCACAAGAATAATTCAAAAGATTGTAAATCACAATAATCCTTGTGTGACAAAATTCTCCAAACTGAAAAACGGTATCACCAATTATAACAGCCAACCGTCCTCTCCAATAGCACCGGGCCCATCAACTAAAGAAGAATTGATCAATTCTGTTATAAATTATTATTATTAGTATTACAAAAACAAACATCTAAAAATAAATAATGACCCCTTTAAAAATATAATTAATTCTCAAAATAAATATGGTGACCATTGCGTGGAAGTCACAAGCTCTTTTATACATAAAGTTTTAAGCCCTAAATAATGTATTTTAGCACTCTACTAAATAAAGCAAACCGTATATATGAGTATCACTATTGTTAATAACGCAATACAAACATAATTAATTTTCTAAACATGTTCAACCATTTCTATGGCTTTGCTTGACTCTAAGATGCGTAATACTTCTTGCGTATAATGCGACCTTCACATTTTTATAAAAATTATTTCAATATTCTTTCGACAGAATAAGCATACACCACTCACAAATTATATGAAACTAAAATATTTTATAAAATGTAAATTTAGAGATTTTTAGAGCTCATCTGATATTTTCTTGCAGTGAATTAAATTTTTGTCATTAAACAACAAAACAAATGATACATTGCACCAATTCAAATAAAAATAAGTCCACAAATCTTTAAATAATTTATTAAAGATAACTAAAAACATGAATATAACAAAATTCATATTAATTTTGTTTGTCAAAATAACATACTGTAAAGCAAGCAAGACAATATTAAAATAGTGGACAGTTGTAATCTGTTGTGCAAAAATCCATAATCTGTAGGAGATGTCACATCTAATTTATATATGTATATTTATCTAAGCGCAACTTTTATGGCAGTGTATTAGAGGTTGTCCAAATTCAATGTACAAACATAATAAGAAATTAGAATAATTTTCAACAATTACCTACCAATACTTAACCTTTATAGAAGAGAAGTGCTAAGGCGCAAAGATACTTGAGATTTTAACTTGCTAAGCTTAAAAGGGTAAACATAAATTACAAAAAATACTTAAATAACAATCTGATTGTAAATAAATTATGATTGCAAATTGCCCAGTATCATATTATAATGAATTAGATAAAACAAACGATTTTTTGTCTGTTTAACTTCATAAAGGAATCAAAATAATCAATAAATAACCATAATACTATATCAATATTTAACTGCCCAAGCATCAAGCTTTTTTTTTTCATTGATACACACTGTAAATTGATCAACATTAAACAAAATGTATATGTATGTCATTCGATTTCCGTTGAATATTATTGCTAATGGTCGCGGAGGACATTGTAAAGTTGTCGGGAAATCTGCAAATAACGAAAAAAATATTATGTTAAGTTAATTAATGGAATGAAAAAATAATATCAGTAAATAATAATGTTTTTTTGGGAACTTGATTCAAACAAACATGTAATCCATCATCAGGGCAATAGTCAAAATACAAACAACACAACTATTGGTCGTGAAAAACCTAAATCTGATAAAATTATATAAAACACTCAAATTACAGTTTGTCAAATAAGAGTAGAAAATATATGAGGGCGCCACTGTTGTTCAAATGGCAATACTAAACACATAACTCATGGTGTTAAAGTAAAGCTGTGTAACCTACATTTTTATAAAAAATTAAAAAGGCATAATAGTGGAAAAAATATTTTTTCATTGCAGTACAGATACCCGCCGATCTCAAAATTAGAATTGCGTATAGGTACATTATTATTATACCTTTGCAATTTTGTGTTAACATAATGAAGAATAACTATAATGTAATAAAATATAAAGCACAGTTTAGAAATTGCTCACATTTATTTAATACTAGATAAAGTACCTAGCGTTGCCTGGGCTTTAGATCATATCTCTAATTTTAGATCTGAATATATTTAACTCATTCAGATCTAAAAGTAGTGTTACTAAACTCACCATTACTGATTCTTCCTTTCTATCTATTGTTAAATTCAAATTTATGTTAAATTAAATTAAAGCAAATCGCTTTATAAATCACCTTTTAATCAATTTTATGTTATGAAGAAAAAATGTTTTTTTTAAATGTGGTTTACTGTGTTCTACACATTCAGTGTCTTTGCACTTCAAAAAAATATTTGACAGTTAAATTGGTGTTGCCAGTCTACAAATTTAGTAGTTCAAGTTTTTATATTTTCTACTCTTTTTTGACAGACTATATCTAATTATTTTTATGTTCATGCCCTTTGTACACAGAGATATTTACAGAGAGGTACGTGACTACAATGCAACCACAAGTTTCCTTTCAATATGCTACTCTAATGCTGGTTTCCGTACACGGTGCTACCTGAAATATAGTGAACATGATAATTTTTTTAAGTGCAGCCGTGGAATTAACACAATGTCAAGTGACTCTGGCGACGGAGACAATACATAATATTGTTTTTATTTATCTTTATAAGCAAACAAAAATATATTGGGGGTACTCCAGGCACGCATGTAAAATCACTGGTTAAAATGCCTGAAGTCGTGTTACACTCTGCATAACATTGCTTCACTTAATTGTATTTGTGTGACTTGATTGTTAAATTCATGTAATAATTAGAGTATTAAAAATTACAAATGAAACACGTCTTTCATGACACGCGAAAAAAAGATAGATAGAGGGTATGGGGAACAATAGATTTGTAGTGGGAGACAAGGGGTACGCCGGCTCAAAAAGGTTGAAGACCACTGGTATGGTGGATACTCACGAGGTATGTTATTCGCACAAAACTCGAGTCGCTTGTAAGTATCACCGTGTACGAATGGCCTTAGGCTTAACACGTGGGTTTATGAGAGGAAAATAGTACCTAAAAGTGGTGCGAGGGAGCCCGTTCAGGCAGCTGGCGCACCTTCATGGTGCCATCGGCCCCGCAGGAGAAGAGACGCGCATGCGAGTCCACGTGCAGCTGGGTCACACCCTGTCCAATGTGCTTGAAGAAGGAACTGCGCGCATGCTCGCCCGGGAAGCAGTGGACTAGACCGTGTCCACTCAGCGCCCACACCTATGGAAAAGATAAGTTAGAAAATATAAGGTGAGGGTTAACCAGGAGCAAAAAAGAATCCCGAATCTATAGTATTAATATGCTAATGTCTACCATACACACTCGCTCCACGTTTAGCTACAAACGGAAGTGCTGCCATCTATAATTTTAAAAGAAAACTGTTAAAATCTCCATAAAATATTATAGTAGGTACACATTATGTGTGTATTATTATTATGTCTGTTAAATAATATAGGGCAAATGTTAATGCTCCTCAACTTCTGAGGAACTTAGAGAAATATTAATTTAGATTTTTATTAACTATCACTTTTCTACACCAATTTGATTGAAAATCGGTTCATGGGACGTAATGGGGAAGCTGAACTCTAATCAAAAGTCAAAATGAAAATTGCGGCAACCATCTTAAAATTCTAGAGTTCTGCACCGATTTGGTTCAATTATAATATGGATTAGGTAATGGGGAAAGCTGAACTCGAATCTCATGTCAAAATGCAAATTTCAACAGTATCTTGAATTTGTGGAGCTTTGCTCCGGTTTTGTTTAAAATCGGCAAGGTTAGGGGGAGTTGAACGCGAATCTTATGCAAAAATGCAAGTTTCAGCAGTCATCTTGAATTTCTCAAGTTTTGAACAGGTTTTGTTTAAAATCGGTAAGGTTAGGGGGATTTGAATGCGAATCTTATGCAAAAATGCAAGTTTCAGCAGTCATCTTGAATTTCTCAAGTTTTGAACAGGTTTTGTTTAAAATCGGTAAGGTTAGGGGGATTTGAATGCGAATCTTATGCAAAAATGCAAGTTTCAGCAGTCATCTTGAATTTCTCAAGTTTTGAACAGGTTTTGTTTAAAATCGGTAAGGTTAGGGGGATTTGAATGCGAATCTTATGCAAAAATGCAAGTTTCAGCAGTCATCTTGAATTTCTCAAGTTTTGAACAGGTTTTGTTTAAAATCAGTAAGGTTAGGGGGATTTGAATACGAATCTTATGCAAAAATGCAAGTTTCAGCAGTCATCTTGAATTTCTCAAGTTTTGAACAGGTTTTGTTTAAAATCGGAAGGTTAGGGGGATTTGAATGCGAATCTTATGCAAAAATGCAAGTTTCAGCAGCCATCTTGAATTTCTCAAGTTTTTAACAGGTTTTTTTTTTAAATTAAGGGGAGGTTAGAGTTATAAATCGTTGTACTTACTTTGATGTCCCCATCGGCGGCACCCGTGGCGAAGATGTCCTCGTTAGGCCCGACCGTGAGACACTTGACGGCCGAGTCGTGCGCCTGGAAGCGGTGGCGCAGCGTGCGCGACTTGGCGTCCAGCACGCACACGTCGCCACGCCGTCCACCCGAGATAATCAGGCCAGGTCCCATGGCATAACCCAGGCAGTTGGCACCCGTGTCGTGGCAGGTAAACGCTGGAAACAAGTGCATTTACATATCGTCAGTTGGGTTCCACGACAAAACGGAAAAGAATTGAAACCTAAACTTAACCTAACCTAACCTCAGCTCACATAACTAATCTATTATTTGTTCAGTTTGTCACTGTTCTGTTTTATCTGGTTACCCATTAGTAAACATGCGTTTAAAAAGGCCAAAATAATGAACCAATTACAGGCAGAGAGGCCTAAAATATGATTGATGAATGCCTTAAAATGGTACAAATGTTACCAATATGAACATTTCACATCAATCAATTCCGTTGTTTTTCCAAAAAAGAAATTTCCTCACTTGAATGAGAATTGGAAATTTTTCTCATTCCTTATTACCTTTTTAACCCCTGACGCAAAACGGAAGGGATTTATAAATTTGACCGCCATCTGTGTCTCTCCGGGGCATCATAGCTCCTAAACGAATGGACCGATTATGATGCGGTTTCTTTCGTTTGAAAGTTGACGTGATCGAGATGGTTCTTAGCTACAATTCATGAAAATCTGTTCAGGCGTTTCAAGGTCATCAGCTCTTTTTTGGTGTCAGGGGTTATTTAAAATTTAAGCCCTTAATTCCCCAGATTGTACAATCTTTGATTTAGAAGTGGGAACTTTAGATCACATATTTTTTGGTTGTTCCTCTCTAAACAAATATCCTCTTGCATCAAGCCTTGTCCAAAATTGCCTTCCCGCCATTCAACATCCATTTCTTTTAAGTCTGAAATGGACTATAATCTTCCACATAATTTTGAAATTTGTTCACTTGAATAAAATAAATACATAAATTCAACTTTCCTCTCTCCATAATTTCAAATGATGGCCTAGGGTTTCTGATTTTCACCCCTTGAAGGGTGAAAGTCAGAAACATTTGAAAAAGGAAAAAAATAGCTTCTGGATGAATATTTGACTGAACGTAGCTAAGTCCTGTTTTTTTTTTTAAATGCTATTCTAAAAGTTTTCAAAGAATCTTAGAAAAATACAAATTACTCTCTGACAATCAATTCGGTTTCAGAGCAAATGAAGGTACGAATGATGCTGTTTTAAAGGTATTGACCAAAGTTACAAGAGCGCTGGACTATGGCAACAAAGCCATAGCGGTGTTCTTGGATTTATCAAAAGCATTTGACACTGTTTCCCACGAATTGCTACTTAAAAAATTATCATCTTTAGGCATTAATAATACAGCGATGGGCTGGTTCAGATCTTATCTTAGTGACAGAACACAACAAGTGGAAATAAATAAGATGTTAAGCGAGGGTAAATCAATCTCCTTTGGAGTCCCGCAAGGTAGTGTGCTTGGGCCAATATTGTTTCGTATTTATATAAATGATTTATGTAGTCTGAATATTCCTGGTAACATTGTTAGTTTTGCAGATGAAACTGCCTTAATATTTGAGGGTAAAACTTGGAATGAAACTTTCAACAAAAGTAATATAGGTTTAAGAGTGGTAAATAGTTGGTTAAACAATAATATATTAACTTTGAATGCACAAAAAACCAAATTTATCACTTTTAGCATTTCAAGTAAAAGTCAGCCTTCCGAAACTCACAACTTGATTATTCACAATTGTTTTCAAACATGTAACTGCAACCCTTTAGAAAATGTAGTCAGCATCAAATACCTTGGTGTAAAAATAGATAAATTCTTGAGATGGAATGATCATGTTAATATGTTAGTAAATAATACTAGGAGACTTACCTATATCTTTAAAGAACTGAGACATATACTAGACAAAGAAAAATTAAAAACTGTTTATTTTGCAATAATCCAGTCTCTGCTTTCTTATAATATAGTGTGCTGGGGATCCTGCGCAAAAACTTATATAGAACCACTTAATATTGCCCAAAAAATGATTCTTAAAGTTATGTTCAAGAAAAAAATTAAATATCCAACTCATTTACTTTTTAAGGAATGTAATGTAATGAACGTAAAACAGTTATATATTACACAAACGCTTTGTAGATTTTTTAATAATATTAATATTGCAGAAAGAACACAGCAAATTCGTACTACGAGAATTGGCTCTGGTCTGAATTTTATGGCAATTCAAACTAAATCTTCTTTTGGTCAAAGAAATTATTTTTATCAAGCTCCACTCATATTTAATAGCCTTCCAGAACATATAAAGTCATCTAATTCCTTGTACACTTTTAAAAAGAATCTTAAATTATTTGTGTTAGTCGAGGATTGTCAATTAATTTTCTCTACTTTGTCCTTTCTAAATTATTAGCTAAATGAGTATGTTTATGAAATAAGCTAAAATAATTTTTATTTTTGTTTAAACTGTTTTTTTTTCATCTTCCTCCTGCCAAATTGTAACGTAATTATTTTCATGGTTCTTATTCAGTCAGTACTTGCTCAGAAAGAGTATTATTAATTTCGGGTGCCGTTGGAACGATTGATAACAAATTCAAATTGCCTGGACGGTTGCTCGATTGTTTTTGAAAAATAAAGCAGAAAACGGTTATAAGGGCGACGTCATGACATAATAATGAATTTGTCGGAAGTTTGATTTGTAAAGAGTTATATTATGAAGTGCGATTTTGTGTTTAATCTCAGCACGAGAAATATTATTATTACTCGTAAATGATTGTGTAAATTTCTCTATCAGCGACTTTGCTTCGTAACAGAGTGGTTGCTTGATGTAGTCTGGGTTTTTTTTATTCAACAAGCCAGAGAGGCAAGTGCGAACACCTACAAATTGGTGCTGTGAAGAATTAATGCTTGACGCTCGTAATGACGTGGAAAACAATCCACCGAGAAATAGCCACCGGGAATATTGAATACAGCTGGATACATTGATTTTTTGGTCGGGCGTGTTTACAGCCTATGACGTTATATAAAACAGCCACGTACAATCCAATATCACCGAGGAAAACTTTAATGAAGATTGCAGGCGCTTCTAAAATGACATCAACAATCTAGAACTGCGGGTTATATCCTTTCAATGCTCAAAGATGGCCATTGGACGCATTGTGATTAGCGGGCCTTTGTGGATGGACTGGAATCTTGGATGCTTCACGGTGTCATGGGCTTGCGAAGCGGCAGCTCTGGGGCTCTTCTCCAGCTATCTGGAGCCCTTGTCGCTGAGGTTAGAAGAGGTGCGCCATTTTAACTATGGCAAGCTACGAATGATCATTTGGAGTGGATTCTACTAAAATAACTGAATTATCTCTCTCTCTCTCTCTCTCTACATTTTTTTGAGTTTACAAAGGTATTTATGTAGATTATGTTTTTGCTTGTCAATAATAACAAGTACATTTTGTTTAATGTGAGTTCTTTTATTTACATCAGATAGTAGCTTTCTTTTTATCCCACGCAGGACCCTGAGATGATGATGAGAGCTCATGCAAACGGAATTTCTCTGCTAACTGAGAAAGGTATGTGTCAAAATCTATAGCATGTTAAATTATATACATATATTTATTATTTACAACTTAATCCTTAAAAACAAAACAAAAAAAAATAAATTATTTTATTTTATTTTAAATCAGATCTCAAAACTATGGTCACCCTAAAAGGCTACATTAATGTACTACCTAGCGCCATCAATTTAGTAGGTACCCATAATCTCAATCTGTAAGAAATACAACAATATTGTTCTTTCAAAATCTGTATAATTTTGTGTTATTTTGTTAACTTGTATAATTATTGTTAACCTCAACACAGGCTTGTCCTAGTGAGGTAACAAATTGTATTGTAAACATTTTAACCTACAGTGTAAAGAAACAATAAATAAATAAATAAAATATCCTCAAAAGCAAGTTTCATGTGTTATTTATTTGAAAAGAACTCACCAGCAACTAGAGATTTCTTCTGAGGCATCAAAGAGTCCCAAATTGCTACATTTTTACTTTCAGAACTGTGCCCAGCTAAAAAAAAGATTTGTGTTATAAAAAAACTGTAATTAAGTTAATGCCAAAAGAAAAATAAACATTATTTATGAATATTCTCACCAGTGGCGACCAAACTGCAAGATCCAAGGAACACAAAATCACTGATTCCCTTATTATGGCACTGATGGGTCTGAAAACAACAAGTAAGCAGGGGCAAATCAGTTGTATTCAAAATAAACCTTTTTATTATTAAAGATTTATTTTTGTCTAAAATTAGTTGGGAGAACAGAAAGGGTACCCAATGTCGAATGAAAATAATAAACATTACAAAAGCCTAGACAACCACCGTAAATAGAAATAAATACATGTGGTGAAACAAAAGATTTTTTTTTTTATAAGAAAATTTTATTGTTGATTAAATAAAGAGTTCGATGCATTTTTATTGAAGTAGTTATGAAGAAAGTTAGAATGTATTCAATTAACCCCTTAAATGCCAGTATAACCATATGGAAACGTTAAGTAACTAGCCATTATGGCGAAGCTACATTTCAATAGTGGAAATTTGAAATGCTGTAAAGGACAGCAAATCCAAAAATGAGTTCAATATGTCATTTTTCTTTGGAGCTGCACTGTCGAAATATTTCTATGAAAATAAGTGCGTCTTTTACGACGTGCATTTTAGGAATTTTTTTTCTGAAAAAGGAAAAATAAATTAAATACTGTTATTAACCGGTTACGTGCCAGGAACTCGAAAACACGGGCCTCATTTGCGCATGCGCGAGAAAATAATTCAAATATTTGAAATAAATTGTCTCTGAAAAACTTTTGGTCTGCGATTTTGACCCTTATATGTACGAATTTGTATGAAAAACAGTGTCTACATCGCTTGCGCTATCATTATTCTTGGTAGTCTTAAAGATTTCAGTCGAATTGCCACACTGGATTATTTTTAAGACGATTTCTTCTATGATGATGCGCTGTCAGATTTTGGCGCGGAATTAACGGTCGCAATTACTGTGTGTATCGCAAATAAAACGTCGTAAAACCTATTAATTTACGTAATAAATGCAAGTAATGTGGTTTTAGTGGATAGTTTATTGTGTTGTGAACGTGTTGCAGTCAATAAAATATACCATAGCTTAAAATTTATCAACAAAACATTCAATTCAAAATTCAAAGTGGTGCTTTGTTAGGGCAAGGGGAAGGAAGGATGCCTCTTCACCCCCGGCTCGTCACAGGTTAAAAAACTTAGAAAAAAATGTCAAGTAATCCAAAAGATCTAATTAAATGATATTTAATAACAAACATTCATAATTATAGGTAAACAAAAACAGGAAGTAAGAACTTTTGGAAAAATAAAAAACTTTCTTTTCGCTCTCCTGAACAATTAACATTTTGTCCTTAACAGCATTTCAAATTTCTGTTGTCGATGGAGTAGATAACCACTGGAGTGCTTTTTGCCACAATATGGCACTATTAAAAATACCTCGGATTGGTTTGCTGCCAATTTTGGCAAATTTTCCATTATTTGTAAGTAATTGAGTAGAAGTTAATGATTTTATAATATTGTTTTTATAAATCCTACGAATAAGTGATAATCGACAAAAGATAGGTGAATTCATTGGCAATATAGAACTATAATCAGTTTGTATGTCTCCGTATTAAAATTCGGAGGTATGATTTTTGTTATGTAGGCGGAAAAAAATCTACCAAAAAATCTCGAGCAATTGGAGAAAAAGTTTTAAATTGCGCTGTTGCTCCAGTGGATAATATACTATATTAATAAATATATAATAAACACGTTACACATCTTAGAAAGACTAAAAGTGTGAAAAAGTTATGACGAAAATAGAATCAGATCAGATTAGAATTTTGCAGCAGTACACCAAGAATTAAAGAAAATTATTAGAAACTAGATATTCAATAGGAAGTTCTTTATTTTTAATTTTATTTAAAAAGAGCTATAAACTCGTGATCTTTTCAACACCTCCGTGGATATAATCTTCGTGAAAAGTTCATTCGACTGTAAAATGGCAGCAAATCAAACAATCCACATGGATAGAGTTCATCACCAAGAACTTGAGACTTTTAACCGGTTAAAGGCCAGGCCATTTCACGAAAATTCCCTTACAAAGCACCACTTTGAATTTTGAATTGAATGTTTTGTGGATTAATTTTGAGCTATCGTATATTTTATTGACCGAAACACATTCCAATAACAATAAACTATGTACCAAAACAACATTACTTGCATTAATTATGTAAATTGATAGGTTTTAGATGTTTTCGTCAAGTAACACGCATCGACTTTGACAGAAAGAATCGCGGCAAATTTGACATTTTGATGCCACAGATAAAATCATTTAAAAATATTCTGGGGTTGCCAGGTGAATGAAATTTATGCCCATCTTAGGGGTCGTCCATTAATCACGTGATGCTCGAAAGGGGGGGGGGGGGGGGGGTTCGGAAAAAATCACGAAATATCATGACGGGGGAGGGGGGGTATAATGAGATATCACGTGTATTTATTTTTCGTGATAATATTCTGAAAATTTCAAATTTCTCGGCACTAAAAAAATACACGTGATTTCGGGGGGGGGGGGGGGGGGGTTAGTCTAAAATTTTTCGAAAGAGTTTAAAAGATTTCGTCCCACACTGTCACCTTCAACGAATCTTATGAATCTCACCACCTATATTAATAATTCATTCGAAAATTTTGTACATGTTGATGTGATTTATACAGACTTCGAGAAAGCATTTGATAAAGTCGACCATGATATTTTATTAAAAAAATTAAGTGACATCGGATTCTCTCAGAATTTCCTCGCTTTTGTGGCTAGCTACTTACGCAATCGTCGTCAGTATGTCAGTTACGGACACCATCTCTCTCACGAATACAAAACTAACTCCGGGATTCCCCAGGGATCGAATCTAGGACCCCTTCTCTTTCTCTTATTCATCAATGACATTGGCAACACCATAAACCACTCAAAATATCTCGTTTTTGCTGACGATATAAAACTTTTCAAAGCAATCAAAAGTTACATCGATTCCATTCTTCTGCAGAACGATTTTGATTCTCTTGTCAAATGGTCGGAACTGAACAACTTACACTTCACCATTCAGAAATGCAGTGTCGTTATATTTATAAGATCCAAAGATACATTCCTGTTCCCCTACCACATTAATAAACATAAATTAACACGTAAAAATGAGATTCGAGACCTTGGCGTAATTTTTGAAGCAAATCTCTCTTTCAAATCCCATATATCTGATATTGTCTCCCGTGCCAACAAAATGCTTGGATTTGTTCTTCGTAATTCAAGATCATTTACCAACGGAATCGCAATCCGAAGAACGTATGAAACACTTGTTCGCAGTATCTTGGAATATAGCTCCATTATTTGGGCCCCTTCTGAGCAAAACCATATTCTCGAAATAGAAAAAGTACAAAAGAGATTCATGCGTTACCTATATATGAGGGAATATATGTACTACCCTTTCCTGTATCCATCCTTATTCTTAGCAGGAATGCTCGATCTTAATACATTAGAAGCCCGCCGAAAAACATTTTTAGGAAAACATTTTTTTAAGATAATCTCTGGAACTATACATAATCCACCAATTTTGAAAGAAATTAACTTATATGTCCCAGACAAGTATACTCGTGGAAGGTCCCATACCCTTTTTTATGCTCCAAAAGCGAGGACTTCTGCCTATCAGAATGCGCCAGTCAACAGAGCGACTGAACTGCTCAACGAGTCTGCATTGACCATTGACATTTTTAATGTAACCTACAGGCAGTTTAACAATTATCTTTTGACGTATGTCACAAAGTAGTGAAACTGACCTTTTTATGTGTTTTGCTATACTTTTTGTCTAATTTGTAATCTTCTCCATAATGTATTGGTGGATAACCGTTTTACGAAGAACATGAAAAATAAATAAATAATAAATAAATAAATAAAACCTCACCAAATATCACCAGGGGGGGGGGGGGTTAAAAAGTTGCTAAAAAAACATCACGTGATTAATGGACGACCCCTTATGGATAAATGTTGGCGCAAGCGATTGTGACCTTGTCCTTCAGACAAACGCTGTACATAGAAGGGTCAAAATCGCATCATCATATTTTCAAATAAGGTCAAATCATATTTTTTTCGAAATTTTTCTGCGTGCATGCGCACCAACTGCGCGTGGATTCGCGTCTCCGGCAAATAAGAGGTTAACAGCAATCCAACAATATAGTAAATGGTAACAATATTTTAGTTGGTAATTTATAAAGTAAGAATAAAATAAAATAAATAAACTGAGACACAAAAGAATGTTAAGGACACAACACACAAGCACATGAATGTTAACGATGAGAGAAGAAAAGAGAACGGAAGAGCGCGATAGACGACTTCATCGATAGTTCCTAACCTGAAAAATAATCAAAATATATTATGTTACTCGTTAAATATTCCTAACTACAGAACAGAGCTTCAGAGGAGAAAATGATCAAATTCAGAACAATATTGCTACCTCGTACCAGCGACATATGGAACCGGCTTTAGCTCCGCCTTGGCACCAGCTCGCTCCATGGGGAGGGGAGAGATCCACGCTTGAATCTAAAATATGTGACGTCATCATTCTTATTGTGACCAGCGCGAAACTAACGTCCATACGTTTTACGAAATAACACGCCAAAAAACGGCAGCTTGCGCTATACATTATAGGTACACATTATATAGACATAGCGAATGTGGGCGGTTCTCCAGTGTCCTCGTCGCTGGTTACAGGGGTAAGTAAATTGTGAAACATTAGGAAATTTGATTAATTGTTCAAGTTCTGTAAAAGAACTGACCAGTAGAGTTGAAGAAGATGAGTTTTGATTATTTAAAACTAAAATTAAAATTTCAACAAAAAATATATAACACTAAACATAGTGAAACCCATAAATATAGGTTCCCCACAGAAGAAGTTATGTTTTTCAGTACCTTGAAGACTGAATCAGGTAAAAGATAATTTATATCACAAAATTCTGGTGCCTTGGAAAACCCCCACAAGATGGTTTCGCTGTATATTTTATGCAAGAAAAATTAAGACAACTAAATTCGATCATTATCTTATCTGTGGGAGCTTTGAGAAATAATATAATATCTACTGACAATCGTAAGGATAAAAGTAGTTGACATTGTCGAAGATAGATCCAGACGGTGCGTGCACGTTGTGGGTGTGTTGTGATGGAGTGAGTGCGGCGTGACTCAAGCGTAAATAAGGACAAGGGCGACATACAAAGTACGGACGTGTTTGAACCCCACTCACAAAGAATGGCCGCGTGGAGCTGGTGGTGTTGAGGATGAGCAGCCAGAGGGAGAGGTTGCCGTCCCCGTCCGCCACGCCGAACTTGTTGCCGTGCTGCGAGAACTTGACGCGCGTCACCTTGGCGTAGGTGCCGGGCGGGCGCGGCGAGGCCACGGCCGGCGCGTGACTCCACTCCCACAGCTGGACGGAGCCGTCTTGCCCGCCCGTCAGATCTGAAACACATACATTCAACTCTTTTTATGGTAACCAGGTATAATAAAATAAGTTAGGTTAGGTAAGTTTTTAATTTTGTTCACTTTTCAATGTTATGTTTTCATGTCACTGCACTTAGAATCTGTCAAATAAGAGTAGGAAATATAAAAAAAATTGAACTACAACATTTGTAGGCTGGCAACACCAACTTACCTGTCAAATATTCTTTTAAAGTGCAATCACACTAAAAATGCAGAACACTGTATACACATGTAAAAATACATTTTTTTGTTCCTAAAAAAAAAAAATTAAATCGAGAAAGCACTGTTGTTAAGGTACCTACTTAATGGCATAAATTTGATTAAGTTGTGTTCTAAGAAGTGATTGGCTTCCATTTAATTTAACATAAAGTAGAAAGAAAGAATCATTAATAATGGTGAGTTTTTTTATTTTTATTTTATTTTTTTAAACCAATACATATAATATACAAAAAAAGAAATATATATATATAATATATGATATTGGTGGTAACAATACCTCCCTAATTGAGAAATTCTCGTGTTTAGGGAGGGAGCACTATCAGATTGACAGTACTATACATACTTGACAGTTGTTATACATAGAAAAAATATTAGTTAGCATTTTTGTTCAGAGTGGAATATATAAGTTGGCACATCGTAATACATACCTAAAACTAGTTAATGGCAAAATGTTTTTTAAGTTTTTGTTTAAAAATTTCATAATTCCTTTCTGATTGTATTTCTTTAGGGAGTTCGTTAAAGGGTTTTATGGCTGAGTATGTGTAATGATGTTGGGCTGTTGTTGTGTTAAGTTTAGGGATTATTTTTGTCCTAAGGTTCTCGGTCTGGTGCTAAATGACTTTGTTGTTAGTTTATCTTTGTGGATTTGAAGCAATGCAGTTTTTTGATAAATTTTATTTAGTGGTAATACTTTGAATTCATCGAATAATTTTTGGGTTGAATAGTCTAATTGTTTCTTTAAAATAATTTTGATGAGTCTTCTATGTACTATTTCAAGTGGGGTTAAGTTGGTTTTACACGCTCCTCCCCAGCCTATTATTCCATATTGTAGAACTGATTGGGCTAATGCATAGTAAACCTGTAGTAGCATAGTTTATTTACACTACTTTTAAATCTGAACGAGTTAAATATATTCAGATCTAAAATTAGAGTCATGATCTAAAGCCTGGACAACGCCAGTAGGTACTAAAGCTAAAATTAAATAAATGTGAGCAATTTCTAAAGTGTGCTTTATATTTTATTACAATATTGTTATTCTTCATTATGTTAACATAAAATTGTAAAGATATAATATTAATACCTATATGCAATTCTTATTTAACCCGTTGTTGGCCAGGCTTTTTCCAGAAAAACACCGAAATTTCACGATCTTCAATTGAATGTTTTGTTGATTAAATTTAACCTATCGTATATTTTATTGACTGAAACACATTCCTAGAACAATAAACTATTTACCAAAATAACATTACTTGCGTTATTTACGTAAATTGATAGGTTTTATGATGTTTTATTCGAGGTACACGCATGTCACGCATCGGCAATGTGACGCGGCCGCCAAAATGATAGTTCGAGATGCCCACAGATAAAAATTATTTTAAAATATTTTGTGGCTACAGGGTGAATGAAGTCTTTACCCATACCATAGGGAATGTTGGCGCCAGCGATTCTGACACTTCCTTTACAGATTTTGTACATAGAAGGGTCCAAAATAGTAGAAACAACATTTTTTTTTTTTCGCGCATGCGCAGAATTATTTTACATCGCGCGCTACGGAAAATTTAATATAAATTATTCGAAGTGACTTGTCTCATTGCTGGTTTCTCTATGGTAAAGTACGATAATAGAGCAAGCGTTTCTGACATTGTTCTTCATACACTTTCTTTATACATAAGGGTCAAAATCGCGTACAAAATTTGTTTTTTTGTGATTATCACCGGTGTACTATCGGCTAGCGATGGGTTAAGAAAAATATTTTTTTCACTTTTATTCCTTTTTAATTAAAATGTAGGTTACACAACTTTAGATTAACACCATGATTATATTTTTAGTATTGCCATTTGAACGACAGTGGCGCCCTCCTATGTTTTCTACTCTTATTTGACAGACTGTACCCACAGACATCGTGTATAATTTTTAATTTAACTTAAAATAGCGCTGTTTAATGAAACAATTACTTCAAGTGCGCTATACGATTATTATAATTTTTTTTTTAATGAAAGAAAAACATTCCTGGGTTACGAATAACGTGACAATATTTGAAAATTTTCTACTGCCACCCCAGTAAGCGGAGAATGTTGCTTGTGTCATGATGGAGGACTTACGTCAGTCTAGAAATTGAACTCACCCTTGGTGGTACCTAAAAACAATGCCAACTCAGTCACTGACCGGTCATATTAGAAATTATTTTTAAGTGACTATAAATTTTTCAAAGCCTGTTCCCGACCTCAGACAGATAGGCAAGTATTTTCAAGATGGGAAACAAATGCGTTTAATGCTCTATCCCGAAAATGAATAAAACTGAAGGTGACATAATTTGTACATTATGTTCATTTTGTGATGAGGCAGGGATGTGAGTTGCAATCGCCTGGAGACATTTGAAATAATATGACTATGTAAATAAAAATGAACTCTTACTTATTATATTTAAAATTACTTACATAATGGGAGATTTGGATGTGCACTCATCCGCTTGATGTTATCAATTTTGTGTTTCAAAATCTGTAAAAAGACAACCATTTAGAAATATAAGAAAAATAAACAAAATTAAATGTATGAGGTCAAGCCCACTGACAGAACTATGCACTGAAGGTATTGTAAAGGTGTTTCAAAGAAAAAATCTTACAATTTAAATAAAATAAAAAGTGGGAAAGCTTAACATCTTTAGATAATGTGCAAAAAAGCAAAAAGCATTGTGCACAAATAAAACATTAACACAATAATTGTGGAAAAGCCTGGCATATTGAAATCATAATTAACTGTTGGTTGTAAGGATAATTGAATACTTAATAATATTGAATGTATTGCAAAACAGAATTTTAAATATACACGCTCATACTACAAAACTTTAGGGGGTGATGAAAATGCAAAAAAAAATGTTAATTCACATTGCAATGTACCGCGGCATGAATCATTCGGAATGGGCCAAAATCACGCAGTCCTTATGCAAATGGCGATAACCTTATAAAGTTGAAATTCCTGCTTCGAAACCCCCTGCCGGTTTTGATTTATGCAAAAAATATTGCCAAAAAGCATGTTTTACTTTATTTTGTGAAGTTCAGGCACAAATATTAAAATTTATTCTGATCAACAACTTAATTTGCCCCACATTATACAATAAAACCATAAATGAAAAGGCATTCGTAAATAGGAGATTTTTTAGATAGATTAATTTAAAGGTTTTTTTCTGGGTTTATTAAAATGCTTGACTATTTCAAGGGCTAAGATGAGTTCTGCTGGCAGTATTTAATTAAAGCATCTACATTATTTCTAAGTGATCAAATTTTCAAACCAAAAACTCGTCATTTTGCATTACTTCGCCCAAATGATTAAATTCAATTGTAATATATGTTATTTGCATCTGGTAAAAAATAAAGTTTGCGGATACCTTCCAGATATTTTGTGAATATAAGTTAATGTGAACGAAACGAGGAGCCAAAGTAAAAATAAAGCTAGGCTAAAGGTAAGCGTTCACAGGTCCACAACGTACGAATTAGATGGATTGAATCAAACGGATTTTTAAATTCTTTGTATAGTTAGTCATACATTACAAGTCCATCCACTTCATAATTCTTGCCATAGAATCAGGAAAGATAGCACTTATCTCACTCGTTGATGTTAGTTTGACGTGACTTCCTTAAGAGATTAGAGGAAACATTTGGCTTGAAATCCAACATCAAAAATAGGCTGGCCTCCTATCTCTCCAATCGCTTACAAGCCGTGAAGGTTGGAAATAAACTATCTAACTTTGCAACACTTTCTTCAGGGGTACCCCAGGGAACCGTTTTAAGTCCACTTCTCTTCATCCTTTTTACAAATGATGTTGCCAAAACATTTGGTCTCTTGTCTCACTGCACGTATCGGACTGTCGGCAATTCCGAAGCACATTCTCAGACGATGCCTGAAAATCTGTACGATGCGATCTGTCCGATGCGGACTTGTGGACGCTTACCTTAATACTACAATTTCATGACAAAAATCAATCAACAAAAATAAATTGCTGCTTTATGCTATACTTTTGATGTAATGATTTTTTTTGTTAATTTTCACCCTAAATTTCGCAGTATGAGAAGAAATATTGTGTATAAAAATATTTAAAATAATATTATAAAATAAATTGTCCGTAATACGGATGGTTTAAGAACTTTAGGTAGGTAATCAAAATGCCTGGTTTTTTTATATAAAAAATATTAAAATCCAATATTTTATAACACACGAAGCAAAATAAAACTATGTACGCAAAATTAATTACAGGTTCTATTGGGTTTGCAATAAAGGGACCTAAGAAAAAAAATCAGGAAATTATTATTGACAACATGTAAAAAATGCAGATGATTAAATTTGTCCCATCTACAAAAATAAATGAAACTAACAATGTACCTTACTAAGACAATGAAGCATAATTTTGATAGATGAACCCATTATGAAAACACAAAACTTCTAAAAATCACTTGTTTAATGCTAAAAAATAGTAAAAAGAAATTTCAATGGGCTGAATGTTTGGTTGCATGATTATATTCCCAAAGTAACACAACAAAGCCCAACATTTAATGAAAAAAGACAATATTCCAATACAAATGAAAATGAGGAAAAAAATTGGGCAACTTTGTACGCAAAAGGTATTTTTAAATAATTATGTACATGTGCCAAGTCTTGAGGTCTACGAGGTATAAAAACATTTAGATGTTAGGAGAAATTCACTTCAATCTTTACACCTCTGATGCTCTTTTAACCCCTAGGAGCCTTAGCCCTGCATTTGCAGTGTTGAAGAATCGTAACGAGGTATGAAGCACCGCAATTGCAGTGTCAACCTTATTTATTCACTTTTGCCTTCGAATATTACTTCCACTGGGTTAGTTAAAGAAAAAAATGAAATTTTCACTTGATCAAGTATGATATTGTTTAAATGTTGGCTTTAACAAAAATATTTTTAATTTATTGAAGTTTCTTGAGAGCAATAGGTTTTTGAAGGGTCCGGATAACCTCTCATGTACCACTGAAGAGCTCAACTGACAGAATTGTGTTGCGGATGTACCTAATGTATCAATAGTAAGGTTAATTTTCCCTCACTTGAGGAGTGAAAGCGATCAAAGTTTTTTTAAAAATCAAAATTGTTTCTTGAAGATAATATATTATTCAATTTCATTGGCCTGTCTGAGGCTTAGAGGTCGAAAACATTTGAACCCCAAGACACAGCGTTTTCTCTAAGACAGTAACACTAAATATTAAAAAAAATTATAATAAATAAATAAATACAATCAAAGTAATACCTAAAAGGGGGAAGAAAACACCATTTAAATATGTACTACAAATAATATGAATTATACAAGACACAATAAATGTAAAGAACATAATAAAGTATCTATTGAAATAATAATAATACATACTATCATTAAACTGTATTGTAAATATGTTAACTCAAAAGAACAAAGGAAAAAGGCATTGAAAGATTGTTTGAAGACAACAGAGGGGAGATCCGTTGCACTGACCGGTTTCATGAGCAGTTTGGAGCGGTGAATGATCAGTCGGCAAAACTTAGGATCGTGACAGCCCGGGAACTGCAGTCCTTTCATCTGCTCACCCGTCAGACAAGCACGGGGAAGGGAAAACACACATATACAAACATTATGTCACCCCAGAGCTACGCCCGGTGCAGCGCGGCCAGCTCAGCCTTTATGCACGTAACCTGACGCCGGCGCAAACCAAGCGTTACCACCAAAAACACGATATTATATATATATATATATATATAGGGCGTACCGCTGATAGCCTCGTTGTAACAACTCTTTCTTAACCATTACAACACCGGCGTTTTCAACACAATCAGTCCCATTATGCAGAAAGATTTGACACAATGCGTGTCGATCGTCCAATTGATTAGTCAGCCTACTCCAAATACTAAGTTTTGAGATAACGAGGAAAGCAATATTCAAATGCTCATCATAAATCAAATATTATTTACACTTAACTGTGTTGTAAATATTAGGTCCTTACATATGAAATTGGCGTTTTGTATGGGAGGAACATAAAGTCGATTTTTTAATATAATATATTTATTTAATCAAAGTATGTACTATTGCTATCTATGCACTTTTGCCATTTCATAGGTAGTTCATCGATCCCTTTACAAAAAAAACCATTCGGACGGGAATCAATAAAATCTTTGAAGGCGGTTTGGACTGCCCCATCGGAGTTGAATTTTTTCCCTTGCAAGAAGTTATCCAAATTTTGAAAAAAATAGTAATCTGTTGGGGCAAGGTCCGGAGAGTACGGTGGATGTCTTAGACATTCCAATTGAAGCTCCTCTAATTTGGTAGCCGCCTGTTGTGCAGTATGTGGTCTAGCGTTCTAACGCGCGTTTGTTGATTTGCTTCACTCAATTCGTGAGGTACCCACCTTTCAAGCTTTTTCACCTTCCCAATTTGCTTCAAGTGGATTAAAACAGTTTTATCACTAACACCGCAGCCTGCACAGCTAACTCGGACGTGGTTTGCGATGGATCCGCTTCCACAATAGCCTTCAATTCTTCATTATCAACTTTGGTCACCGGCCGTCCACGGGGCTTGTTCTGCAGGTCGAAATTTCCAGAACGAAAACGTTGGAACCAAAAACGCACTGTGTTTTCTTTTGCGGCACCGTCGCCATTCACATCATTAATCCTTTGAGCCGTTTCTGCAGCACTGGTGCCACGGTGGAACTCGTACTTGTAAATAACGCGATATTTCAAGTTTTCCATTTTGTAAACTAAGTGACGCAAAGAAAAAAAAACAATTAAGGAAAAAACAAATGAATTATAATTTTCGAAACACAAATACATGAGTAAATAGCTGTATAAATTTGAATTTGGAATTCCTAACCAAAGAGAAGATATTTGAGATCAAAGTTAAAATAATATAAATAATTAAATTATTCACCAGTACGGCAAAACGCCAATTTCATAATATTTGGATGATTTATATAGCGCCGTTTTTGTGAAAAATCACCTCAAGGGCTTCATATGTAATAATAATAACACCGGGAGTAATAAGTGGTCTGGTATATTAGTACGACATTTTGAAATATCCTATTAGTAATCCAGAATACATCAGCATTTTGTTTTTTCTGCATTATTATTGATTTGGTGGTGTTTTGGAGTAATCTGAGTATTGTACCAGAAAGAGGGTACACTTCTACATATAAAACTGCTTACTCAATTCAAATTCCGATTTTTTGGAGATGTCTGACTAATCAACTGGACGATCAGTGTGTTTTAGTGAAACTTTGTGTATCTGCGCGAATGTCGCACATGTACACATATATGCGACAGTTGCATAAATAAGGTTAAAAAGAAGTTACAATGGAGCTCTAAGCAGCAGGACCATAGTTAAAAAGTTTCCCATGTGTGAATGTTATATTATGTAGTTAAAAAAAACCAATCAGCTAAATGTATATCTAAAAAAAAAACACCATTTCCCAATGATTCAAAGTATGTGTATGTTTAATAGTACTATGATATTTTTGGTTTACAATAATAATAAATCAAGAAAAAAATCTGTACATGCAAAAAGAAAAAATTGAATTACGTATAAATACATAATATAAAATATTAAAAATCAACACGTGTTTTTAATTTTTTTTTTTTAATTATCACAGCAATCGTCTCGATGCATCATTCCAATACAAAACCTTGCAAGTATAATAATAATATTGACGCTGGAAAGGAAAAATGGTTAAAGCGCCACGCAGCTGGAAAGGAAGAATGTCTCAAGCGTTATACAACTACAGTCCGTCAATTAAGAGTAGAAAATATTAAAAATGGAACTACAAAATTTATAGGCTGGCAACACCAATTTAACTGTCAAATATTCTTTTAAAGTGCAATGACGCTGAATAAATAAAGCACTGTAAATCACATTTTAAAAAACATTTTTTGTTGTTAACCACTCAGGTATTTTGCGATTATGAAAGTTTTTTGTCTTAATACAAACTGTCAGATTTATAAAAACTTTGTTTTATTTCCGCTTCGCAATTAAAGCTCTATTTTTGAATGTAGCCAAATACTAAAAACTGTTTTTGTAAGGTTATGAAATAAGCACCAAATTGTATTATTACAAATAAATATCACCATTTGTAAATATTCAAATTTAGAACGCAAGCATTAAAAATAGGTAAAAATGACTCACGTGATGTTTTTAAGTGAAAACGGTACTAAAATCACAGATTATGTAAACAACAATACTTATTCTATTGTATAAATGTGTTATAAACACTTTTGTCACCTCACTTTTTTATCATTTCATATAAAAATATTTAATAATAATTAACAATATCGAGCGCGGTCGAGCCGCCGGTAGTAAATTTGGGCGGGTAAATATTTGTGTCAACTGCGCGACTGATAGCATATTCTTGGTATGTATTTCTATGGACAACTTGATAGGGATGTACAGCTTGATCTACTATCGACCTTTTACTTTTTGTTTTAGGAAGTAACTAAAACAATAACGGAGTTAGAACGATTTCTATGGAGACACACGCATTAACGTATAAACACGCTTATTGTACTTGACTGCTGTCGTATTTTTAACGCATATATCTGCTTCAGCTGCGGAGGGGTTTTAACTCGTTGAATGCGGCGAGTAAATGGAGTTGGTTGTAACCAATTAGCGTTCGCAAAAAGCGGCAGCCATGACACCCAATGTCCGGCGATTCTGACAGCGTCCTTGAGAAATTTCGTACATAGAAAGGTCAAAGTTGAAGACCAAAGAATTTTTCCCCCGCATGCGCAAGAACTGCGCACGTTCCCGCGCTCCGGTAAATCATTAATATAAATTATATGGAGTCACCAATCTAATTGCGGTTTTCTCTATGGTAAAGAGCGATAATAGAGCAAGCGATTCTGACCGTGTTCTTCATACACTTTCTTTATACATAAGGGTCAAAATCGCGTGTCAAAATCAGGACACGCCGGCGCACGAGCGGCAAATGAGTGGTTAAGTTAGTATTAAATAAAAGTGAGCAATTTCTAAACTGTGCTTTGTATATTACAATATTGTTAATCTTCATTATGTCAACACAAAATTGAAAAGGTATACTATAACTATTCGCAATTCTAATTTTGAGATCAGTGGGTATCCATATTGCAATGAAAAAATATTTTTTCACTTTTATGCTTTAATTTTTTATAAAAATGTAGGTCACACAGCTTTACATTTCCACCATGAGTTATATTTTTAGTACTGTCATTTGAACAACAGTGGCGCCCTCCTAGATTTTCTACTCATATTTGAGAAACTGTATACAGAGCTCGAGTCATTTTTCCTTTCCAGGTGGACGGCGCTTTATCCATTTTTCCTTTTCAGCGTCGATATGAAGTACTGAGCAATTTGTATAATATATTGTAATTATTAATGTATAAAATATGAGAAGCGGGTTTGCCCAAAAGTGGTATTTAAAAACGATATTTGGAGCGAGAAAGAAGAAAATATCATAGCTCAATATAACATAAATAGCACCGTACCATTGTGCTTCAAATTGATGCAACAAACATTATAATATATGTACTGACGTTGTAAAAGAAAACCCACATTCAGAAATGATCAAAATATTACAATAAAAAATTGCAAATGTGAAAAATAAGAAGACATTTTTTGACACAATAATTCCACACAGAATCCACCCAGAGGAATATTTTTTCCCTTGGGACCCATTTCATTTTTGGGGATGCTGTGTGGAGGGTCTATTTGAAGAAAGGAAGAAGTGAACCCATTCTTGTAACAAAATGTCAACTGTGTTGATTGAACAAGGTTTTAAATGACATTTTTTTTTAACCTTTTCCACGCGATCGTAACAACAGTTGATACGGCAAAAGCCATGCCTCACACGCGCCCGTATCAGCCCTTGTTACGCTAACTTCGACTGCCGATATAACAGCGCTACTATGTCACAGTATTTTTTCCCGCTCGCTAGGATATTCGTGTAACTATCATGATGCTGACATATTCAGGCATATTTCGAAAGTAAAATTTTTTTTCGTAAAAAACATCTATAATCAAGTGAATGTGTCCTCGTGCCTCGTGGTACTTGAAATATGACATATACATACCGCGTATGGGTATTGAAAAAACGGAGTAGATCAACGCGGGTAAAAAGTTAAATGACCTTTATTCAAAATCGTTTCCTTTGCTCATTCCTATAACTTCTATGACAAAGTTCTAAATCAAGTTTTAATTTATTTCACAAGGTTCGAAAGTCATTTTGAACCTTTTGTAATTTGCCATTTTGTTCGTATCTGAGAGTTGATCAATTGATTGTTATTTATTTCGCCTTGAAATATGGGTTTAATTCGTGACAAACTTTTAGAATCACTAGATACGCTCAATACGAATACATCAAACAAGAAAAAAACATGGCCTGGAAAAAAATAACAAAATGCATGAAAGTTCATCTCCTAAAGGTAAATAATTGTCTTTTATTTAATTAAGATAAATTGAAGTAATATTTCAAAAAAATATTTGTATTAAGCGAGTCTAGCTATCCTAAAAGATTAACCAATTCTTTCAAGGCAAGTCTGTCAATATAACAAAAGCATTTTTCCAGCTTATAATGTTGATATTAACCAAAATGATTTTTTAAAATGATAACAAATGTTCGAAGAACTGGTTTGTAACCTAGATAGTATCTCGGATAAACATAAACAGAGATATTATCTAGGTTGCAAACCAGTTCTCTCAACATTTTTTATTATTTAAAAAGGTAGCTGCCTAAAATACAACGTGTCCGGAAACTCTTAGTACAAGCGGGAAACTGGTGAATCTACATCACGTAGAGAACCCAAAAAACTTATTTTTTTTGATCTGAGCATTTCGATTTTAATATTATTTTTTTCTATTTTTCCATTTTTTCGGCAACTAAAGGGTTAAAAAAATTTTTGAGCCCCGTTTACCCTTCGATGCACTTTATAAGACATTACACAGCTGAAATCAACCCCCTAGTGAAAAATTTTTTCAAATTTAACCTAAAAAATTCCAACTTCGGACCTGATTTACTCGAAAACGAAAGCTCAAATCAAAAAAGTTATATCACAAATCGACTCCGAATGTGATGTAGATTTACCAGTTTCCCGCTCGTACTACGAGTTTCCGGACACCGTGTATAAGGAAAAAAATAGTCAAAGACAATATTGTTAATTCTGAATTTGAGCTTAGCAAAAATTACTTAAAAGTAAGAGATCTCAGTGACCGAGTTGGTTAAGGCGATTGTTTCGGCTTCCAGTTGTGACTGTCACCTTTTAATTTTTCTGTATTGTTGTTTTTCATATTTTCATTTAGATTTATTAGTATTATATTTTTTCAATGATATATTACAGTGAAGGGAATAAATAACCTATAATAAAAAGTTATAAAAGAGATATTGTAATAAAGAAATTAAAATGATATCAGTCTGAAAGTAGAGTGTTCTTTTACAGCGGCCCGTGTAATAGTAATATTAATAAAACAGTATGTACGTAATAGGCTGCAAAATGAATAAATAATAAATTAGACATGTCACAATAATAGCTGCGTATATTTGTGTATGATGTAGGTACAATGTGAACGTACTATTTTGGGCGAGGGTATTTTTGCCTTTCGTTTCCTGTCTTGGCCACCGTTTTCTGTCCACTGTAAAAACATGCCAATGGTTTGGTTCAATAAGTGGTGTCTGAGTCTGCTGACGTAGAAGGCTGTACCTATACGTGGACACTCTAAAAGTATCTTACACAAATAATAATAATAATACACTAGAAATAATAAAATACCATATTATTCAATAACCATGAAGGTGAAAATGGAATCAACTTACGTATTGGTGAGATGGATTATATTTGATGTTCGCAATCTCATGGTTTTATGTTCGTGGGAACACAACACGAAGACCTTTGACGGAATTTTATTTCATTATTTTTAAAAATTAACTGTAAACAAAGACTCCGAGAAAAATAATTCCCAGGGCCAATATCATCTTTAGGGATGATGTGTGGAGGGTGTTGTCGGGAAGAGAATGAGAGGAAGTTATAGGAAGGAAAAATGTATAGAAAGAACTGGGGGTCGGTGTGTCCAGGAGTGATGTACGAATCCATCCCTCCCACTGCGGTGCAAGGCGATGTTCCCAGAGAGTCCTGGTGGTGAGATCAAAAGGTCTCCCTCTACCAGTCTCTCCCGATCCGGCCTACCACGCAGTTGGTGGACAGAAGCATCTGCCACCAAGACCCAGGTAAATCTCACCCCATGAACCAGGGCACCCCTGCTAAATCACCAAACATAGAGAACCACTTGGGGTGATCTATGGCAGAGAAGTTGGTTATCCAATAAATGGTTCCTGGGACGGCAATACTCACTACTAAATTGACCATTTCTGATTTTAGATGTAACCCTAATATGAGGTATTCAACGGTATGGGAGTTTATTAATTTGGCCTTGTAATTCCTACTATTTTGACATCATCCAAATACATAGACCATTTTTAGACGTAATTGAAAAAAATTCTGATTCTTGTAAAACTCAAAAAACATAATTCGCAAATAATTCTAGGACTCAGTCAATTAAAGTTATCTAAAAAAAATATCAATAATTTGAGGGCTTAAAGTCAAACAATGCCAATTATTAGTATTGGCATATTTTTTTGTAGATATCCTTGTTTGACTTTAAACCCTCGAATTATTGTTTTTTTTTGTAGATAACTGACTTTATTTTTATGGGGTTGGTTTTTCATTCCACTTATCTTATATTATACAAACTAATTTATTTTTTACCACCGGGAATCTTAAAGCTCTATCTTTCGAAGTGCATTATGGTGAGCACAGTGGGAACTGTCGCAATAACCACTCACTAATGGTTGTGAAAATGCTGATAGAGAAAGGTCACAGATTCTGATATTTTAAAAATAATGCTGGAATTTTGATAAAAAATCAAGATGACAAATATGTACAAAACTTGTGCCTACATTTATGTTGGAAATCCAAAATGTGTTGCACGTAATTGATTATGTTGTGTGCTAAAAAGAAATGACTATCTTACCATGAAATATACTATGATACTCTTTCATCATCCATAAAGCACCATACAGCAGAAAGTTTGTATGGATGTATGTGTGTTTGTTACTCTTTCACGCAAAAACTACTGAATGGATTTTAGTGAAACTTTACAATAATATAGCTCATACATCAGAATAACACATATGCTATAATTTATGTTGCTAGCTAGGAAGAGGACGCGGGAGGGGAACGGGGACGCACGGGAAAGGTGATTCAGGGAGAAACAATGTATTTCTTTGAATATGGCATTGCAACGCATGCCGGACACCAGCTAGTATTTACATACATGTTTACATTTTGAGTAGATATTTCATAATAAATGTGTAGAACAATAACATAATTGTGTACACAAAAAAGAAAAATCCATAAGATAATACATAGATAGATACAAATTACCCAAAAAATCAAATCCACATAGAAAAAATTTCCCATAATATAATATATGTATAACTTATGTCGCCAGAAAAATCTGAAAATGTTAAATATACTACTAAGTATAAATAAAACTAAAGACCCATTCACAAAATAAGGATATTTTGAAGGCCCTTCTTCCAAAGGATTCGCAAGTATCCGATACTCACATTGTGTATTCATATCACAAACAACTTGTCGCGCACAGTCCGTACACGTTGCAACTGAAATCCCGAGACCTGTGTCGCAACCACTCATTGTCAAAACTAGAATGCTTTCATAACCTTACTCACACCCAAAGAGTTGCTGTAGTTGTCATTCTTAGGTCCCGTCATTCTTTGTTGACTGTTTTGTTCCTAGCATTGATTTGGCTAATTTGTTCGCATTTGGGAACAACTACTATAGGTTTCATAGAAATCATTGTATCTCACTCACTATCATAGTGAGAAATACGATTTAAACTGTATTAGAAAGAGAAACACCACACTTATATTCAAATCTAAAAGTTAACCTTTAGTTTCCGACTGACTGCAATTTCAAAAAAATTATGAAACTTTGTGAATTTTTTATTAATTATTTTTACATGAAAGGACAAAAGAGAGAGGTGATGATAACGTTTATAATACATTTGGCTAATAAAATGTGTGAGTGTTTTTGGTTAGAAAAAAATAACGTAATAATAAAATTTGAAAGCATTTTTCATTATCTTTTAAAAACAGTTTTTAGTTTTTAGATACTTCAGTAATATTCGATTTATTTGGATTTTATTGCGAAATGGAAATATTGTTACAAAATGACTGACCCAAGAGATTTGAGTGGTAACAACCGTCCCTAGAGGGTTACATTGGCATCACCGACCGAGTGACAAAACATAGACAATTTGTGCCTGTGTACTACAAACTTCCGCGCAGATGTATGGCGGAAGTCACCAAGACACCTAAATCGTCACACATCGGATACTTGCGAATCCTTGTGGAGGAAGAGCCCAACACAATGCCATTTCACTATTCGGATTTTGTATTGAGCGTGTTTTTGACTCCAGTATTTTCAAAACAACAAAAAGCTTGTCAATACAACCAAATTGAAACCATTTACAAAGATATTGAAATTGTCCACTAAATCATGTTGTTTAAAATTTGTATAAAGAACCATCCAATAAAACCCAATCTAATTGAAAATACATTATTCTATTGCGATATAAAGAACCCATTCACCAACCTCATCTTTCTATGACGTTAAATAAAAACTTCCTATCAAATTCCACACAAAATGATGATGGCAAAAATGGCTTGGTATTTTCCACTCCACTGTGATTTCATCTACATATTGTGCATTTAAATATAAAAGCATCTGACCCAAGCTGGTGGTAGTGAAAAAAAAAGAAAAGTTCCATGGGATAGAGGGGGATAGTGGCACAATAGCAAAGACGTCAATTGACTCGAAGGAATCAATGACACTAGTGGCAGATCAAGTGAGTTAGAGTGGTAACATGAAAGCTGAAATTTTTCTTTACTTTTTTAAATTAATCTTTTTTTAATGAAAATTTTCAGGATTCAAATCTTCAAACTAAAAATTGAAATTAAAAAAAATCAGAGTGTAGTTCACACGCGGTAGAAGTGAAACTGGAATATTGCTAGATGTCGCTTTTTCTTCTTTTGCCTGTTTATTTTAAAGTGATTTGAAGATTAGATATTGATTTACAAAAATAAAAATGTTTATTTTTTTTAATTTCAAAGGATTCGAAACACCTTTCGCTGGATTTCTCTGGCCGCTGAGATTTGCAATGCGCTATACCGCTGCGCCACCGGAGCTCATGCGGAGTTGTGAGTTTATCGCATTATATTAGAACCGAGGGCTCGGCATATAAAAAATTTTGTGATGCATTTCCGATACAACCAAATTTAAAATCACTAATGGGGCTAAAAAATTTCACTTCAAAAATTCTTACCACTCTAGTTCACTGAAAGCTCACGAGCTGCCACTTCTTGCCACTATTAAAAAAAATAAATGAGATATGTTTTTTCTAATAATCATATCAGCCTAAACATCAGTAGCATAAATATTATGTACATAAATATTTTGATAAACAATTAATAAAATCAGCTGAAAATTGAATAACAGATTAAACAATACAATAGAAATTAAAAATACCACTGAAATAGAATAATGTTGACGTTGTGCATGTATGTAATAATTGTTTAGGGTAAAGTTAGAAGAGCAGCAATAAAGTAAAGTACTGACCACACTAGCGCCGCGCCCCGTCTGACCCGCCAGCCCTTGTTGTTGCGAAGGTGTGGATGGGACAGGGGGCGACAAGTTGCCCATATTTCCAGGGGAGGCAGATCTGCAAGGAGAACAAATGGTTATTTATTTAATTTTATTGGAAAAATATATCATTGAAGTAGACGACAATCTAATGAATCTAAACAAAACATTAAAGCTTGTTCAGATTGAGCATATAAATATAAAAGATCATAGCACGCCAAATATCGCTCTCCATACAATCCCTTCAGACCGTTCACACCTAAGCGCTTTATGCGTACATCAACCATAGACAATGCGCATCTTACGCCGTAACCGCTCTTGAGGTGATATGCCAAAAGTTAAGCGCCCCCCACTCCGACGAAAACAGGAGAGGGGGTCATTTTAATTACGGAGCTGCCTAGACCGGTGGATGACAGATGTCAAGTTGATAGATTCAGTACAAAAATGCGCACTCCGTGGCCGCTCGCTAATTCATCTGACCACCTCTCCTACCATAGGAAGAAATATTTGATCTGCGTCGTGTGAACGGCACGAAACATAAGCGCTCGCGGTTCAACAGGTACCTGCTCGCGGCTATATTCGATGTCTGAACGACACTTTAAACTGAACAAGACACAGAAAAATAAACTTTATTAAAATTTCGTGTTTTGTTTAGATTTATTAGTATCATCTTCTTCAATGGTGTATTATATTGATGGGTAACCATCAAAGTTATTAAGAAAAGTAATTTCAATAAAATTGAATATTCATTTATACTTTTAGAAAAAGGCAACAGGAGTTCCGTATAAATAACATCATACATGTTTACCTGAGACACTATCTATCTATCAATTTGGGAGACGGGTATGGGAACCATTTATTGGATAACCAACACCTCTGCCATAGGTCACTCCAAGTAGTTTGCTACTTTTGGTGACATAGCAGGGGTTCCCGGGTTCATGGGGTGAGCTTTGTCTGGGTCTTGGCGGTGGATATGTTTGCCAACCAGCTGCACGGCAGGCCGGATCAAGAGAGAATGGTTGACGGAGTCCCATTGATTTCTCCAGTCGTACTCTCGGAATATCACCTTGCACCGCAATGGGAGGGATGGATTCATACGTCTGTCACTCCTGGACACACTGACACCCCAGATTCCTACCCTAAGTTATACAGTTTTGTGGAGGACTTTACTCACTTGTCTCCCTGGTGCTGTATGAGTAGGAAGCCAGAGTCGGGAAGAGTGGCGGGATCCCTGTTGAGGGCCAGCAGGTCCACCTCGCACTCGTCCGAGGCCCAGACGGCTGCCCCCCGCAGCAGCAGGGTGATGTCCATCTCCTGGACCTCCCGGGGACTGGACACTGCCAAGTAGTTGGTAGTGGACTGTAAGTTCGTTCTCTGCAAGAGATGCCACAATAGAATAAAACACAAGCAATGGATAAACTTCAACAATATGTATTGGGCTAGTTTGTTTGCTTTTGGGAACTGCTCATTATGGTCTCACAGAAATCGTTGTCTCACTTACTGTCATGGTAAGAAATATAATCTACACGGTGTTAGAAAGAGAAAACACCAAGCTTTATTTTCAAATCTAGAAGTTAACCAGAGAAGAATTAAAATGCACGCATCTAGACCAGCCGACCGACTTTGACCGGTCAGTGGTTGAGTGGGCATAGCGCTTGGGTCCCACCCGGGCGTCGCTTGTTCGATTCCTCGGCTGGCTAAGTCCTCCGTCACAACACAAGCAACATTTTCGGCTTTCTGTGGTGGTAGTAGGAGATTTTCAAACATTGGTGGGTTATTCGTAACCCAAGAATGTTTCTCTTTCTTTTTTTAAATTAAATAAAAAAATAAATAAATCTATAAAACCAGAGGTTCCGACAGCAATTTGAGAAAAATTTATGAAACTTTGTGAATTTTTTATTAACCATTTTTATAAGAAATGACAAAAAAATGTGTGCATATACTTTTTTTTTGTCAGTAATTTTAGTTCAGTGTTTAGGCGAAAAAATGTAAGGTGGGCCATTTTTACAACTTTATCATGTTTTTAATTAAAATTTTAATATTTGAAGAGTATAAAAACAAAACCGCCACTATCCACCAATGCAAAATGTTCAGCATTTAAAAAAAACTAAGTCCATATTTCACATAAACTTTTGAGATGTTTTTTTTTTTAAATTGCAAACTAATGCTAGTTTTTTAGTTGACCGGACAACTCAAATTCATGCAACTTCAACACTTCCTTTGATAAGTCATTAAAAGTGATGAAAAAAATTGGTAAAATAGGATACGTTAGGTTAGGTAATAGGCTATTTTTTTCCATAACTTTTAATGACTTTCAAAGGGGTGTTGAATAGCATGATTCTGAGTTGCCGTCACCAAAAAAATCGTCCTTTTTTCTTTTAAAGAAAGACAAACATTCCCGGTTTACAAATAACCCAAAAATGTTTAAAAATCTCCTACTACTACCACACTAAGCGGAAAATGTGCTAAGCTAAAATGAAAATGCTTGTGTCGTGATGGAGGACTTAGCTAGCCGAGGAATCGAAAACGCGACGCCCGAGTGGGACCCAAAAGCGATGGCCACTCAGCCATTGACGAGTCTTTCATCAATAGTTTTTTTTTCAGATGCATTAAAATTTTTTACATCATTTGGATTTGGTGCATTGCTAACATGGGTTACTAAACCGTTCATCCGATTGCGATGAAACTTTGGTGAGTTGTTGGCTGCGAATGTTTCTATGTATACTGGTGAGCTCTGGCATTATGAAATTTGTATAAAAAAATTGCAAAAGGCGGCACACGAGCTATTGAAATCTGAATGTATGGAATGAGGGAGGGGGGGGGGGGGGAGAGGGAAGGCGGAGTGAAAATGCTTGGGGGGAAGGGGATGCGGGAGAGGAAGGGGGGGCGGAAGGGGAATGGGAAACAATATCTTTAGTAAGTGGCATTGCAACGCATGCCGGGTACTCGCTAATAAGTAATAAATAAATTAAAATGAATAACAGAAAAAAAAACAAAAAAAATTGACAGACTTTTACCCTGTTCAAGCAGAAAGCCAGAATGGAGTCCTGCTCTTTGTGAATGATCCGGACGGGCTGCATAAGATCTCCGTCAACTGAATCCGAGTGATGGTGCGCGTGGTGCAAGGAGGCCAGGGTGACCTCTGATGGGGTGCCGTCATAGTCCTCCCGACCCTCGGATGTGAGACCGGACGGACGGGGCTTGGCAAATATGGCACGGATGAATATATCCTGGAAAAACAAACAACAAAATCAGCAACTTTAGATCTTTTCAACGAGCACGAGTCATTGTTTGAGGAATCGCAGTCACAGTTGATACAAATATATTACTCAGACAGATGAATTGCTTGCGTACAGCGTGTTTCTTGTTATTCGACTTCAGTGAAATTGAAAAAAAAAAACATTTTAAATAATACAACTTTAAAATAATAAATACAGAAATGGTTTACAAAAAAATTTTTTTTTTTGATTTCTAAAACAGAATGAAAAGAATCCTCACAACCTCTTTTGGAAGTATAGGAATACAGTAATAAAAAGGTACTCTGCTTATGGGATGATATTACTAGTACAGGGTGGCCACAGAAAACAGATTTCAAAATTCCCTGACACTTCACAGTTTTCCACGTCTGTGGCCACACTGTAATAAGTAAAGCTAGAAACATAATGTAATGCACGACAAATTGCTAGAATTGTTGTGTTAATTCAATTTTTAATTGTGCAATATTTACTTGTACTGATTCTTGATGCACCAAGTAATTCCATAGTCTTCTAGCAGGAGCCGAACTGGTCAAATTTTGGTTAAATGGGGTGTGGTGTTTCTCCAAGATACATCTGAAATATAAACAAAGAGTAGAATCATTAATTTATTGTGAATTCATATTGGCACTTTTTTTTCATACAAAAATATTTAATAAAAATTAACTATGTCAAACGGCCCGTAGGCGATTTAGCGGGTAAAATAAATGTCAACCGTATGTCTGACAGAACAGGTCTTTTTATGTATTTCTATGGACAACTTGAATAGGGATGTACAGCTTGATTCGACCTTTTACTTTTTGTTTTAGGGATGTCACTAAAACAATAATGGAGTTACAATGATTTCTGTGGAGACACACGTGTTGACGTGAAAACATGCTTATTGTACTTGACTGCTATTGTCATTTTAACGTGTATATCTGTTTACGTTGCTGACGGGTTAAGTTTAAACTCGCTAAGTTTTAACATCGCTTATCCTTTCTTGTTTCATGTCATAGACAAATCCCAATTACAGAAATAAAGATTTTCAGTTATCGCGCGTCTCCTACCCATAGAGGTTAAAGTAGGCTCCTGTGCACAAAATGTTTAGTTTTTTCGAAACATTTACACAGAATACCAGCGTGGAGAATGTTTTCCATCGGCCACGGAAAGGCTCCAATGTTTAAATGTTTGAAAAAACAAAACAGTTTGGGCGCAGGATACCGGGGGTTTTAGTGGGGATTTAATTGTCTACATACTATATAGCATCTTATCGCCTCCGTGGTCAAGGGGTAAGGCTCTTGACTCACAATCCAAAGATCGCAGGATAGAATCTCGGCATCCAGAAATAAATTTTACTTGATTAATTTGTGTTATTTCACAATTAATTCATTTAAAAAAATATACAGTACATTTGCGGCACGTTCCAGAGTGGAAGATACTCTTAGTTTCACCCTGGTGCAAGACCATAATTCAGAATTGAAACGTTGCATGAAATGGCTATAAAAGTTTTTGGTGACCAGATTTGAACAGCCATGTACTTCCCGACCTTCCTCTTTCCCATCTCCTTCCCCTCCCCACTACCCACAGTCTCACAATATACCGTGATTGGGGATGCCATAGTCACACAGGCTTCAGACGGTTTGGACTCTTGGTTTGGTTTTCGAGATAACGATGGCAATCACTGACCTGTATTTGTTGATAGGAGGGCCAGAGGTTTGCTCCTCCGGATAGCAAGAGGGGATGTACCGGATGGGGGCAGCGCGGGTACTGAGCTGCTCCATCATGTACGTTGACCACTGGGACATACAGCGCAGGGCCCCGTGCACCAGGGGGCTGCTGACAGCCATATCTGAAAGGCAACACAATATTTGAAGATCTTCCAGACATTTTACAAACACCTAACTACATAAAACACACCAGAGCGCCATTAACAGAAAACTTCCCAGAAGCTTTGATCTAAAAACAAATGCATTCATTGCTCTCGATTTGGAGGCCACATCTATTCGGCTTTTTTGCTTACTCGTGTATTGTTTATCCAAACACATTGTTTGGTTTTGAAATGAGAATATTCTTGGTTCAAACCTAATGTCATTTATCCAGTTCCTGCCTCGCCGTAACCATCACCTTGCTGGAAAACTACAGGGTGCGGCAGAGAGGACGGAAGTTTTTGAGATGGGTAGTACTCTCCCCCTCCGTCTACGAGAGAGGTGAGGGGGAGGTGCCGCTTGACTCGTTAGTTCCTAGCATTATTTTACCAGTTGTCGTCATGGAGCCGTGGATGGTGGAGCACCGCGTTTTCGCCTATGATTGTTTCGTCCGAAATAATGAGTCAGTCACCGTCGTACAGTGTGAGCTTCGTCGCCACTTCAACATTCATCGGAATAGAGCTGTTCCCTCTCGAAACACCATCCTTCGTTGGGTTGAATCACTTCGCAGGCATGGTGAACTGATCAACAGAAGACCAAGAGGAGCTCCGCGAACAGTTCGAACTCCTGAAAATGTTGAACGCGTTCGACAAGCCTTTCTTCGCAGTCCGACTCGATCTGCCCGGAAACATGCTGCTGCACTTTGCCTCAGTGATCGTTCGGTAAGGCGAATTTTGCTCCGCTTTCACCCCTATAAATTGGCCATTGTGCAACAGTTACAGCCCGGAGAGATTATGCACAATGAATGAACTTCGCATGTGAGATGGAAGCACTGATCGATCAAAATGAGAACCTCATTTTGTTCATGAGTGACGAAGCCCACTTTCACCTAAACAACATGGTTAACAAGCAGAATTTCCGTTATTGGGCTAATGAAAATCCGCAACAGTTACACGAAAGACCGCTGCACAGCCCAAAAGTAACAGTTTGGTGCGCTGTATAGCAAACTTACATCATTGGCCCTTACTTCTTCGAAGACGGTAATGGTCGTGCAGTTACCGTGAACTCAGAGCGCTACGTCGAAATGATCACCAACTTCTTTTTCCCTGAATTACGGCGGCGATGTGTTTCAATCCGACGTGTGTGGTTCCAGCAGGATGGGGCGACCGCCCACACAGCCAGAGCATCAATGGACGTTATTCGTCCTATCTTCCCTGGTCGCCTTATTTCCAGGTTTGGCGATGTTCATTGGCCTCCTCGGTCCCCAGATTTATCCATATGCGATTTTTTCTTATGGGGACACCTCAAGACTAGAGTATACGAGAACAAGCCCCGAACTCTGGACGAATTGAAGGACGCAATTCGCGTGGAAGTCGCCCAAGTTGAGAGAGCGATGTTGGAGAGAGTCTACGCGAACTTCCAAGAACGCCTCCAGCACTGCATCAACGATTTCGGCCACCACATGCCTGATGTGATTTTCCACACTTGACTGTCTCAAATGCTATTTCCTTGCGAACCTGATTCCATCAATAAATTTGTTTTTGAGTAAAAATTAACTATTTTATGATTTTTTTAAAACCGTCCGTCCTCTCTGCCGCACCCTGTACATATTTGAAATTTGGAACAATTAGTAATTTGAACAATTTGAAATTTGGAACAATAGTGCAAATTCGAATGCGATTGTTTTGAAAAACAGAAGAAGGGTTGGGGCTACATTGGAAGTGAGTTGTTGGTGTTGATCGTGTTTATAATCTCGTTTTTAATTAAAAAGAAGGAATTTGACTATCGTGGAAGCAGGTAGTTGCGGCTATTTGTGTACATAATGTCATATTCGTTGGTTTGGATTATCTTGAGATATTGTGGTGTAATATAACAATATTATGGTTATGTTGTATGTTCCTTTAGAGAGATACAGTGGTAAGTGATGGTCATACTGTTTTTCTTCCACACCTTGTTCTTTCCGACACATACTGTCACCCAATTCCAGCAAACACCATTTTCATTTCATTTTGTTTAAAATATTTACAGTCCATTTAAAGTGCATCTGAAGCTTTTTTTTTTACATTAACTCCACACAGGAGGCCCCGAGGAAAATAATTTCCCTCAGGGCCTATGTCATCTGAGATGCTGTGTGGAGGGTCTTTTTGAGGAGAGGAAGTAATGAACTTGAAAAGACCCATGTTGTTGGAAGAAGGAAACACAAAGGCCGGCAAATCGTTCCACAGCCAAGCTGTTGAACACAAGAACGAGTCGAAGAAGCGACCCGTTCTCGTGTGACAAATGTCAACCGTGTACATTTGTTGGGCAAGCGTTTGTAATTCGTAAGCAGTTTCGGATGCAACACAAATCCTCCTCTAAAGTAAACCCACCTTGCATCTCAATCCCAGCAATGTTTAGGAACTCTTGCAGCTGCCCCTGGGCTATCTTCAGCACGGCCAACTTCATGATGCACCAGGAGTATGAGTTGAGATCGCAGTGCTCTGTGTTGTCCTGGCGCCGTAGGGGCTCCGGGGGGTATGGCTGCGTGGGGGCCGCCAGCGGGTCTCCAAACACGTCCTCCTCATCTTCCTCTTCGATGTTGTTGTCGTCGGCGTCGGACGCCACCGAATCGGCCGAGTCGTAGTCCAGCACGTCCGGATCGATGTCCAGTGTTGGCTGGAAGGAAAAATTAATCATCAGATTAGGTGAGAAACTTCCTTCAAACGTTTCACATATTACAGAGAAATATTCACCATGTTCCATGCTCACACTGAAAACAAAAACAAGAAAGTTGTTTGGTTTTGAAATGAGAATATGCATAGTTCCTACTGGGAAGTCATTTATCCAGTATCTGCCCCCTTCTTCTTCTTCTTCTTCTACCTTACTGGAAAGCATTTTGAATTTGGAACAATGACGAGAGAAAAATATCAAATTTGAGCACAGTTATTTTCTGAAAAACAGAAGAAGAGGGTTTATCTTGGAAGCAACTTGTTGGTATTGTTTATGTTCATAATCTCGTTTTTGAACTAAATACAAGGCTTTTGGCTATATTGAAAATTAAAAAAAATAATTTTATACTTATTTGTGTTGTTGTGGCGATAATAATGGCGATATACTTATTTGTGTTGTTGTACCTCGAGGTACCGCGATAGAACTATATAAACTATATTTGTGATTGTGTTGTATTCCTTCGCAGAGGTTAAGTGGCAAGTGATTGGTAATCCTTCTTCCTTGCATCCCTGGTTATTCCTACACATATTATCACCTAATTCCAGCTAATACCATTTTGTTTTGTTTCGTTGTTAGTATTTACAGTCCATTTCTGTAGTGTTGGTTATATGAGTATCTGTCGGGTAGGTTCGGGAATACCGAACCTAGCCGAAGCGGCCGGGCATCGGCACAATATAATAGCGAGCACAGAGCTCGTGCTGTTCTTTCTCGTTAGGCGGCTTACAGCCAACACTGTAAATATTATATTCCAATAAACAGTCTCCGTATACCAAAGATACTACGTGTTTTAAATAAGTAACCTTGAAAACATCCAAGAGCGATACTGGAGATTAAGGGCCCAGTATTACCTGCAGTACAGGACATTACAATTTCCAAGTGCCGTAATTCGTAAACAGTTTCGGATGCAACAAAACTTTTTTAAACTCTCCACAAGTATGGCCGAATCGGTTCGGCGAAGCGAAAAAATGCCCAGAAGAGTATGGCCGAAACGTTTCGTCCGCGGCTATTATTCAAATGCCGTCATATTTAATGAAAATATTTTACTTGTAGTGGTATCTATTGACATCTGCGCGTAGCTTGTCGAAGTTTTGGAAGACATACCTACAATACCGACTTCACAGTTTTAGTTTAAAAAATCTTTTTGCGTCATTTAGCGGTCGTCAGAGGAAGGAAGCAGTTTTTTTGTATGGACATGTTTTTTTTTTGGATTTTGGTTTATTTTCGTGAATTGATGTCGATGACTTTTTAATTCAAAACATGATATTATTTTTAGTTAATCTATGATAATTTTATAAAAAAATATTAAAAAATTAACTAAAAAAAAAAACTCACTTCTCGTGTACAGTTTTGTTCGCCAAAACTCACAGGTTAAACAAAGCAAAGTACGAAAAAAAAAAATTGTCTAGTGTAATCGTAGCTTGTACTTTTGCAAGTCGTAATGGACATTTTCGGATAATATCTGAGAGACTTTTGGTAAAGCCTAGTATTATAGCGGTTATTCATTTGGAAACATGTTCCAATTGTGATTTAAAAGATAAAAAAATAAAAGAGTGAATTCAAAATCAATATAATTTAGAGAAGAGCTGACCGAGCAAAGAGGAATAATAATTATTAAAAAAGTGTTTGGTGATTTATTTTTGGGTTATTATGCCGTGTTGTGCTACTTCCTTCTATAGCCAACGTTTCAGAGAGCATTATAAGATTACATAATATATTAACCTATTGACAATAGGAATTAATACCTTAATGATGAGATAGCTCAGTATGCTCATGGCGGGGGGCACAAAGTGCTCTCTGTAGGTGGGGCGTCCCTCCTTGATGGGGCGGGGAGCTGCGGGGGTGGGGGCCGCCCCCAGCAGCTTCATGTTGAGGCGGGCTCGCTGGGCGCGCAGGGAGCTCCACACGGAGGCACCCTCTTGGCGCTCCAGGGTTATGGGGCTGGCCTGGAATGAAATTCTGATATTATTTTTTCAATCCTAATGCTGGCCGTCTGAACATAATTCACAGACCTGGAAAACTGGGAATTTTACCGAACCGGGAATTATCAGGTGTCAGGGAATTTATAAAAATTCAAATTCAGATAGGTAAGAGTTTACTTCAAAAATCTGAATTTACAGGGCTGACCATGATGGTAATCAGCTGCAAAATTTCTACTTCAAATTTCTAAATTTAAAGACCCGGCTGAAAATTCAATTTACATGGAAGTACGTCGCCTAATTACAAAATTTACTTCATTATCGCCTTATTATGAATTAAATTTGTAAAAAGGTGACTTATTCTCGTTTAAATTGAATTTTCAGCTGGGTCTTCAAATTTAGATATTTGAAGTAAATTTGTAAAAATACTACACATTTCGTAGTCGATTACCATCACAGTCGGCCTTGGAAAATCAGATTTTTGAAGTACACTCGTAAAAATAAAACATATTCCATGTAAATCGATATTTCGCGGCCGATTCTCATTGAGGCAAGGCCTTCAATTGCAGATATTCAAAGTAAATTCATAAAAGTACTACATTTTTCCATACAAATCGAAATTTCCCAGGTGATTATTGTTGAGGCCGGGCCGTCGAATATGGATAATCGAAATAAAAAGATAAGACATAATATACCCATAGAAGTTACAAAAGGGGTCAAAGTTTAATGACCAAAATGTATGGAGTCTTAGGGAGAATACAGGGTGGTTACTCACACTTATGGAGGCGGTCCTCAGCAGGCGCTTGACGCCCCCGCCGTACAGGGTGGCCCAGGACTCAGCGGTGAACTTGCGCGAGCACAGGCGGTACAGCAGGTGAGAGTCGCACATCCTCAGGCCGTACACCAGCAGCGCGAGGTAGCACGCCACGAAGGCCTCGCAGAGCAGGATGCCCAGGCGGGGCGTATCGTCATCGCCGTCCCGTGCCACCAGGGCGCGCAGGTTTGTTACACCTGGATTTACCACACAGATTTAATTAATCATTTATTTGGCCACCTCTTTTTTTGTAAATACAGGCAATCCTCACTTAACCTCTGGGAGGCCAGGCCATTTCACGAAAATTCACTAAAAAGCACCACTTTGAATTTTGAATTGAATGTTTTGTGGATTAATTTTGAGCTATCGTATATTTTATTGACTGAAACATGTTCCTAGAACAATAAACTATGTACCAAAAAAACATTACTTGCATTATTTACGAAAAATTAATAGGTTTTACGATGTTTTAGTCGAGGAACACGCATTAATTTTGGCAGCTAAAATTCGCGGCAAAAATGACATTTCTCTGTCACAGATAAAATCGTTAAAAAATATTCTGGGGTTGCAAGGTGAATGAACTTTTGACCCATCTTATGGTGTAATGTTGGCGCAAGCGATTCTGACCCAGTTCTTCATACAAATTCTGTACATAGAAGGGCCAAAATCGCAGACAAACATTTTTTCGAATTATTTTCTCGCACATGCGCACAATTCACGCGCGCCCATGCGTTTCCGGCCTATTAGAGGTTAATGACCGAGTTCCGTCTCTGCTAGGCAAATTGGTCCAATATACAGTAAAATCAAGAAAAATTGAATCCATTTATAATATAATTTAAAACACAAATAAATAAATTAGCTCTCATCCGTACTAGGTATGTATTTGCTATAAGTGTTTAAGAGTGGTTGAGCATTTTTAGCTGTGTGGATGTCGATACTCCCACCGCCATTGTCACGGAGTGACAGGCCGTGCCGCGTCTCTCCCCACCTCGCATCCCAATGGTGGTGGGAGTATCGACACTCCACAGCTGCAAATCCAAAATTAAATTTTGTATGAAAAAAGTTGCGTAGTCATTCTTCTTATTCGTTTTTGTTTATTCTGAATAACAATGATAAAAATGAATAATTACTAAACATAGAAATACAATCAGCAAACATTGTAAAAATGATGTAGGGACCAAAAAAATTAAGTTAATTATATTCAGTAGTTGCCAGACTGATTTCATGGTTGAAATACAGTTTGAAAAGTTTAAGAAGTTAGGTTTTTTCGGTCCATTGAAGACTGATTGGCCCAATTTATCCCTATAAGGTTTTGCCGCTTAAGAAGTTTTTTTTCTAGTTCCTTGGAAACTTCTTAAAATGGTTTCATTGCATCAACAAAAGGATTGTTGGGGATTTAAAAATGTTGAGAATTTAAAATAGTAATAATAAAGTAGTACAAACCTGGCCATTTATTGGGGAGTGTGGTGACAGTGGAGGGCTCATCGGTGGACGAGTACCGCCGGTGCCTTCCTCCCATAAGATGGGAGCCGTGGGCGGATAGTCCACTTATTCTGGCCAGAGATTCCATTCCCACACTGAAATAACACACACTTGTTATGTTTGCATACTCAGGTAGCACCCTTTTGCCAAACCACCCGAGGAAAACATGGGAAGTAATGAACGGCTTGTTTGACGGTGTCCACGGAGATTTACATCTGTGTTGATGGGGAAGATTTCTTGAATGGCTACTATAATGTCCAGATAAAATGTTGAAAATTTCAATCAAGTCACCCCTTTCTCTTCTTTATTTTAATGTTGGTAATTATGGTTTCTTGTATCTCAGAGAACAATCATGCTAACAAAAGTTTTGTGTTGTATCTTGGCAAGTAGAAGGTTAAAACGTATTTACATCCAAAATGTACTCACGGATCGTGATGGGGATGAGAGTGTTTGACACTGAAAGTATCTGAGTCACAGAGACTCTGGTAGATGCAGGCGGAGAGCGCCACCGAGAGGTCTCTCAGGATGAATATCTTGGCCAGGTTGTTGGTGGTGCGGACGGGGTTGGACAGGCATATCATGGTCTGCAGCATGTCGTGCGCTTGAGACTGAAAACCATCACAAATTCAAAACATGAAAAAAGTAAAAAAGATGAGGGTTATGTTATCGAGGGACCTATTGAAGAGATAAACATGGTAGAATAACCACTGAATACATAATCACCGAAGAGGTAGCCACTGAAGAGACAACCACTGTATAATAATTTATTTATTTATTTATTTACGGACAAATAGTCCAATTAACAATATAACAATAACACGAACAGAAAAGAAAAAAAGAGAGATCACAATGAAAGGAGATTACATATAGATGCAGAGCATTGACAAAATACATATAATATAAAAGTACATAGAGAAGATAACTACAAGTAGCTTGAAGATGGATTTAAAAAGACTTTAAAAAACCACATTGCGTAACGACTGCCGAAAGTCATTTAGGCTTACACCAAAAAATTCAATGCTTTGATTTGTGTTGACAAGTCTCGACATTCTGGATAAAGGAGAATGATATCCATAATTAGTAGAATGTTGATTGAGGAACAGCAATTCATTATTTCGGAGTCTACGGGAAGGAATGTTGAACTGGATGAGTTGTAACAAAGCAGGTGTGTCAGTAATACTGTTGATAATTTTGAAATTGCATATTAGATCAGAGTCCTTTCTACGTTTTTCTAAAGAGGAAATGTTTAAAGTTTGTTCAATTTCATCATTCGAGTATTCTCCTCTTTCAAGTCCTAACCTCCAAGCAATTCCTCGTAGGAAGCGATGTTGTACAGATTCGATGTAACAAATGTGGACAGCATAAAAAGGAGACCAAATGACACTAGCATATTCAAGGTGAGGGCGGACCAGCGAACAGTAAAGAGTTTTAAGTGTATTTATATGTTTAAAGTCAGAGGTAATTCTATGAATGAAGCCGAGTAGTTAAGTTAAGTGATTTGTTTACGATGTTATTAATGTGATCCCGGAAAGAAAGTTTACAATCCAGAGTGACCCCAAGGTCCTTGATAGATGTGACAGTAGAGAGACAAACATTATTTAGTTTATAATCAAACTGAATAGGTTTTTTAGTTCTATAAAAGGACAAAATTTTGCATTTATCAACATTAAGTTCCATGCAGTTAATTTTGCACCAATCATTAAATGAGTCAATATCAAGTTGAAAAAGTAAACAATCAAGATGGGATTTAATTATCTTAAGAATCTTATTGTCATCGGCAAAAAGCCAAAAACGTGTGTGAGAAAAAACTTTAATGATATCGTTAATAAAAAGGTTAAAAAGAAGCGGGGCCAAATGGGCTCTTTGCAGAACGCCGGAAGTTACATCAATGTTAAAGGATTCAAAGTTATTTATTTTAAGCCTTTGTTTTCTATTACTCAAGTAAGAGTGAAAGAATGATAACAATGGGTCTCTAATGCCTATAGCATAAAGTTTGGCCATGAGAATACGGTGATTAACTTTGTCGAAGGCTTTGGAGAAGTCAGTGTAGAGGATATCAACCTGAGTGTTTGTTGTCTTCTGAGGCTTTAAGAATGGTATTTATAAATGACAGTAAATTAGTTGTTGTAGATTTCGCCGATCTAAATCCATGCTGTTCCTCGATCAGAACATTTTTGAAAATAGGAGTGATTTTCTTTGTAATTATCGACGCAAATATTTTTGGAATATTAGATATAATTGATATTGGTCTGTAATTTCCAATACTTGTTTCCAGACTTAAAAAAGGGTCGAATAAATGAAATTTTCCATGAGTCAGCAAATGTACCGGTTGATAGTGATAAATTGTACAACATAAAAATTGGGTTAGATAATGAACATTTACATTCTTTTAGCAAGATTTCTGGAATGTCATCAGGTCCAGTACTTTTTTTGTTAGAAAGATTATTTAAGGATTGGTAAACCTCTGCAAGTGAAATTTGGCAATCATTCAAGTCAATATTATAGTCATAGTTAAGTGGAGGGATGGTGCATGAAGCATCAGAATATACAGAGGAAAAGTGTTTAGCAATAAGATTGGCGATGTCGTGACCATTTGTAGCGTGAGTTTCATGATAATACATACTTGAAGGGAGATCATTATCTGTGCGCTTTTGTGCAACAAATTGCCAGAATTGTTTAGGATTTTTAAGTAATTTTGTCTCAGTGACTTCTACAAAAGACTTCTACAAATAATGACAGAATAAGAAGAATAACCACCCAAGAGAAAACCACTGAAGAGATAACCATTGAAGAGATAATCACTGAAGAATAACCATTGAAAAGATAATCACTGAAGAGATAACCACTGAAGAGATAATCACTGAAGAATAACCACTGAAAAGATAATCACTGAAGATATATAATCACTGAAGAATAACCATTGAAAAGATAACCACTGAAGAATAATCACTGAAGAACAACGACAGAAGAGATAACCACTGAAGAGATAATCACTGAAGAATAACCACTGAAGAGATAACCGCTGAAGAGATAACCGCTGAAGTGATAACCACTAAAGAAACAGCCACTGCAGCTAATCTGATAAGAGTGTGATGTGGGTCTGTGTGTGTGCTCATAGTAAGATCAACCCTTTATACTTCGGGTAAAATAGATCAAACATTTTCAAATACCGAAATTGTTTTTCAATCAGATAATCAATTTCGTTGGCCTGTCTGCAGCCTAGGGGTCAAAAGGTCTTATGTGAATCGGTGAAATCAGATCTCATTCCAATCCAAAGTACCAAAGAGGTAAATCGCACAAATTGATTTACCTCTTTGGTACATAACTAACTAACCTGATAATAACCCGCGTACAGTAATAATGTTATATTTTGCATTAGTCAGAAGTACACTGGAATATGCTTCGCCAATTTGGAACCCGCAATACAAAGTATACATAGATAGCATAGAAAATATTCAAAACAAATTTATAAAATATCTTACCTTTAAATTCAACAATAACTTTGAATGCACATTTCAAACATTGCAACAAAGGCGAGCAATAGCTGATTTGACATTTATACACAAAATTTTAAATAATAACATTGACTGTACCGAACTTCTTTCCCTAGTTAATTTTAATATACCCTTAAGACGTACACGTCATACAGAACTATTCCACACGCTTAATTACAAGACAAATGCAGCATCTAATTCACCAATCAATCGTGCTCTTCATAAGTTCAATATTATTGGTCTAAATTCCAACATCGACATTTTCTCTGATTCACTGCCCAAATTTAAAAAGAGCATCTTGCGAATATTATAATTTGTTCAATGCGCACACATACATACACACATACTCACACACTCACACACACACCTTCCCACTACATACATCACCCGGTAATTACTTAATACGCATACCATAAATAAGACACTACAATGAAACACCTAATAGGTACCTACCATGTAATATACTTATAAATTGTAATTTTTTAAACAAATTATCTTTTGTACTGTTTGTTTCTGTTAATAAATAAAATAAATAAATAAAAATAAATAAAGAGTTTCGTGAGAGGATGGACCGTCAAATTCAATTCTATTGTTGTTATTCTGTCCCTTGGTCCAACTCCAGTATTTGATTCACTTGCTCAGTCCTTCACCTCTTGGGTGTATTAATTATGCTATTATATAATTCTGCCTAGAGTATTAATACCTGCAGGTGTCTGACAGGGTCTGCCACCACCGTCTTGCTGCATGCGACCGATGCGGACAGGAGGGGCAGTGTGGTGGGGAAGGGCAGGGGACTGAGCAGCTGCTGGGGACCCTTGTCCTGCTGCAGCTCCTGCAGCAGGAGAATCAGCTCCATGCGCACCGAGGCCAGCCCGCCCCCGCCTGCGCCCTGGAGACTGCAGTATGAGAGGAGAGTTCGCAGAAGGGTCTCGTTTGCTGCAAATTAAAACAATAATAATAATAAATTCTTTATTCCAAAAAGCGGGGAGCTTAGCGAAATCTCACACATATGATGAATGTTGGATCTCTCAGATTCTAGGTAGACATAGAATCCTGAGTTGCTCGTGGTAGAGAGGATGCCTGATAATGGAAAATACAGTTTTAGGTTATTGGAGATACTAAATTAACCTTCTCGATGCCAGCAGTGGCCATAAATCTCTGAAATTACTATTGACCATGTAAATAGTGAAAGTTTGGTATCTTGGTGTTCCTGCAAAACCTAAAGCCTAGTAGGAAATTTGTTCTTACTCGATTGAGTAAAATAGATAAGCAAGAACAATGTCCATATGTGTGGTTTTACTAAAAAATATTGGCTCGACCTTTAGTGTATGCCGAACAGTTTAAGTGTGATCATATCTACATGCAGAAGAAACAGTGGCTTTGTTTAGGGAGTCTCGCATAGCTCGTTCATAAAAGAGTTTGAGAAAGAAAAGATATTGGGTGAAGGAGTGGTTGAAACAGTGCGCAAACCAAAGTCATGCACCCTTATTTCTGCAGTACGAAAGAAGTTTAAAAAATTCGATTCGCTGCAAATTAGCTCGAAGCAACCCAAGTTGCCCACACGGTGATTCTTAGCCGATATCGAGTAAAACCATTGCATAAGTTCGCGTGTACTGGGCTTTATAACGATAACATGCATGCTATCTCAGCGATCCCTCATGGTAACACAAAGTTTGTTTTGAATCTCGGCATGTCGAAGATTTAACCTGTAATCGGCCGGAGACGTGAATCCACGGGCAGTTTGTGCCCATGCGCGCGGAAAAACTTTCGAAAAAAAAATGTTTGTCTGCGATTTTGAACCTTCTATGTACAGAATTTGTATGAAGGACAAGGTCAGAATCGCTCACACCAACATTTCCCCATAAGATGGGTAAAAATTTCATTCACCTTGCAACCCCAGAATATTTTTAAATGATTTTATCTGTGGCATCAAAATGTCAAATTTGCCGCGATTCTTTCTGTCAAAGTCGATGCGTGTTACTTGACGAAAACATCGTAAAACCATTCAATTTACGTAACTAATGCAAGTAATGTTGTTTTGGTACATAGTTTATTGTTCTAGGAATGTGTTTCGGTCAATAAAATATACGATAACTCAAAATTAATCCACAAAACATTCAATTCAAAATTCAAAGTCGTGCTTTGTTAGGGAATTTCCGTGCTTTTCCTGGCTTGTGACAGGTTAACAACCTAGGTTGGGGTGTTTCTAACTTAAATCAACAGTTGTTGCGCTTTTCAGGTGATCGAAAAATCGAAAAAATCGATTTGATGCTCATCAAACATGATGACCTTTGAAATGTCTTTACCATAGTCAATTCCTTTTCTTTCTTTTGGTATGGGGGGTCAAAGGGGAACAAGCATCACGAACACAGACGGGTCCTGTGGACCTCACCAATCCCTGTGAGGAATGCATGGGTATTCGTTGTGCACATATTTGGATATATGCACCGCACCACATTAACACTTGGACTCTTCAAGGCCAACCCATGCAACATAAGAGCACAACGGCTGTGGGAGCACCTTATCCTATTGATCCCATCCTAATTCCTCATAAAGTTGGTCGAGTGTTCATACCTTTAAGCCATCTCTTTCTCCTGACGGCGCGCTGCACCTTAGCCTCGAAGTCGGCCTTCTCTTGCAGTAGGACCTGGTGCAGAGTGGGGCGCTCTGCCACAGGTTCCCGGTCCCTCTCCCGCTCCCTCATCATGGCCTCTACCAGGTCGGGCAGGTTAAGTTTGGCGGGCGCCTCTTCCTCGGAGCCATTGGGGCCGAGGTTGGTGGAGTAACCGCATAGCTGACGCAGGGCTTCCACCTCGCGCTCCAGCCAGATGTAGAGTTGGTAGCGGAGGTGGCCTCCTACATTGAAAAATAAGGGAATTAATAAAACGGAGCTAAAACTTTTCATTACTATGGGGCAGCACCGATTATAGAACAATTTTATTTTATCAGTTGACAGGAAGAGTGTTTGATGGTACTCACCGTCTACTTCGAACCCAGTGGCCAGGGTTGACAGTTCTTCCATCAGTATCTTCAGGCAGGCCACAAACTTGAGTTGCTGCGCCATGATGTCAACGGGAGGCGCAACCTTTGGTTCATTTTTCCCAGGCTCTGGCTTCTTGTCGTTGGTTTTTTCTTCTTTGGTATCCATCTTCATGGCCATGGGGGGTGTCTCTGAGCCTTCCGATCTGAACAAGAAACATACAATTATTACTTCACATTCTAACTTCTGCTGAATGATTCTTTTCTTATGTGAAGACAAAGAACAATCCTCCAAAATAGGGCAATGCGAATAATACTTAGGCGAAATAGATTTTTAAAAATCACTAAAGTAACTAAAATGGCTAACAGTGAAACAGATGCTGACCTTGAAGTGCACTTATGCTAATCGCATCTCCTAAATATTTATGTATTAATCCCTTTAAAATCCCAGTGCCATCAATAGTTAGATTAAATAAGAAATCTTGAAAGTAACTGAAAAATTCTTTGGAGGATAGCAATTAGAAGAATAGGCCACTTGCATCAAATTTTTTTAAATTTTTTTCCGGTTTAGGCAAATATTCTAAGATATTCTGTATTTTTATTTTTTTTTTAATCGTATTTTTGAAACCCTGGGGATTTTTTGAAAATTTCAATCCGATAAATCAGACCATTTTTTATAAACCGGAAAGACGGGACATAATTTTATAGGTGTGAAAAAACGATAATTACATAGCCGAAAATCATTGAAAAAAAAAAAACGTTTTCCACACGAATGGCACAGGAGAATAACGAGGCATACCAAAAATATTACATCTCATAAATATTTTTTTTCTTTGATCCATCTTATTGACCATAAATCATTATAATGAACAGCGTCTATATTACTAAATTCAATGTAATATACTTGTACTTGTAAATTATAATAATAATAAGAATATTATAAAATTTAATTTTGTTAAAATCAGCACCATAATCATTATAACTCTAAAACACGTACCGACATCATCTGCACGTTCTGAAGAGAACCCCGTAGATCATTAAAAGTACGGGGTTCTCTTCAGAGCATCTGTCAAAAAGTGAAACCAAATGATAAGTTCGCAGAGAACAAACAATAAATCTAGTGAACGAATTCAAAAATTCGCCTGAAATCAAAGTGATGCCATATAAAAAAATAAATCAGTGTGGAATTTAAAAAAAATAATAGGAACATTTTCGGAGACGGGACATTTTCATGTAGTGACGTCACGAGCCTAAATAATGGATTTATTTATTTAAAAATAACAAAAACTGTACATTTCTAAACAATTTTACCAACATTTTCTTAATCTTAGTAAAAATATCTATCCACATTATTTTTTCCAAGTCGTTATGAAATCCATGCAAGTGGCCTATTGGATGCTTACCCTTTCCCCTCATCATCATCCTCCCAATCCAATTGAAGCTCATCGTCCACCTTGGACAGGGCTTTGGGGGCTGAGCCCCAATCCATAGAAGGAGCTCCCCAGTCCATTGAGTCTGCCTTAGGGGCCTCTTCTGAAATTAAATAAAAACAAATTTACATCATCAGCCCGCAATAGTAGATTTATTCATCAAATTTTATTGAGTGAACGCTCGAGTCGCCGTGCGTTCTGTAAAAAATTACATTGGTTTCTGTGCATAATTAATCAAATTAAGAGTAAACAAGCAAACCTTTAGCCTTCACAACCGGAGGAGCGCCCCATTCCAGTTCTCCCGTATCGATTTGCGTGTCCCGCCTCTTGAGCTGTTTGGCGGGGCTGGTGGGCGGGGCGTGGTCGTCCAGGATCTTGGTAGGCAGCTTGCTGAGCACCTCCAGGGCCAGGGCGGGGCAGCCGGCCTTGAAGTGGCCATGCGCTGTGGTGAAATAGAGCCGGCGTTCCAGTCTGGTGATTCCTTCTTCACCTTCTTGGAGTAGACCAACTCCGCCACCCTGCAAAATGAGTCAAGTTTTTAAGTCTATAGAGCACCCACAATATATAAAAGAAAAGGATTGAAGGAATCCTATTGTACTTATAAACAAAGAGTTTTAAAGAACTAACACTAAAAGATCGTAGCACTTTTCATTACCGACTGAAGGAGAGATCTGTTGGATCATATAGTAATCAATTAAACTAAATGACAGTAGGTTTCAGTCAAGTTCCCAACCTAATGCTTTAAGTTTTTACTCCACAGAGGGCAATGATAGTTACTTTACAACAGTGAATATAAATAAATAATAACCTGTGTGGCGATGTACTGTCTGACCAAGAGGGGATGTGTCCTCAGGTACACATAGAAGTTGAAGACATTGGGATCCGCTTGGGGCATGGCGGCGTTGGACACGGTTTGTGGCTCGTTATCATCATAAGCCGGGTGCAGCTGTCCCGCGCGGGCTATTAGAAGAGTACCGAGGGAGGCGGAGTAGTCCCGCAGCATCCAGAGGGCCATGGAGCGGAGAAAGGGGTCCGGATGGGCGCGCAGCATGTCCTGGTTCTCACCCTGCTTGTCCAGCCTGGCAATATCACTTATTTAGTACATTGTTACATTTGCTCTGACAATGGGACACTGCAGAAGTCTGTAACTCTGATCGGAAAATTGGCTAAAGAAGGCTACTGGAACAAAACTTTGCCTAACCCCCAATCACAATAATAGAATAAAACCTACTTTATTTATGACAATTTTCAAAGTTATTAAACACATTACAAAAATGAACACCCAAATTGGCAGAGTCAAAATCAACTCGATTTTTGTCTATCTAACAAAAAGAGCATAAAAATAAATGTTTTCTTTATTTCTTACCCGAGAATTTCATCATACAACAGTACTTTGAAACTGTCTGGCATCTGGGAATCTGCATCGTATAGCCTGGCCACTACCATCGCCAGCTGAAGATCTTTCAGACGAGTCAATATTACCTGGAATAATATATCAAACAAAAATATAAGTAAAGACAGACAAAACCAATAAGGTGCAGATACTAAGTGGATTCTGAGAATTGAGTCCAAACTGTCCGAGCCAGTGGAACCATGGCATACTCAATTGGGGAATATTATGAGGCCGATGAGAATAGGAAAGGAGATGGGAAAGAGGAAGTTTAGAAAATGCATAACTTTTTTTAATGTGCTCCCAACCGCCTGGAACCGGTGAGACAATGGCAGCCCCAATTGGGGAATGTTGTGAGGCTGAAGGTAGGGGGAGGGGAAGGAGACAGGGAAGAGGAAGGTGGGAAAGTACTAGTCACTTCAGATCTAGTCACCAAACTTGGCTAATATTTCAAGCAATGTTCCAATTCTAAATGGTGGTCTTACACCAGGGCGATACTGAGTTTATCTTCCATAAAATTGTGAAAACACAAAATCAATTAAATAAAATGTATTTGCGCACGCCAGGATTTGAACCCGCGATCTCCGGATCGCTAGTCAAGAGCCTTGCCTCTCGACCACGGAGTCCGTCAGTCTATTCAGATCTAGTCACTAGCTTAAGTCAACCCAAGCAACATGTCAAGCATTTGCGATTCTGAAAAGAGGTCTCTCACCGGGGTAACACTGAGAATATCTTCCATAATGAATTTTGGCAAGAACAAAACATACTGATTTTTTAATGAATTTTGAATACTTCAGATGTGTACAAATATTAAATGCAAGTTTAACCCGTCTGCTTGGTTCAATGTATTCGCTCCTCAAAATCCAGAAGCCTCAGTTTCGCGCTAAAATTTTGAAACCGTCACTTTGGATCGAGATTGTAAAATATCTATGCAAGATAGCTTTCATATTTCAAAGACAATAAGAAGCATTATTTCGTTCTCTTTCTAGTTAAAAAAAAATACATATGTTTGCATGAGAGGAAGAGAGATATATAGCTTTTAAAATGTAAAGTCGCTCGGAACGTTTTTGGTCTTATGAAAGTATAACGCGATTACGTGTTTTGGGATGTATTTATTCCTAAACAAGCAGACGGGTTAACTTGGTTGGTTACCATATTTTGGTTGACAGCTAAAACGGGTAAAAATTCTTAAGAAGTTTACCTCCACAGCATCCTTCAAGGAGTCTCCGAGAAGGAAGAAGGCAGCCGCATGTTCAAACCTCTGCCTACTCAGCAGGGCATACGCGTTTGTCTTTGCAGCTTTTCGCCATCTGTCTTCCGCAAAGTTGTTGGCAAAGAACTGTAGGAAGAAAAACAATTTCAATGAATATTATGTATTTCTTATTTTTGAATGTAGCTATCATTTTGTGGTTATCCATTATAGAAAAATGAAACAATACAACTTTGTATAAACCACTTACATAATGCGTAAATCCTACCGGTTTCGGAACAAACGTTCCTTCTTCAGGGAAAGCTTATACTAATTTGACAGTTTCGAACAATGTTTTATTATGGTAGGGGTGGAGCCGTTGCTAGTTAATAATGTAGATTGGGTGGGTAGGTATTAATGTAGAGTGGGTGGGTAGGGGAACAAATCCATGATTGGGCTATAAGATAATATTTTTTGTTTGTTGATAATAGATTCATTATTTTTAAGGGATTTTTTAATTTCCAAGGCTTCTAAGTTATCCAAACGTTTTCCTTTATGATTAATATGAAGAAAATTTATCCCTGTATTTTTTTCAAAACTATGGTTATTTTATGTATTTTATGTAAAACATTGTTCGAAACTGTCAAATTAGTATAAGCTTTCCCTGTAGAAGGAACGTTTGTTCCGAAACTGGTAGGATTTATGCATTATATAAATGGTTTATACAAAGCTGTATTCTTTCATTTTTCTATTATGTATTTCCTTTGTGAGTAGGTACATCTGAACATACAAGCGAAATTCGACCCTTTGGAATAATATAGTTTCGTCTGTCAAGGTAATGTCATGCAATAATGAGATCTAAAGAAACTTACTTAAGAATTCATTACCGCATGACATTACCACGACAGATGGAACCTTGTATTCCAAAGGGTCGAATTATCAAAAAAAGGTTCCATACTATTTAACATAAAAAAATAAATAATTCTTACGTTAGTCATCTTCTCGTCCCGTTTGGAGCGGAACAGGCCCCACAGCAGTGCCTTCTTCCTCATGGCCAGGTAGTAGAGCGCCGCGTCCATCGGGTCCTGCCGCTCCTGGTAGGCGGCGCGGGCCACTCGCTCCATGCACGTGCGAAGCAGCTCAGGGGTGCGAACCCACCAGCCGGCGCCTAGGGAGATAATAACTTCGATTAGAAGTCACTCTAATTTTGACCGCCATGCTAACTTTTACCAAAAAATAACATTTCTCCCAAGTCAATCAACAATTGAGACTTATGCGCATGCGCGAGAAAATAATTCGAAAATTTGAATAAAATTTTCGACCAAAACTTTTTGTCTGCGATTTTGGCCCTTCTATGTACAGAATTTGTATGAAGAACACGGTCAGAATCACTTGCGCTAACATCATAGATGATATAGCCACTAGTTTCATTCACCTTACAACCCCAGAATATTTTTAAAACGATTTTGTCTATGACATCGAAATGTCATTTTTGCCGCGAATTTAACCGTCACAATTGATGCGTGTTCCTCGACTAAAACATCGTAAAACCTATTAATTTACGTAATTAATGCAAGTAATGTTGTTTTGGCACATAGTTTATTGTTCTAGGAACGTGTTTCAGTCAATAAAATATACAATAGCTCAAAATTAATCAACAAAACATTCAATTCAAAATTCAAAGTGGTGCTTTTTTAGTGAATTTTCGGGAATTTTCGTGAAATGGCGTGGCCACTCAGAGGTTAAGTAGTTTCCAAGTAGTAGTACAAAGAGTGAAACATTGTCTTTTTGCGCAAAAAAAACCAGGGACTTTTTTTTAATACCTACTGCATGTGAGTCCCAATTTCTCCCAACCGTTTGGAGCTAGTGGGACCATTGCACCCTCAGTTGAGGAATGCTGTAAGGCTTAAGATATCGGGGAGTGGTAGGAGATGAGGTAAAGGAAGATAGGGAAGTACTTGGCTATTCAGATCTAGTCACCAAATGCGGCTAAAGCCATTTCAAGCAACTTTGGATACTGAATGGCGGTCTAACACAAGGGTGTACTCAGAGTATCTTCCACTCTGGAATGTACCCCAAACGTACTAAATATTATCATTTTGACTTCCGGATTGTTAGTAAAGAGCCTTACCCCTCAACCATGGAGGGCATCAAAGACTAAAATCATCTACACTTATTACTCCAATTAAAGTTCGTCGGTGCATGCATATCGATCATTCAGTTAATTAGTTAGAGTATGTGGCTATATGTAAAAGTGTATGGTCCATCTGGTACAATACTCAGATTACTCATAAACATGACCAAATCAACCAATCATTATGGTGCAGAAAAAATTGTAGTGAAATAATCAAAATATCGATGTTTTTTGGGTTACTAGTACGAAATTTAAAAATTTCAAACAAATATACCGGACCATTATGCTTTCCGGTTTTATTTTACAGCATATTTGATAATAAATATGTTGACGGTGAAGCAAACTGTGTATTTGAATGTACTTATTTTTTTACATAAAATTAACATGGGGATGATGTCTAAGGAACTGAAAAGAAAAATACATTATAATAACGAAACACACGGTCACGGGACAAGAAATTCAAAGCAAATTAGACTGCCGACAAGAAAAAAATCAAGCACCCAGAAATCTCTGATGTACCAGGCCGTTCAACTGTATAACAACATCCTGAATGAAATTACTGAGATAGAAAATATAAATAAGTTTAAAAAAGAATTACGAAAATATGTCTACCTCAATTATTAATGTCTTTATTTGTGTGTAATATTTAAAGAATGATTATGTTTGACAACCAATGTAAATGTTTATATCTTTATAAAATATTAGCACACACAAAGATGTGAGCTAACTTAAGATTAATAAATAAATAAATAAATATTTAACCCCTCAGAAAATCGCCAATTTGCACTTTAAATGTCTTAAACGAAATGACATTTTACGAAAACTTTGTGTTATTACTGTTTCACAATTAATGCTCTATAAATGAAACATTTCTGAACGTAGCCGAATAGTAATAACTGTTTTAGACAGGTTACAAAATAAGCTTTCGAATTATTGTATCTATAATATAAAAATGAATCGCTAAATTTGTAGGTTAGCGCAAATCTCGAGAGCGGCTGAACCGATTTCGCTAATTCTTTTTTTAGAATATTCCTTGAAGTTCGAGGATGGTTCTTACGGAGAGAAAAATTAAGAAAATTGCGCAGAAAATTAGATAATAACAGAAAACATCGCACGTTTGACAGTTCGCGTGTTAGAGAATGACATTTTGCAAATTAATGAATGATTGTTCAATCAGGATTCTATTTTTGAAAAGTTGAAAAATTTATTTAAAGTAGGTACGAGGGAAGGTGGAGGTGATGGAGTGGGAACGCGAGAGGGGAAGAGGACGCAGGAGAAGAAGGAGAGACGGAAGGGGAACGGGACGAATGGGAAAGGACACTCAGGGAGAAACAATTTCTTTATTAAATGGCAGAGCAACGCGTGCCGGGACCAGCTAGTTATAAATAAATATTAATATTTGTAAATATTAAAATTTAGAATGCAAACATTAAAAAAATGTCAAAATGACTCACGTGATGTATTTATGTAAAAACGGTACTAAAATCACAGATTATGTAAACAACAATACTTATTCTATTGTATAAATGTGTAATAAACACTTTTGTCACCTCACTTTTCAATCATTTCATATAAAAATGTTTAATAAAAATTAACAATGTCGGGAGCGGGCGACCCGCCCGTGGGAAATTTGGCGGGTTAAATTATCTGTCAGACTGCGCGTCTGACAGAATGTTCTTTTTAGGTATTTCTATGGACAACTTGAATAGAGATGTGCAGCATGATTCACTATCGACCTTTCACTTTTTAGTTTACGGATGTAACTAAAACAATAACGGAGTTACAACGGTTTCTATGGAGACACACGCGTTGACGAGTAAACACGCTTATTGTACTTGACTGCTATCGTTATTTTAACGAGTATACTTGCTTACGTTGCTGAGGGGTTAATATGTAAAGCCCAGACACATGTAAATAATACTGGATTTATAGTGAGAAATCAAAATTGTTTTCCTCATTATCTCAAAACTTAGTATTTGGAGATATCTGACTAATCAAGTGGACGATCGGCATATAGAGAGTGGGGAGTGGATCAGCAACATACCCAGCTCCTTGAGGTTGGCCCACTTGGGCTGTCCCTTGGCGTAGCCGGGCACCAGCATGAGCAGCTGCTCAGCGCTGTCCGAGTGGAAGGCCCAGGCGATGTTGGCGCTGCCCACGCCCTTGTGCTGCAGCGGGGCCCGCGCCCCCAGCGGCAGGCAGCGCAGCAGGTAGCCAAAATGCTTCATGGCCAGCAGGAAGCGGAGACCGCAGTCATCCAGGGCATCTGGAAAATTAAACAAAATTTTAATTATTCAAAGTAAATTACATTGACAAAAGCAAAAAAATATTCCAAACTGTCTTAACCTCTTATTCGCCGGAGAGGCGCGGATGCAAAAGGGTTCGTGCAAAAAATATTTCAAAAAAAATATGTTTGTCTGCGATTTTGACTCTTCTATGTACATAATTTGTATGAAGGACAAGGTCAGAATCGCTTGCGCCAACATGTACCCATAAGATAGGCAAAAATTTCATTCACCTGGCAACCCTAGAATATTTTTAAATGATTTTATCTGTGGCATCAAAATGTCAAATTTGCCGCGATTCTTTCTGTCAAAGTCGATGCGTGTTACTTGACGAAAACATTGTAAAACCTATCAATTTATGTAATTAACGCAAGTAATGTTGTTTTGGTACATAGTTAATTGTTCTAGGAACGTGTTTCGGTCAACAAAATATACAATAGCTCAAAATTAATCCAAAAAACATTCAATTCAAAATCCAAAGTGGTACTTTGTTAGGAAATTTCCTTGTTTTTTATGGCCTTTGACGGGTTAATACAAAACAATTTTTTTTTACGGAAAATGTGAGCAAAAAGGAAAACTTTACACTAAAAATATATATAGAATGAAACAAATACTTTGTTAAAAACCACTTATTTTTATTTATATTCGTCGACCGGTTTCGGTTGAACTCAACCTTCTTCAGGACAATAAACTTATAAACTATATTATAAGTTTATAAGTTTGTTGTCCTGAAGAAGGTTGAGTTCAACCGAAACCAGTCGACGAATATAAATAAAAATAAGTGGTTTTAAACAAAGTATTTGTCTCATTCTATATAATGTCAAGCCACAAAGTGTTTGCTATCTACGATAACTAAAAATATATCTTTATTGTAAGAAATTTGAAGTCGGGGACGCCCGAGGAAGACATGGCACGATCAAGTGAATCAGATACTTGAGACGGGCCATGTCAAAAGTCAGAATAATAGAAGAGTATGTATGAGACGATGTATGAATGTGAGTGAGGCAAAGAGTGTGTGCCAAGACCGAGTTATTTGGCGGTCCGTCCTCTCTGCCTACCCCTGCGGAGAAACGGCGTGATGGTTAGTTAGTTAGTTAGTTAGTTAATTTGCAACTAGGTATAACTAAAAAAACAAGTTAAGAGTTTATAGTGTACTTTAGTTTATAAATTAGATAAGTATATAAAATTAACAACAGAAAAAAATATATACCGTAAATAGGTAATATTCGTACGTAAAGAATAGAAATTGTTTAAAGTCGAACAAAATATAATTATAATATATAGATTTTTGCTCAATCATATCAGCAACTAATATGTATTGTCAACAGATGTCTCCATGGTTTCATTTATTTATCAATATACGTATAGATTCCTGTTTTACCAAGTAAACATTTTCCTTCATGTAACAGAGTGATATTTATGTAGATCCCAGTCTCAACCAATTTTATTTAGTTTTTATGAGACTGAATTTTTTCTCTTCAAATTTGCAAACTCATCAAACAAGAGCTTGTGACCGAAGTGTCCTAATGTTTTTAATATTTTATAAAAGGAAAATATTTGATAATAATAAGAGTGTTAATAATAATAGTCTTGTCGCAAAGTATCTAAAGTTTCATTAACCAAAAGTAGTAATATGCGTTTCAGGAATTTGTATAAAGAAAAAAAAATTTAAAATGACCAATTGTTTTGATTGAACCAAGGGAGCAGAAAACAATATTAGAGAATTTGCTCGGGCCTATCTAAAAGCATTATTATCTAGCTTTATTATTATGAGCATTAAAATTGGAAAATTTGTGCAGCATCACGTAGAAAAAAAAATTAAATAAGAAAAACATAAATTACCTGTTCCAACATCATCACCCTGCGGTGTTCCTTGCAGATTCTCTTTGGATATGGCTGTCTTAGCTGCGTCTATCGCAAACCTCTCGGCGAAATCGGTTTTGGATGTAGACACGGTGTCGGCCAAAGCTAGGAGATGCATCTGATCCAAAGAACTGAGGCCTGGTAGATGGGTGTGGGTGAGGAGACGCGATAGGGCCCTTCCTGAAATACAAAATGGAAATAAAAATATGTACAAAAGAAATGTATTCAATTTGGTTACAGTGAATTGTTGTGACAAAAATCCATTGGTCCCCAAAGACGTTACATGCTGTAGACGGTGACCAGACAACTCAGAATGAAACCAACTCAGAAGCATCTCAGAAAGGTCATTAAGAGTGATGATAAAAAAATATGGTTAAATAGGTTAACTTAGGTTAGGGTTACGGGCTATTTTAAAATTATTTTTTCATTGCTTTTAATAATGACCTTTCTGGGGTGTTTCTGAGTTGGTTTCATTCTGATTTGCCATGGAACCGCTGTAGACGCGGGGTAGAAATCGGGCGTCCCCTAGAGTTTATCCCCTCGGTCATACCCTCCATTACGGCATGCAAGAGGCCTTCTTGTCGTATTACATGGCCGATCCATCTTGCACGCCTTTCGGACAAGGTCCTGAGCAGGTGCCTTCCTCCTTCGATTCTTTGGAGAACCTCCTCATTTGTAATGTGGTCTCTCCAGGAAATTCCTAATAGTCTTCTATAGGACCACATCTCAAAAGCCTCTAGTCTCCGTTTATTTCTTTCGGATAGGCACCATGTTTCGCAGCCGTACATCAAGATACTCCATACATAGGTCTTGATGAGGAGTATTCTCAGTTTTAGGTCTATATTGTTCGATTCTGTTATTTTCGTCTTATTATTTTGAAGGAACAAACGTCCAAATAACTCAAGGGAGCATCCATCTCTGAGTATAATTAAAAGGTCAGGTGTGCAAAATTTCATCAATATCGGAATAAAACAATAGATTTGCATAAAAATCAAGTCTTTGCCCGCCCGCCAAAAACACAAACTTTCTTTTATATTAAAAATTTACAAAAAATAATCAACAGTTATATCAAGAGGGCCATAGAAAATGCCATCTTTTCAAAATAAATGTGTTATTCTGACCTTGTCTAGGGCCAAAGTGTGACAGTCCTTGTCTTTCGGGAACCGAGGGTCTTCGATCTCCTCGCCTCGGACTATCCGGGTCTTCCTGCAGCAGTTCATCCAGGTCGTCTTCTCCGGAGAGGTTGCCGTCAAACAGCTCATTGTAATCCTGGATTACAAGAGAAAAATAAACAAAGTTTCCAAAAACCGATCGGACAACTCAGAATGAAATCAACTCAACACCTCATTAGATAGGTTATGTGATGAGATATTTTTCAATTTTTTTTCATTGCTTTTAATGACTTTTCAAAGATGTTGAGTTGACTTGATTCTGAGTCGGCATTGAGCATTTGCCAATGGGGGCAACCAAAACCTCTGAATTACTATCCCTGATGTGACAGTGAATAAAATAGTGAATTTATTGTGTACCCAAACATGTAAACATAGCCTTGTAATACAAGTTTTCTTTTGCGTCTGGTTATGTCAATGGATACCCAATATTATCTATTATAAATATTATCATCTTCGCTGTCCACGTTAATTTGCTACTAAATTGTCAATATGGGTATGAGTATTCGTTGTCATTTTTCACTCTGTTGACACTTTTTATAACTAATCCTTTTACTGAGCCAAGGGTAATCCAGTTTGATTCCTCTGGCTTGATGGACGCTTGGTGGCTATTCAAATGAGAGTTGCATTGGGAAGAGCGTAGTTGTGCATTTGAGGAGTGTTGAGCAAAATTTTTTATATTCCTAAGAGCAATGCTAATTATCTTCAAAATGTGTTTATAAGAAGCTGTAGCACTTTCAATAGGTTATGCACAGACATTGACATGTTTAACACGAACCTTGCTAACTTCATAAAATTCGTAAAAAGTAATATTCAACGGAAAACTTAATGTTTCATTAATTCCTTATCTTTCTTTTTCATTTTTCATATTCATTTTTTTTTCATTTTCATTACATTTTCTTTTTTGATTTCAGCAGTTTGCATTAAATAACCTCTTCAAAAATTTTACAGTATATATTACCCTTGAAAATACATTTTTTGTAGATTTAAGCGAGTAGATGCACTTTTTCAGAACTGTTTATATTACATACATATATTGTTTTGTTTGTTTTTCTTTTTATTATGGTCTCAAATTTTTACGTCGTTATTTTATTGGTCAATGATATGACTATCTCTAACACTGTTATATATGATCTTGTAATGACTGTTTATAACGCTAACAAATAAAATAAAATAAAAAATTTCAGCTCAACAGTTGATCAGTAGGATTGGGAACAACGGTCATCAGAGGGGATAAATGTTGCAGTTCACCTTAGCTTCTTGCTTGGTAGTGAGATGTCCTGGTCTTTCCTTATCAGCTACCAGCAGTGTCCACAAGGGTAAAGGAGGAACCGTATTGATTTCTGTATAATCCAGCTGAAGTTCTTCTGGTATTTGCTATGTGAACAAATAAAACATTGTATTTTCATTCTTAAAAAATAATTCAAGGATGAAAGTTAGATTTTCAGGAAGTTTCCGTAATAATAATATTCAATAATTTTAGTTGCACGCTAAACAAGCGTTTTTAAAGACATAATTTGTGTATAAACAGCTTAAAAACTAACTTTCACCCTTTTAAGACAAAGATAGATGAATGTAAAAATAATACAATGCAGCGGTCGCCAAATTTTAGGACCTCACGGACCATTAAATTCACAATTTAAAATCTCACAAACAGGATTTTTTAGTGTTAAATATATAAATGAGAAAAAAATGATCAAAGAACACATAAAATTAATTGTAACAAAATTACAAAAGCTTTATTAATACCTTAAAATTGTAAAACAAAACAATTAAGTGATGGTTTAAATAATGTCCACATTTCTCAGTGGACCAGTAAATTTTTCTCATGGACCACCACTTTGGTGACAGCTGCAATTAAAGGTCCAACAGGCAAATAACAATCAGTGAAACTTTCTTAGGGGTCGTCCATTAATCAAGTGATGTTTTTTAGCAACTTTTTAACCCCCCCCCCCCTCCCCCCCTGGTGATATGTGGTGAGGTTTTAGACTAACCCCCCCCCCCCGCCCCCAAAATCACATGCATTTTTTAGTACAAAGTATTTTGAAATTTTATGAATATTATCACAAAAAATAAATACACGTGATATCTCATTATACCCCCCCCCCCCCGTTCGTGATTTTTTCCGAACCCCCCCCTCCCCCTTTCGAGCCTCACGTGATTAATGGACGACCCCTTAGAAGGTTTTCCAAGAAACCGGAAACAAAAACCTTTATATTTTGCGGGATAAATTTGTGTAATTTTTAAATTTGATTCTAAGGAAATTTAAAAAAACCGAAGTTCTGAAGCATGAGAACTTCTCATGAGAAAACCATGTAAGCGAGTTTCACTGAATTTTGTAAATTTTTTTTAAGCTCTTCTTATTGTTTAAATGTAAAAATTATTTCAAATTGAATTTGGCAAAATTTAAGTCGTTTGTTTTTCGAGTAAATAATATGGACATCCTACCATTTCTTGAAAACTTTGGCGCCGGCTTCACAGAAAATATGACTTTTCTAATGAAACTGAAAATTAGATGAACATATACGGTGTGACATTCAATTTGTACAGACTACGTGCATATTTAGCGGCGTAAACAAGATGCTCGGAAGCATCCAATAAATAATATAGCAGTGTTTTAACACGAAATAGATATTTAGGTGCGGCATACTCACTTTACAATATTTACTTTTAGCAATAATAGAATCTAATATTCCGCTAGGAAATATCTCGCCAAAACAACGATGAAATATTTATAAATGATTTGTAACATTCATTGCTTCAGAATTTTGATATCGATAGCAAACAGTGCCGGCAAGCAAATTGCTTTTGGTTACTTGCTCCGTCATGCCATTAAAAAAGCTATGCATGAAAACATTAAAAATAAAAAATGGGAAAAAAGCTTTTTTTTCCAATTTGAAAAATTAATTGATTAGCATGATATTACGTGAAAATCTATTTCACTATGGAAACATGACACAAAATTATTGTCATAACAAATAACATTATTGCAATGATACATGACATGATGATTGCCTGTTTTTCTATTTGGAAGCAATAGTGTTTCATGTAACAAATGTTTCAGTGAAGAGATCTAGGAAGAAAGATATCACCTTATCCATTTGAGAAAATTCACTTTTAAAAGACCAAATATTTTTTTCAACAAATTTGTGAAAATATTAGTTTATTCTTTTTTGTCATCAGAGTATGTGTTTGCTATCGATTCTAAAATGAACAAGGTGAGAATTTTGTATAGTTAAATAGGCAAGAACCAATGTTTTCAAACAAGAACAAGAGCTTTTTTCGTTATGTGTTTTTGGGGTGTTATGCCATGTTGTGCTACCTCCTTCTTTAGCCAACGTTTCGGACATCGTTGCAGTGTCCATCATCAGGGCAGATCCGGTAGATGTGTCTGCCGGATCTGCCCACAAAATGTGTACACTGCAACAATGTCCAAAACGTTGGCTAAAGGAGGTAGCGCAACACGGCATAACACCCCCAAAACACATAACGAAAATACTTTTGGCCGTGAAAATCTTAAAACGTACAAGAACAAGAACTGTTCAGGCGGCAATGTGAGATGGGTTGCATTTACCAATAATACAAACAAAATCATTGCTCGGTAAAAGAAATCTTTACAATTAATCAGCGTAAGCCAAAAAATGATAGTGCTTCAATTGGAAGCAAAAAGCCCGTTGCTTCACAATCAAAATTAGGTAGGGTGTTGCAAATCACAAAACAAAAGAAAAGATTGGTTCAGCCAGATGAAATGAGTGAGAAGAGACTTACCTGTACATTATCCAGAGGAGAAGCTGCCCCCGCTACATAAGACACAGACAGCGTGCGAGATCTGGACCAACCGCGCTGTAAATCAAACATGCTCGTACTGCAGACAAACTCAGCCGTCGCCTCCTCTCCTCTCACCGCCCTCTCCTTACAAACTGTGATAAACGTGATTGAAGTCGCAACAGAGACAAATCTCACTCAAGTCGCAACAGTGCAAACACTCAATAGTGAGAATACTAAGTGACAAGACTCAGTAGTGAGAAACCAAATATATAGTGAGAAGCCACAAAATGTGTACACTCAATAGTTAGAAGCCTCAACATGGGAATACTCCAAAGTGAGAAGCCTCAGTACAAGAACACTCAATAGTGAGAAGGCTCAGCTTGAGAACACTTAACAACGAGAAACCTCAACACGAGAACACTCAATAGTGAGAAGCCTCAATATGAGAATACTCATTAGTGAGAAGCCTCAGCGTGAGAACACTGGATAGTGAGAAGCCTCAACATGAGAACACTCAATAATGAGAGGTCTCAACATGAGAACACTCAATAGCAAGAAACCTCAACATGAGAATACTCAATAATGAGAATTCTCAACATGAGAACACTCAATAGCAAGAAACCTCAGCATAAGATCACTCAATGATGAGAAGTCTCAACATGAGAACACCAATAGCAAGAAACCTCAACATGAGAACACTCAAAATAGAGAAGTCTCAATGTGAGATCACGCAACAGCGAGAAACCTCAATATGAGAACACTCAATATCGAGAAACCTCAGCATGATAACACTCAGTAATGAGAAGATGCAACCGAGACCTCACCAAAGTGAGTATAACACACGGTGTGGCAAGGCTTGACAGTGAGAAGACTCCATGGTGAGAAAATGCGACAGTGAGATGACACCCCAGTTAGAAAATCGTTTTAAAATCGTGATTGTGACGAGACGGAAAGAATGTGATTTAATTAAAATTGATGGTGAAAGAGAAAAAACTCTAATGTAATGTAAAAACATTTAGAAAATGATGGCGATCTCACACAATAAATTATTGAAATATACTTTGAATAGTGAAAGCTAATTGTGAAAGAAAATGTACTTGTAAGAAAAGTGAAACTAAAGCTGTAAACCCAGCTTGTAAGAAGCAATTTGTGACTGCCAATTTGTCTTTAGAGATAAATTCAAAATAAATAAACTAACATACAATAGGATAAAATAAAGTGCTTAAAAAGAAGCAACTTGCAGGTTAATAAAATTTCTCATGGTATGTTCATTACAATATAGATTAGATTTTTTCATAACATTTGTTGAGTTCATAATTCTAATAATTTTACATGCATTTATTTCATTTAAAAATTCAGTCGAACTGTCTGATATTAATTTATTTAAATTGAGGATATGTGAAAAAACTGTACTAAATCCAATGTAAATGCTGTGCAAGAAGTACAAAATGAGTGCCAGCATTTCAAAACTCTGCATAAATAAATAGGATACTTAAATAATAAAAATAGATCTTCCCTTATTTGGTAAACTTAAAATAATTATAATCTGCTTGTTCATAGATGGCGGTAATTTAATTATTTTAGGTAAAAACCCTTTTTGCGAGTTATGTTCTAAAATATTAAGAAGAATTGTTTGTTTGCGCCCTTAAATATGCATTATGAATATGAATGGTTTTGTCTGTATAAAAACCAAATTCTGTATAAAAACCAAATTCTTTGATGGGGGGTACAATTCAATATTATATTTGCAAGCATTTCTTGGAAGAATTCAGTTTTTATAAGGACAAAACTATTTACAAATATTCATATTTTCAGGCCCAAACTCGATAATTCATCTTAAGGGAACGTACCCATACTACATGACCTGTTCAGGGGGGGGGGGTCATCAAAATACCACGCTTGGTCACAACGGGGGGGGGGGGGTGCTTAGGTTTTTATCACATAGTCAATCTAGAAATCTCGCATTTTTTTCGGCTACGAGGGGAGGTTTTTAAGTTCGCGGAATGGGAAGGTAAGTGATTAATGGGGGTACCGCTGAATTAGGTACTAATTGAACAACTCATTTTTAGGATAAACACCAGGTTTTATCGTAATTAGGTCATTAGTCTTTGAGCTATCGTCGACCAAACACTTCAATCGGGAAGAAATTGTGAAATGTGGAGAAAATTGAGTTCCGCGCTGTTATAAAGTTCCTTTAAGTTAATTTAAAGATCGGAAAAATGTATTAGGTGAATATGTTGAAAACGAAAAATAATTTTGGTTTTTATTTCCACTCCTTACCCAATCCGCAAACTTAAAAACCCACCCTCGTACATTCAAATAAGTGAAAAAGTTCAGGGAACGTGTTTGTTGAAGATAATTGAGATGAAAAATGTTTATAAAAATAACAAGACTTTCGTTTCCATAAATTACATTCCAGTTTCAATATATTTTGACATAAGTTTTATCTTGATAATATTTTTTCCACTTGTAATGCATGCACTCTTGCTGTCACGCAGCAAGCGCCGTATTAATAAAGACAAATATAAGCCAAATAATGCATTTTTTATTTTTTGTTAGCAAAAAATGATTCGAACCCATATTTATGAAATACTACGTGAAAACTGTAGGGGGGGGTCTTGGAATATACTACACGTGGTCACCGGAGGGGGAGGAGGGGGGGTAAAAAATTGCAAAAAGTGTGTCACGTAGTATGGGTACGTTCCCTAATATACATCATAACTTGCAAAAAGAGTTTTTTTTAATAATTAAAATACCGCCATATACAAACAAGCAACTTATAAATAAGAATTATTTTAAGTTTATCCTTAACACATTTATGTTGGAGATATTACATAATGTATTAATTTATTAAACAAAATACTAAAAATTATTTGATTAATACAATAAATAAGTATTTTTTCTCATATTAAACATTAATTTTCAGTTTACTACTACACATAAAAAAATGATAAATATAGCTTTGGTTTACAAAAAATATTTTCATTCAAAATTTACTAGAAAATTCAGAACGGATTAAGTTATTATATTATAGTAATAGAAACAGTTAAGTTTTTTACAGTAACATATTATATTATGTTTATAATTTGGTGATAGCGAAAAGGATAGAAAAGAAGTTAAAATAATTGAGGTTGTAAGTCATAATCACAGTTTAAGCTATTATTACGCTTACAACTTCAGATCCATTGCTTGTTCTAAAGTAGTTTAGACAATAGGCAGTATCTATTTTCAAGCCGCAGAACTAATTATAACATTACGTACTAGACGTACCAACACAATGTTGGTTCTAGAAAACATCACATAACACAACATTTATTATATTATTATGTGGCAAAGTTACTGGGGAAGGATTCTATTAGATTGTCGCATGAAGAAAACACATGGTTGTCGATGTTCCACTCTCAGTAAATGATAACTCCGTGACTTGTATATAGGAACCCCATTTGAAGGACATTTCTTGACTTGTTCAAGGCTTTTCTAGGTAGCCTATCAATTGCATGTTGACTATAAATAAGATACTCTCAAAATCGCCCTTGTTAGAAAACAACAATCAGAATTGAAACATCTCCTTGAAACAGTTTTAGCTGGCTAATTAAACACAACGTCATCTACTGGATGGTTATGCAACCTTTATAACCACCACCATCTTTGGGTATCGCGAGAGACAGACAGACAGACGCCGCGGAGGACTTTAATTAATAATACGAAGAGATGGTGCGAAAGATTATAATAATGTGCATGAAATGCTTGAGGTAACTAACGTATTTAAGTTGATAAGGATTAATACTAAATCAGTCTAAATAACTTTCCAATTACCGCATTGTACGTGACCATTTTTTTGACAGAATGGATATGGTAAGCTCTCCGTAAAATATAGATATCGCCAACAGGCAGACAGACAGACGACACGGAGGATTTTAATTTATAATATGTAGTGATGTAGAGAAGGGACGATAGTAAGCTTTTCGTAAAAGATAGATATATGCCACCGCGGACTTTTTTGTAGATCTATAAAATAGAATATCTCATTGTGCATTGTTTTGTTATATCTGAAAGGGATTAGGCAGTGTTTTCGATGAAAGCTTCCAGGCGGCTTGACCTTTTCCGACGATTCTAACAATTATCGTTATTTTTCAACCAATTTACACACAACCTTAACAAATTATATACCTAAACCTTCCCCACGAATCACTCTATCTATTGGTGAAAACCTAATGCAAATCCGTTCAGTAGTTTTTGAGTTTATCGCGAACAGACAGACAGACGACGCGGAGGACTTTAATTTATAAAAGTAGAGATAAGTGTAACTCAATGAGAACTTCAACACAAATTTTTAAAAAAATTGCACACTTGACCAGTTTTGTCTAGTTTGTAGTTGGAAGTAGGATTATAGAAATCTTATACATAAAAATCTCGTGTCACGGTGTTTGTGGTCGCACTCCTTCGAAACGGCTTGACCGATTTTTATGAAATTTTTTATGTACATGGTAGGTATGAGAATAGGCTTTAAACATAGACATATGAATATTAATAGATCTGCCCTAAGCGATAAAAGCGTATTATTTCCCCCTTCCCATACCGGTTCCATTGGAACCGGCTGGGATCGAGTATGGCTTCGCGTGAATCTAAAAAATGTGATGTCATCATTCTTCTGCGAGCCAGCGTCGAGCACTCATCGGTGCATTTTACGAAATAACACGGCAAAAATAGTGGCTTGTGTTTTGAAAACGTGTAAAAATAGAAGTGAAAAAGAGAATAAACCCAATTGTCGTATTACATTCCATAGGAAAGCATTATTTTACTTTATTATAAGCTTATTCAGATCACATAATATGGTCATTTTTGTAACACACACTATCACTCGAGATACATGGCGTGTGCTCGTCGCTGTTTTGTGGGGTAAGTAAATTATGAAACATTTGTAAAAGTGTCTTAACTAAATACGTCAACAAAATATTGGACCATGAAAATAGGCGAACTTTACTTTGCTGTATTTGGAATTTGTAAATTTGTTCATTTCGCAGCGAGCAATTCGCGCTCCCATGTAAAAAGGTCTATTCATTAAAGAGCAGAGTTTACTTTTAAGAACTAAATGGTGATATTATAATGCGAGATGCCCATATACTCTCAGATTGAGTTATTGACGAATCACATATCACCGAATTCATCTTCCCGCTCTGCGCCCCGCTGTAGTTGGTTTCTTCCCCTCACCTTTATGTTCTGGTCTATTAATATTTATATGTCTATGGCTTTAAAGTATATTTCATACCGCTAGGTGATTAGGGTGTCCCTACCCAGAAAAAAAATTCTATTTTTTTGACAACTTTTTTATTTTTAATTTGTCATCAAAAAATACCTATATGTAAACCCAAATTTTAACCCTCCTACCCCCCACACTCACATTTTTAAATTGCGATTTTAGTATTTTTATATGAACAAATTATTTATGTTGTTGAATGTCGCTACGTCCGCATTCGCATCGAACTTTCATCCACACATGCCCAAGACATTCACGAGAAGCGTCGCATCATTTTGATATTTCATTCGGCATCATGTTCTCGGGTGGGCAAACCATCGAGCTTATTTGTGTTGGTTAAAAACGGACTGACAAAAAGTATCGTACACTCAATTGCTCTTCGAAATTCATATTGATTTTCTTTATTTCATTTTCCTACTTTAGTTGGTGTTTTTTTGCTTTTATCGGCGGTCATCGTCTACAGCGCTCCAATCCTCTTTCTGTCATAGATCCCATCCTCACACACTTACAATACATTAGTTATTTTTTATTTAACAACCAAAATATTCACTAGAAATAATTCATATGGCAGAACGTTTGTCAGGTCAGCTAGTATATTACAAGTTTGTACAGAGCCCTTGAGGTGATTTTTCACTAAAAAAAAACTAAAACTAAAACGGCGCTATTCAAATTATCCAAATATTATTATTTATTATTATTATGGGCCCATTGCACATATTTTCTTTTTTAATGTGAACACTGCACAAGAGTCCCAACTGCTCCCAACCGGGGAGGGGTGGTACCTGACTATTCAGATTTAGTCATCAAACATGGTTAAAACTATTTCAAGAAACGTTTCAATTCTGAACGGTGGTTTTATACCAGGGCGATACTGAGAATATCTTCCACTCTGGAACATGCCGCAAATTAATTTTAAATTATTAAATTGTGAAAAATAAAATTTACTTGGGAACACGCCGGGATTTGAACCTGCGACCCCCGATTTGCTATTCGACAGCATTGCCCCTCGACCATGTAGGCCGTCAATACTACTCCCCTGTCAATAGCCCAGACCCTTTAATGTCTTAGTTAACACCAAGGTTATCAATGGGTATTTGGCCAAATAAGAAATACAAACAAAGAGATCTCCACAACGATGGGAATAGATGCTATCCCGCATGTATGTAATCCCATCTATATTTAATAAAGATTGACAGACTTGTTATTGGTTACATATTCGGCAGTAATTTTGTAGATTTTTTTAGGATATGAGTAATGTACCTTGTAGAGAGATTTGCTGGACTATGAGGGTTTTCTCCATGTACCAATCTATCAGAACCGTTGCTCTCATTTAGAAGAAGTGTTTGTTAGAAAGATGGTGTTGACTCGATTAACGTTTCTATCAGACATTGAGACATTGACTCTCTAACAGTAATCACAAGGTGCAGATATGTAATGAAGCCAGTCATTTCATGCCTAGAGCTAGTTGTGGCAGCAGTGGAACTTACCTGGCGCGTGATGCTGTCATCGTCTCCGGCGGAACTGCGGGAGTTAAGAGAACCCCCCAGACACCTGAAATCAAGTAAAATGAAAATACCAAAAAGTCAGTTAATTTTCAGGAGTGTTCTGTACATTAGTTGTTATTTTGATAAGATAATGAGTGAAAAAGAAATTCTGGAAAAAAAATGAGTGATTTAGAGATAAAAGTGTAACACGGGAGAGTTCGCTACATTTGGTGACTTAGCAGAGGTGCCAGAGTTCATGGGGTGAAGTTTGTCCGGGTCTTGGCGACCGATGCTTCTGCCCACACTGCATGGCGGGCTGGATCGAGAGAGACTGGTTGGGGGAAGTCTTTTAACCTCTTCATCCAGAATCCCTCGACCCATCGCCTTGCATCGCAGTTGGAAGGATGGATTCATTTTTTAATATTTTTTTTATTGTACAACAGATTAATTATCCAATTATTACCGTACAATTTTCTCATTTTGACATTCTTATCACCTAGAAAGTAACATACGTCCGTCACTCCTGGACACATTGACCGCCGATTCCTACCCACCCCTCATACCTATTTTCTTTCCAGAACGTCCTCTCCTTAAAAAAACAATCCGCACAGCATCCCCTAAAGATGACGTAGGCCCCGAGGGAAATTAAAGTTTGATTGCTTTTTCAGGACAACAAGAAATATCTGTTTCAGAAAATGGTCACCTGAACATAATATTGTACCCGACAAGCAGTGAATATTAACAGTTGCAAGCGGTGACTGCAGAAAGATCTGCACAAAATGCACATTCATATTCACAGTGGAGTAAAACCGTTCTCGTGTTCTGACTGCAGCTACTCATGTCTAAAAATGTCATATTTGCAAAGGCACATTCGAACTCACAGCAGAAAAAACCATTCTCGTGTTCTGTCTGCATATATTCATGTTTTAAAAAGTCATAGTTACAAAGACACATTCGGACTCAGCAAAAAAAAAAACCATTCTTGTGTTCTGATTGCGGCTGTTCGTGTTTAAAAAAGTCATATTTGCAAAGGCACATTTAAACTCAAAGCAAAAAAAACCATTTTCGTGTTCTGATTGCAGCTAATCGAGTACAAAAAAGTCATATTTAGATATCACGGTTGGTTTTAACACTCCATTGTGGAGTACCGAGCCTCGCCAATAATAATGACTCACCTGACTAAATGGGCGAGGATGGCCTTGACCCATCTGATTTTCCCGCTGTTGAGTAGTTCCATCAGTTGCTTGGGGTGGTACTGCGGCAACACCGGGCAGGCCATGCGGGAGGCCTCAAAGAGGCCGTAGTCTGGCATGTAGTCCAATAGGGGCTGCAAATACGACAATCATGATACATAAACAACAGGTCGTTTACTTTTAAGTACTACAGAAAAATGTTCAGGTTTTCTTGGACAGTCAGATGCACAAAGGCTGTCCATTCTGGAAGGGCTAGGCATCCGAAAACATTCAACTATCTGCCTACAACGTATTTAAAGATATTTTGGAAACGTTGCTCGTCAAACTAAGGACTCCAACTTGGAGAAACTCATAGTCGTGGGCAAAGTGGAAGGCAGGAGAAGCAGAGGAAGGTCACTGTACGCTGGAGTGACCAAGTACCACTGGCATCCCATACGTCGGTGTCTGCAGCTCTCTATGCTGCGAACCTTGTATATACAAGGAGCCTTGTCCACCATGGAAATTGGAATGGGGGTCACAATCCTTCCTTATGAGGAACCGACTTAAGAAGAAGAAACCTCACTGTTTTATTATTTAATCATTGAAGAAGATAATATCAACAACTCTCAATGAAAATATGAGATAGACAAAGACACAGAAAATAAACAGGAAACAGTCGCAACCGGGGCTTGAACCCAAATTCTCTAGTACTACAAAGAAATGTTGAGTTGAAATAAAAATAGAATAGTGCGGTAAAATGTTTTTTTAAATTACCTGCTGATCAGTAGAAGTGCTCTGATTAGGCTTGCGTCTCTTAGCCTCTCTGTCCATCAGCTGCAGGTTTATGGAGGAGACGCGGGACAGATGCGGCATGGACGACACATTGGCGAGGCGTCGGCGACTCTCGCCACTTGGTCGGAGGTCCTCGTCGCGGAGATCGCGCGTGTCAGGCCCGTCGTCCGATTCCTGGAAACGCAAAAGATAATTAATCAGAATACCAGTGAAACATCAGGCATATTTATATTTTGTGAAATTAGACTTTTTTGCTATTAGACCTCGGACTCTCAATTTGGTTTTGATTTATTGCTTGAGAAGTGTCAGGGGCATGGCGGCACTAGGAATTTATTTTCAAAACCAGTATATTTTTTTCAGCACATTTCTTGGAAGATCGAATACAACTGACCTCATTTTAATAAGTGGAGGGTGAGTGCAAAGTCCACATATGGCCACGCATGTATAGTCAGATTATGCCAATAAATTCTAGTAGCATTTTTGGACATGGAATTATTACTGGTAAAAATAAACAGTAATATCCACCATTTATCTGTATTCATGGACAGATCTACAAGTCATCATTTTAGTAAGATCAGATCTGAATAGCCCGATACTTCCCCACCTTCCTCTTGGCCATCTCTTTCCCTTCCCAACTATATTTAGCCTCACAACATACCCCAATTGGGGATGCCACAGTCTCTCTGGCTCCAGGCGGTTGGTAGCAGTTGGAATTCTTGTGCAGTATTCAAATTTTAACTTTTTTTTGTTACAAAATGAAGCCATTCTTATAGTTCAAGCTTTCTTAATCATTTATGTACGAGGGGGGACCCAAAAGTAACCGGAATTTCATCATAACTTCTTTATTTCTCAATATTCAACACTTCTCCAAACGCTTCTTTTATTGTTCAAAACAGTTTTTAAATTCACTCATCGGGATGTCCTTTAGGCCTTCGCAATTTTTGTTTCAAATCCTCCACAGTGGCAAAACGCTTTCCTTTCGTGTCCCTTTTCAGTGTGGAAAACAAAACTAGTCACAGGGGGCTAGTTCACCTTGGAAAAAAATTCAGGGTCCTCTTCGAGCTGATTTTGAAGCTCAAAATATGCCTGAAGTCGATACTCCCTTTGCTCGTCTGTGAGAAGACGAGGGACAAATTTGGCTGCAACCCTTCTCACGGGCAAACCTTCTGTTAAAATCCTCTGAATTGAACTCCATGACATTCCAGACATCTCATAGTATTGATCAATGGTTCGGCGACGGTCTTCATATTGATTTTGTCGACGTTTTTGTCAGTTTTTGACGTTGAGGGATGTCCTGAACGGGGTTGGTCTTCAATTAACATTTCTCCATTATTAAAACGTGAAAACCACTCGTAGACTCTGGTTTTACCTAGGGCAGCATTCCCATAAGTAGTCAGCATTACAATAGTTTGCCGATTTCCTCAACAGGAAACAAAATTTCATAGCCGCACGTTGCTCTCGACAATCTGCTATCACGTTTTCGCCGAAATGGAAAAAGTTGTTTTACTAAAAAAATTCTCATGAGCGAACCGATGCACTCACAGCGACACAACTTCGTAAACTGACTCAGTAGGAGTGACCCTAACGGATACATGGTAAAAAAATGTGTTTCCCCATTCTTCCTCTCCACCACAGCACAATTTCCATTACTTTTGGGTTCCCCGTCGTATACATTTTTTACCCATTTATTACATTGGAATGAAGCACGGAAAGGGTGTCGAGTGCGGCGTGGAATACCACTAACGAACTACTAAAAAATCACACCTTTTCTGCGCATGATAAGAAACATGTATCTGTGTACCTTCTATTGCTTGCAGTCTAGCTTTAATTGTTCATCAGGTTAACTAAGGTTAAGTTATTTACCTGATGCATGAAGTGATGCGAGGTGGCCGAGGCGCTATTGTTGGGCTCTGGCTTCCACTGCGAGTAGACGTGCATCTCCGAGTCCATGCCGACCACGAGGATGCCGTCCCTCACCCAGGAGATCTGCATGGGCAGGGGGGGCAGGCCGTCGGCCGTGTGCAGCTCGATGGAGCGCAACTTGCGCCAGCGGATCTCCTCCTGGAAGTGTGGCGCCGCTAGAGAGGACGCTTTGCGCAGGATGGGCCGGTTCACCGTCATGGATTCTTTCATCGCCTGCAAATTAAAATAACAATAAACAATAAAATAACTTTTTTCAATTCATGGTACAGTAGAACCTACACAATTTAAAATTAATAACATCACACTGGCAGGTCAGTGGACTTGGGAGCAGGAGCAGTTTGGCACTCAAACCGGAAGTAAGCGTTCGCTGTGTTAGCAGCCATCAAAGATCAAGTTAATGCCCTGGCAAGGACAAATGTCTTACCGACGACGGCAGCACCTCCAGCGCTCAATGGATCCATTCTTTACTCCGGTATAGTTAGCATCACACATAACACAAAGTCTTCAGATCACCAGGGGAAAACAGACATCTCATAATGAATTCCAGATATCATCTACATATACGAAACCCAAGATAAAAGAATTTAATCCTACAAACAACATTTTCTTTCAATCGATGCTTGGATCCAACTGTGACTTGAAATACGACGCACTAGAGCGTTGCCCGTAGAGAGAGAAAGTGTGGCAAGTCAAATAATCACATCTCGATACAGGAATGCCCTAGTGAGATGTGCAGCTTATGTTTTTACATAATACATTAATTTTTCAATAAATAAAAAGGAAAATACAGGGAACAAACACGTGTGAAACGTAAATAAAAAGGGCAAGCTCTCTCTCTCATAATGGACTCTCGGAATTTATTGGTAGGCAAAATTCTCTTAATTACTTTATTTCATAGACAATCATTTTGTTAGTTGATTTAAAATCTAAAAACAATAATTGTAATAATCACTCACCTTCATATTAGCCTGCGCCAAATCGCTTGAAACAGGTGTGAACAGCAGAACCTTAGAGCCCACGGCCACTGTGAGGATATGGGATCCGTCCTCCTGCGAGACCCAGTCCAGCTGCACAAGGTGCTTCTGCGTCAGGGGGCAAGTGTTGCCGTTCTCCGTGATGCTCTTCCTCAGCGACTGGAGGGTGCTGAACGAGGGTACTGCCAGAAGCCCCTTGGTGGAGTCGGAGCTGGGGTTGGTCTCGCCATTGCGGGGTGAGCGGAGATCTTCGTGTGATAGGGTCTGGAGCACCTGAAATTAAAGAAAATGTTGCAAAGTATAAAATATACACTTACGCTTTCACGCCTAACCCACTAAACTGATTTTAAAAATCCTTTCACTAATAGAAAGCTGCATTATCAGCGAGTAACATAAGCTGTATATAATGGTAAGCTCTGGCATTATGAAATTTGTATAAATGAAAATGTGTGTATTTCATATATTTTAGCGGCAGAGAGGAAAGGCAAGGGGAAGGTGGGGTTTGCGGCGAGGAAAGAGACGAGGGAGGGGGAAGGCGGGGAAGGGAACTGCTCCCGTCTGAAGCCACTGAGACTATGGCATCCCCAATAGGGGTATGTTGTGAGGCTGAAGGTAGTGGGGAGGGGAAGGAGAAAGGGAAGAGGAAGATGGGGAAGTACCTGGCTATTCAGATCTGGTCACCAAACACAGCTAATGCCATTTCAAGCAACGTTTCAATTCTGAATGGTGGTCTTACACCAGGGCGATACTGAGAGTATCTTCCACTCTGGAACGTGTCGCAAATATACTATACATTATTTTAAATTAATAATTTGTGAAATAACACAAATAAATCAAATAAAATTTATTTGCCATGCCGGGATTCGATCCCGCGACCTTCGGTGTGTGAGTCAAGAGTCTTAGCCACTGGACTACGGAGGTCGTCAAATTGATTACTGGTGCGAATCCAAAATATAAGCCGGATCTGGACTGGACTTCGCCGGCTGTCAAAATGGAAGGGAACGGGGATGTACGGGAAAGGACATGCAGGGAGAGTCAATTTATGGTATTGCAATGCATGCCGGGTACTAGCCAGTATATTATAAAAGAAAGTGTACAATGTGCGTGCCGCTAAAACTCAGAAAAGAGTCCCGGTAAGATCAAGGGAGTTATATGGTATAGTAGCCCTCTATCCCCCATCTACGAAGAAGATTCCCGTTTTTATCAGTTTCGCCCTCCAGAAATTTCTAAAACAGTCCATAACATTCGAGAATATTCGAGAGCATTCCACAATATTCCAGAATCTCTGGAATGTTTGGGAACATCCTGGGACATCGTGGAATGTTGTGGAATGTTCTGGAAGGTTGTGGACCATTCAAAGCCTTTTTTGTATGGGTGAAGCTACCCTAGGGTAGGGGTAAATAAAGCAAGATCCGTCGTGGGTTTGAACGTCAGTTCAATCTCATATCAACTCCCCGAGCGAAATTGGATAGTAAAATATAAAAACTAGTAACCTGCGTAAGTCTCTGTTTCTTCTGCAGGAAGCGCGTGTCGTACAGATAGCTTAGATCCAGGTGTGGATCCACCCTCACCCGGGGCAGGTGAATGTTCCGCAGGTGGATGGTGTCCTCGAGCAGCCACTCGGAGCCGCCGGTGCTCTCGCACTCGTAGACAGCAACGCACAGGTTGACGTAGCGGGCGGGGTCGGGTCCGTCGGGGCCGTTCTTGCCCGGCCGGGTGAAGGAGCGACCGTGCTTGTAGGCGCAGGCGATGCGACCCGAGTAAGCGGCACTGATGTTCAGCGGTTGGCCTGGAATTACCAAATTTATAATGATATAATAAAAATGTTACATCAGAAAATGTTCCCGAATTACAGCTTCAAATGCACTTGGAAACGGACCTAAAATACTAAACGAAATAAAACGAAATGATGTTTGATGATACATATTATGAGTATGGGAAAAATAATGGATTACAAGGAAGAAGGACAACCAATCATTTACCACTGTGAAGGCGAACAATTACAAATATAGTTCAAATATAGTTACAAATACAGCTCATTTAGTTCCACCACGGTACCTTAACCTTTTCCACGCGATCGTAACAACAGTTGATACGGCAAAAGCCATGCCTCACACGCGCCCGTATCAGCCCTTGTTACGCTAACTTCGACTGCCGATATAACAGCGCTACTATGTCACAGTATTTTTTCCCGCTCGCTAGGATATTCGTGTAACTATCACGATGCTGACATATTCAGGCATATTTCGAAAGTAAAATTTTTTTTCGTAAAAAACATCTATAATCAAGTGAATGTGTCCTCGTGCCTCGTGGTACTTGAAATATGACATATACATACCGCGTATGGGTATTGAAAAAACGGAGTAGATCAACGCGGGTAAAAAGTTAAGGTAATTATCGCCACAACCACACAAATAAGTTTAAAACGATCTTGATGCTGTCAAAACACCTTTTTTAGTTTGTAAATGAATATATATGAAACCGAACGACCAACAAAATGCTTTCAATGTAGTCCAAAAACTTCTTCTGTTTTTTTAAAAATTAAAGTATTTGAATTCACTTGTGTCATTGTTCCATTTTCAAATGCTTTTCCAGCAAAGTGATATGGTAAGGGAGGGTAGGTACCGGATAAATGACATCCCGGTAGGAACTATGCGTATCATCATTTCAAAATCAAATAACATACATACATCAAAAATTGTTCTAATACAAAAGGTTTGGTTCAATACAGAGATATTTGAAACATGAGAAGCACATTGTGATTCCCAAGATGAAATAATTTCAGATAGGTATGGTTGAAGGTTAAAGACAGAGAAATATTGTTACCTGAAATATCAATAACGGACTCCTGATCTTTGTTGATCATTTCCCATTCTCGCCAGCTGTAGTCTAGTTTCCCTTCCTTATTCTTTTTAACATCGCATTTCCAGAACCTGGAAACAACAGAAGATAAGAATTACCTCAGCTGTAAAACTAGATACGCAAGGTTCATCAGAGACCTAAGACATGAAAGCACCCATATAATTGATAGCTGAATGTGCTCTCTCCCTTGATGCGTCTTATTCCATTCATCTTATTCCATTCTTAGCCCAATCCTTTTAGTTAACCAGAGTTGTCTTTGGATGTTTGACAAAGTCTCTTGGTTTCACAACCTGGCGTCCTAGCTATTTGAGAGCTCTTCCCGTTAGCATCACAGGTGAATTGGAGTTCCTTCATCCTATTAAAATTTCCTGTAGCCGTTGTTGTTTTTCACTTGCAATAGTTGCATTTGTCTCCAGAGGTGACATAAGTAATACTGTAATTGGGAAATAAGAAATGGACAAACCTAATGGTACTATCGGAGCAGGCGGTGGTGATAATGTAAGGTGCGAAACAGGCGGGATATATGGAGGCGGAGCTGAGGTGGCCTGCTGCAGGGCTGGCGTGGATCACTTCCACATCCGGAGGAAGTGGCAACTCACAGGAACACACCTGGAAACAGAAAAATATTGTGCCTTAAGAACTGTACAGCTAGCTGGCCACAGGCAAAAACACTTACAGCCTTACTAAAAAAAAAACACAGCACGCCCGATTACCCGTGTTGCTGCAGCAACATGAATAAAACAAAAATACACTAAAACACGATAACATTACCAATAAGATTTGGTCTTAAAACGTACTGTAAATCCGGCAACCACGCATATTTAAGTACTAAATTGTTTGTTTTTCTTCATAACCGCTAGGTGGCGCGGCGGCGCGGCGCCTGCGCATTCGTGTTCGCGGTCGAAAAAGACGCTGGAAGCGCGAAATGATTTCTGTGTGTCCAATATTACTTATGTGATGGTTAATTTCTATTAATATGAATAATTTACTCTTATATTTATATCATTGATATATTTACCGTGTGTTGTGTGGTTTTTCATACGTTTTAGTCAAGTTATAAAACAATAATCGTACTTTGAAAATTGAAGTGTCAAAAACTATTTTATATGATACATTAGAATTCAAATTTACATTTAAAGGTTTTATTTTATGATAATTTTATGACAGTGGTGTTTTTTTTTAAATAATATTATCTAATACATGTGTGCGTAAATGCATCAAAGTAATTAACGTCTTTAGAGATGCAAGAAATCTGATTTAAAAGACGGTATAATTTTTAGGTTAGTTTTTTAGCAATAAAAAAAACTTTGAAATTTTTTATTATTTTTTTATTGTATGCCCGAGGAAAAAGTGAGGTGATAGTTTCCTTCCAAATTTATTACATAAAAGGACTGTGTTTTTGAAATTTTGTTTTTTTCTTAATTTCTCTACATTTTAGTCAAAAAAACTTTGGTAAGAAATTTTTTTCCATTAATTTCCGAGTTTGAATCTTAAAATATGTCAGTTTTTGAAAACTAAACTGTATTTCAAATATACAAATTTAAAAGGTAATTTTATCTAGTTTTCATAAATGGTATTTGTTTTTACGACACCTTCAAAAATAAGAAACATATAGAACATTCAAAATACTACGGAAAAAATACAAATATCGTTCGGACATTAAAGGTTAAAACAGAGATAAACTACCCTCTCAGGCCGTGGAAACCATGTGTATTTCTTTCAATGAACAAATTTTTAATTAGTAATGTTTTCACATCCGCGGCCGTTTGTCAATTGAATAAAATTTTCACTGGGTTTTTTAGTAAGGCTGTTAACTTACAATATACTAAAGTATTGAGTACACAGAGCATCCTTTAGAGTGAATGTTAAGTCCAGTTAGATACACTTGTGAACACGATAAAAACAAACATGACTCGTAATCTAGACGAACCGAAACATTATTGAAAAACTCCCGAGAGGAAATAACAGTACTACCACAGTATCCAATCCTAGGAAAAACTTTCACAACATGTCATCGATGTTACAAATTAAATTGATTGGATTCTCATTTGGAGAGAAGAAAATTTAAATTAACCTCTAATGTGCTGGAGACGCGCGGGCGCGCGCGTATTATGCACATGCGCGAGAAAATAATTTATATATTTGAATAAAATTTTCGACCAAAAACTGTTTGTCTGCGATTTTGGCCCTTCTATGTACAGAATTTGTATGAAGAACAGGGTCAGAATCGCTTGCGCCAACATTACTCCATGAGACGCGTAAAAGTTTCAATCACCTTGCAACACCAGAATATTTTTAAACGATTTTATCTATGATAGAGAAATGTCAGTTTTTGCCGCGAATTTAACCGTCACAATTTAGGCGTGCTCCTCGACTAAAACATCGTAAAATCTATTAATTTACGTAATTAATGAGTAATGTTGTTTTGGTACATAGTTCAATGTTCTAGGAACGTGTTTCAGTCAATAAAATATACAATAGCTCAAAATTAATCAACAAAACATTCAATTCAAAATTCCAAGTGGTGCTTTTTTAGTGAATTTTCGTGATATGGCCTGGCCACTCAGAGGTTAACACAATCACTATTAAACAATGTGAAATTAGATACAAGCACATCAGCAGAATTATTAATTAAAAATAATATTGATAACAGTATGTTCTTTTCGTTTTCATACAAGATCATACCTTAGTAGTAGTGATGACCACGTGAGAAGAGGGAGGAGTGAGAGTGATGGCATCTGCATCAGCCAGTGATACGGATCTCTTTCTTCCTGTGGCCCCGGTTTCTCCCTCTGTTTCATCGCCATCCTGAATCAGTGCACTGTCGGGGACGTACATCATACTGCCGGTCAAGACGTCCACTGTAACAAAAGTTACCATTATATAAAATATTAAAATAAAACGAAAATCGAAATTTGCAGTCAATTACTGTCACAATCGGGTCTTGAAATTCAGATATTTGATGTAAATTCTCAGCTGATTACATTTAGGCCGGCCCTTCAAACTTGGATATTGAAAGTAAATTTGAAAATACATATACGACATTCCAGTGTTAATCGTATGAGATTTACAAAATAAATATATGAGTTAGGACAATGTATAATTGCGTAAATTGACATTTTACCGTCACGGCTGTCTGTCAGATTCAGACACAAAACTAAATGATGCATAGCTGCGTAAATTGACATTTTACTGCCAGGGCTGTCTCGTCAGATTTACGATTTACAAAATAATAAAATTTATTTTTTGCAAAAATCGAATTTTTAAAATTACACAAACAAATTTTAGTGCGCAGACTAATTTCGAATTACAAATGAAAAAACATTTTGAATAAATTTTTTTTCTCACTTGTTAAAAATTTATAATTCTCAGGGTTTCAATTAACAGGGTTCTACTGTGTATTCAAAATTTCTTCCCCTTGTCCTATTCAGGATGCGGACTCACGCATCGACAAGGTGCCTCCAGTCGTCCCTGTCCTGCACTAATTCGGAGACCTCTGTCCATAGCAGTAGAATGGATAAATAGTATAATTGAGATAAATAAACAGATTATCATACCAGCAGAATCAGGTTGTGACGCTATCACAAGTCGCCACATGTGTACCGTGGTACCGGTGGCTGTTCTCTCGAGCACCACGATGTAGAAGGGCTCTTCGAACACGGAGGCCTGCTGCAGGTCCACCATGGCGTCCAGCTCTGACTCCATGAGGCTCGGGGCCCGGTGGTGGCCCGTCACTCCCGTGTGGACTTCCTCGCTGCTCGAGGTTATGCGCTCGCCTAAAAAAAAAAATTCATTGGTTAAAAATACTCCTATAGTGCTTCTTACATAATATTGATCAAATAGATATCTACGCGGTATTTATTTTTTAAATGCATAAATGAATTATAATTGTTTTTTAGATGCCCATTTACAATACAATTTTGGATCGAGGGACCGAAAAAACCAAACTTCTTAATCCACGAAACTTCTTAAGAGGGTTTCACTGTAATTTATTAAACCAGGCTTAACCACTCAGATACGTAAGCGGATGTACCAATAATATAACGATAGCAGTTAAGTACAATAAGCGTATTTTCACGTCAACGCACATGATTCCTCAAAAATTGTTATAACTCCGTTATTGTTCTAGTGACATCCCTAAAGCAAAAAGTAGAAGGTCGATAATAAATCAAGCTGCACATCCCTATGCAAGTTGTCCATAGAAACACATAAAAAGACCTATTCTGTCAGATACTCGGTAGATACATATTTTACCCGCCAAATTGCCTACGGGCGCTAGACATTGTTATTTTTTTAATAAATATTCTTGTACGAAATGATAATTAGATGCCCATTTACAATACAATTTTGGATCGAGGGACCGAAAAAACCAAACTTCTTAATCCACGAAACTTCTTAAGAGGGTTTCACTGTAATTTATTAAACCAGGCTTAACCACTCAGATACGTAAGCGGATGTACCAATAATATAACGATAGCAGTTAAGTACAATAAGCGTATTTTCACGTCAACGCACATGTTTCCTCAAAAATTGTTATAACTCCGTTATTGTTCTAGTGACATCCCTAAAGCAAAAAGTAGAAGGTCGATAATAAATCAAGCTGCACATCCCTATGCAAGTTGTCCATAGAAACACATAAAAAGACCTATTCTGTCAGATACTCGGTAGATACATATTTTACCCGCCAAATTGCCTACGGGCGCTAGACATTGTTATTTTTTTAATAAATATTCTTGTACGAAATGATAAAAAAATGAGGTGACAAAATTGTTAATTATACATTTATACGATAGAATAAGTATTGTTTTTTTTACATAATCTGTGATTTTAGTACCGTTTTCACATAAAAACATCACATTAGTCATTTTTACATTTTTTTATGTTTGCATTTTAAATTTCAATATTTACAAATGTTAATATTTATTTGTAATATAACAATTTGAAAGCTTATTTCGTAACCCATCAAAACAGTTTTTAGTATACGGCTACGTTCAGAAATGTTTCATTTATAGAGCTTTAATTGTGAAGCGGAAATAACACAAAGTTTTTGTAAACCTGACATTTCGTTTAAGACGTAAAAAGTGCATATTCACGAAAGATCGGAGTGGTTAACTTTGGCAACGCTGAGCCAGTGGGGCATCCTCAATTGGGGTCAGGGAGTGGGAAAGGAAAGGAGTTGAGAATTAGGAAGATTTGGAATATCTGGCTATTCAGAACGGGTCACCAAATAAGGGTAAAGCACAACTACCGGATCTGCCCTGATGATGGACACTGCAACGATGTCCGAAGCGTTGGCTAAAGAAGGAGGTAGCGCAACACGGCATAACACCCCAAAAACAAATAACGAAAATGCTTTTGGCCGTGAAAATCTTAAAACGTAACCAAGGGTAAAGCCATTTAAAGCAATGTTTGGATTCTTAAGGGGTGCTATAACATCATAGTGGCGTTAGAGATCAGCAAGGGGAGATAGTGTGGAGATAAATTAGCACTTAAAAATAAAAGTAAATCATACCGGTGATAAGTTGTTCCTGGAAAACGTGCAGCAGTTGCGTATTTTGCCAGTCGTGCGTCGCGTCTGCAATTGCGTCCAGGCGGATTACGCAGCCCGGCCGGGCGGTGGACTGCTGGCTGACAATTTTGATGCGATCGTGAAGAGGTGTCTGGTGAATCACACCCTCTGCTGATGATTCAGAGGATATTGATACCATGGAGTCCTGGAAATAAAAGATAACGGCTAAATTTAATACTGGTTTCTAGAATGTTAATTATGACATCAAGGAGATAAAATACATTTTGAATGATTTAAATCACTTCAGTCTGCTTATTCAGTCGGTTCTTGCTCAGAATGAGTATTATTAATTTCGGCGTGCCATTGGAACGACTGAGAACAAATTCAAAGTTGCCTGGACGTTTCTCGATTGTTTTAGAAAAGAAAAAACTGATGTAAGGGACGTCATGACATAACAATGGATTGGTCGGAAGTTTGATTTGTAAGGAGTTTTTATACTCGTAAATGATTGTGTAAATTTGCAATATTATGCGACTACACCTTCAAATTAGTGCTGTGAAGAAATATTGCTTGACGCTCGTAATGACGTGGCAAACAACCCACCGAGAAATAGCCATCGGGATTTACTGATCACAGCTTGATTAATTGATGTTTTGGTCGGGCGTGTTTTACAGCCACGTAGAATCCAATATCACCGAGGACAACTTTGATGAAGATTGCAGGCGCTTCTTAAATGACCTCAACAGTCTAGAACTGCGGGTTATATCCTTTCAATGCTCAGAGCTGGCCGTCGGACGCATTGTGATCAGCGGGCCTCTGTGGGTGGACTGGAATCTCGGCTGCTTCACGGTGTCATGGGCTTGCGAAGCGGCAGCTCTGGGGCTCTTCTCCAGCTATCTGGAGCCCTTGTCGCTGAGGTTGGAAGAGGTGCGCCATATTAACTATTGCAAGCTATGAATGATCATTTGGAGTGGATTCTACTAAAATAACTGAATTATCTCTTTCTCTCTCTACATTTTTTGAGTTTACAAAGGTATTTATGTAGATTATGTTTTTGCTTGTCAATAATAACAAGTACATTTTGTTTAATGTGAGTTCTTTTATTTACATCAGATAGTAGCTTTCTTTTTATCCCACGCAGGACCCTGAAATGATGATGAGAGCTCATGCATACGGAATTTCTTTGCTAACGGAGCAAAGATACGTGTCAATATAGAAAGCGGACTTTCTTCACCAACCCCGCCTCTCTGACAGGTTTAACCTCTTATTGGCCGGAAACACGCGGGCGCGCGCGTGCAGGCGCGAGAAAATTGAGTGCAGGCGCGAGAAAATAATTTGAAAAAAACATGTTTGTCTCCGATTTTGGTCCTTCTATGTACAGAATTTGTATGAAGAACAAGGTCAGAATCGTTTGTGCCAACATTACCCAATAAGATGGGTAAAAATTTCATTCACCTTGCAACCCCAGAATATTTTTAAACGATTTTATCTGTGGCATGAAAATGTCAAATTTGCCGCCAACGGGACAACTTGTCCCGTTGGCGGCAAGTATCTTTTCTCGGAAGATTTTTCAATGTAAATGAGTGTTTCAGGCTGACAATTATTGCTTATAATAATTGTTAAAAAAATTCAAATATTTGAATAAAAGTTTCGACCAAAAACTTTTGGTCTGCAATTTTGGCCCTTCTATGTACAGAATTTGTATGAAGAACAGTGTCAGAATCGCTTGCGCCAACATTACTCTATGAGACGCCTAAAAGTTTCATTCACCTTGCAACCCCAGAATATTTTTAAAACGATTTCGTCTATGACATTGACCTGTCAGAATTTGCCGCTAATTTAACCGTCGCAACTAATGCGTGTTCCGCGACTAAAACATCGTAAAACCTAATAATTTACGTAATAAATGCAAGTAATGTTGTTTTGGTAGATAGTTTATTGTGTTGTGAACGTGTTTCAGTCAATAAAATATACAATAGCTCAAAATTAATCAACAAAACATTCAATTAAAAATTCAAAATGGTGCTTTTTTAGTGTTTTTTCGTGAATTTTCATATAATGGCCTGGCCTTTGACCGACCAAGGAGAGGAATTCACTAGGAAATAATGAAAAATTCATTACTCACAACCATGTTGGCATTTCGGTACCGCCGCTCGGAGCTGGCTACTTCTGCCAGCAGAGTTCTGGCATCGATCACTGCCTGGTACACCCGCAGGCTCTCTCCGTCGCTGGCCACGAAGCAGGCTGACGGAGAATTGGACAGGTTGCCCAGAGTTGTGCTGTGGACACAACATAACTACATTGTAACAAAAGTGAGGTTAGAATTAATAACAATGGAATAAAAACATTAAATGCCACAAATCAAATATTTTTCATATTTTTTATTTTTAAACCAATGTAAATTTACAATTACTGTTAAATACCACATTTTGTCAATTTGAGTGCCCTCTAGTTTTTTTAGAAATACTTTGTGCTGGCACTACACACAATCGTCAGTAAATAAGTTTGTTTGTTCCATGTAATGTTCGGTTTAAAAAAAAAATGAAGGTAGTAAACTTTTTGTGTAAATTTTTTTATGCGAATACTGGCACAAGAGTCTCACCTGCTCCCAAACGTCTGGAGCCAGTATGAGACTATGGTATCCCCAATTGGGATGCGTTGTGAGGATGTTGTGGGGAAAGGAAGGAGATGGGGGAGTGGAAGGTGGGGAAGTACCTGGCAATTCAGATCTAGTCACCAAACACAGCTAAAGCCATTTCAAGCAAAGTTTCAAATATGAATGGTGGTCACCCACCAGGGCGATACTCGGAGTATAGTCCACTCTGGAAGGTACCGTAAATATATCTTATATTATTTTCAAATGATATAATAGTGAAAAACACAAATCTATATAAATAAAAATGAATCGCTGAAATGTATGTACGCGCATAACTTCCGAACGACTGCACCAAATTGGATAATTCTTTTTTTGTGTGTTCGTTATTGTCAGGACAAGGTTCGTATAAATCTACTGACTTTGCGAAATTTGTACAAAAAAATTGCTATTGGTGGCCTGCGAGCAATTTGAAAACTGAATGTATGGAAGGCGGGAGGGGGGAAGGAAACTGGGGAAGGGAAGAACGGGACGAATGGGAAAGGACACGCAGGGAGAGACAATTTCTTTATTAAATGGCATAGCAACTCATGCCGGGTGGGTACCAGCTAGTCAATCAAATAAAATTTACTTGGTATTTCAACCCGCTACCTCTGGATCGCTAGTCGAAAACCTTACCCCTCGACCACGGAGGCCTAATTTTAACATTTTATTTTAACTAATTTGAAGAAAAAATCCGGACTTTTAAATAGCAAATGGAAAAAGGGCAAAGCCCTATAAAAATAAAATAATGTGTTAAATTATAGCATATCGACTAATATTCCACCATCTCATCCAAAGCAAGAGATACTGACCTAGGAAGCAGCGTAGGTATCCACGCCACGTTGCTGAAAGCCGACGGATGAGGAGAGTTTATCCTGGCCAGCTCTCCTACTCCACCGGACCTGCTGAGCGGCCCCACGGCATCCACCCTCCACAGGATCAGTTCTGAGCAGAAGCCCTCGGGCCTGGCGGGACGTAGAGAGTTGACCCCGGAGTCCGTGTCGTGGGCCGGTATTGGGTGGCCCGGCAGAGGGCTGGGCGGGGCTGCCGAGGCCGTGTCTGAATTCGGGACGGCTTTATATTAATGATTAATGAGCTCTTTTGGTAGCGTTGCAGCAGTGGTCTACGAGGCCTAGTCTCCTCAGCCATGCAAGAAGAGATTGAAATTATAAATTTGATGGAGCACTACCGACATCTTCTGGTCAGTTTAAAGATGTCTGTAGAAAGGTTAAACTGAAGAGCGATTCTGTATCTTTTGTGGATACGGAATCGATTCCATACGTAATCTACTGTCAAATTTGTGTGATTGTCTATGGCTTGCAATTTATGCATATTTAGATTTAAACAAAACTTCCCAAATGTCAAATCCATGGTATAGAACTTTAAACATACATTAAATGAATAAATAATAACATTTCATGTTTTAAAGTTGATATCAGTCCATAGAAAAGCCATAGACAATCACACAAATTTGACAGTCGATTACGTATGGAATCGATTCAGTATCCACAAAAGATACAAAACCTGGTCAGGTCAAAAATAAATATATTAAAAAAAAGCAAAACTACATACAGGAGCAGTACTAAAAAAATTCATAATTCGAAATTTTTGGCTAAAATTGACTAGAAAAAATCTTATTTATGTCATTTCACAAAATGACGATCCATATCTTATTTTCTTTGGTTTGATCAGGATTGTTAATATCGGATAAGGGGCCGTTCAAGTATTACGTAACGCACTTGGGGGGGGGGGGGGGGGGGGTGTCTTATGAAACGTTACCGTGCGTTACGAGGGGGGGTTCGAACAATGCGTTACGTAACATGTTTTTCTTTATTTAGATAAAAACTAGGGAATGAAAATTTTCAAGTTGGCAACCCTTTTCGTTCTCGAAATCTCTTTGTTTTATTTATTACCGCAAACGCGATTAAAACAAGAAAAAAGGTATTTACCCGACTTTCCAGGGGTGGGGGGGGGGGGGAGGGTACAGAAAAACGTTACGGCGCGTTACAGGGGGGGAGGGGGGGTCAAAAATCTCCAAAAATTGGGTTACGTAATACTTGAACGTCCCCTAACTCGAATTAAATAAACTTTTAAACATTACACATCTGAACTGATGATGGACACCGTAACGCTGTTCGAAACGTTGGCTAAAGGAGGTAGCACAACATGGTAAAATAAATCACGATAATACTTTTGGCCGTGAAAATCTCAAATCATATCAATCTTTCAAATATTTAAAAAAATATTTTCACAACATTTCCAATGTACATATACAAGGTGTCCGGAAACTCGTAGTACAAGCGGGAATCTGGAGAATCCACATCACATTTGGAGTCGATTTTGTGGTTTAACTTTTTTTGATTTGAGCTTTCGTTTTCGAGTAAATCGGGTCCGAAGTTGGAATTTTTTTGGTTAAATTTGAAAAAAAATTTCACTAGGGGGTTGATTTCAGCTGTGTAATGTCTTATAAAATGCAACGAAGGGTAAACCGGGCTCAATTTTTTTTTTAACCCTTTAGTTGCCGAAAAAATGGAAAAATAGAAAAAAAATAATATTAAAATCGAAATGCTTAGATCGAAAAAAAAAAGTTTTTTGGGTTCTCTACGTGATGTAGATTGACCAGTTTCCCGCTTACTACGAGTTTCCGGACACGTTGTATAGATGATAAATGGGTAAGCACAACACCTTTTTTGTGACTATCAAATCAAATCAAAATCATCCATATTCTTTTAACATAAATGAATGCCACGAATAGCACCGGGAGCACAGATTATTTACCCATAATATTATGTATTTCCTTTTGCACCAAAAGAGTTTGACAAAATTTGTATTATACGATGATTGCACTAAATCAAACGACCCGTAACCTGTGGTGGGCAAGTGGCACTCCCAATGTTCATTGTGAAATGTTGTGCGGAATATGTAAGGTGAAAGGATGAGGCATTCGAGATGTGGATCTACAGAAGAATACTTAAAATAAGCTGGATGGACAGGGTTACAAACGAAGATGTTATGGTTCGGATGAATAAAGAAAAGGAAGTAATTAAAACTATAAAAATCCGAAAACTTTAATAACTTGGACATGTGATGAGACATCCAGAGAAGTATGAGATGCTGCATCTCATAATGCAGGGAAAGATTGCCGGAAGACGGGGCCCAGAAGGAGAACCTCATGGTTGAAAAACCTGAGACAGTGGTTTGGCCAGTCTACCGTGGAGCTGTTCCGAGCCGCAGTAAACAAAGCCGCATAGCCAACACGATAGCCAATGTCCATTGAACAGACAGGGCACAAGAAGAAGAAGAAAGGATGGTGGTATATTATAGAAACCTGCAATGTTGTGGTGACTAGTGGTCAGCAAGAGGGGCAGGACGGGGTGGCAGGTGATGTCATTTACCCTGAACCTGTGACCGGAAGCTCGAGATGCGTGCCCAATGGATAACACCTACAACAACACATACAAATGGATTAGGACAAACTTACTTAGTAACTGGAATATGATCTTTGTATTCAATTGCCAACATTTCTAAAGCACTGAAACTTTCTTACGATTCCAATACAGCATCTGGCAGCAGACCAAAAAAATCTTTAATTGAGAATATTAGGGTAAAATTACACAAAAAAACTTCTTTAGCACCGTTGTGGTTTGAAACTCGATGAAACGAAAAATAGCAACACTAAAAAGAGACAAATACAGTATACTATCTCATTCTCTATAGGATTTAGCCTGCTACAGAATGAGATAGTATAATCGGTCTCCTCTTTGTGCGTTGCTTCTATAGGATTTAGCCTGCTAGAGAATGAGATAGTATAATCGGTCTCCTCTTTGTGCGTTGCTTCATAGCCTATCGGTCTCCTCTTTTGCGGTGCTTCGTAGCCTCTCCACTCTTATCTATTTTAGTTTTCTGAAGGTTTCACTTCTATTGCATGTGAATTGCACACTCTGTTTTTTTTATTAATGGTTAATTTAACCTTTTATGGCCGGAGATGCGAATCCACGCTCGGAAATTTAAAAAAAAAAAAATGTCTGTCTGCGATTTTGACCCTTCTATGTACAGAATTTGTATGAAGGACAAGGTCAACTGGCGCCAACATTTACCCATGAGACAGGCAAAAATTTCATTCACCTGGCAACCCCAGAATATTTTTAAATGATTTACTGTGGCATCAAAATGTCAAATTTGCCTCGATTCTTTCTGTCAAAGTCAGATGCGTGTTACTTGACGAAAACATTGTAAAACCTATCAATTTACGTAATTAACGCAGTAATGTTGTTTTGGTACATATTTTATTGTTCTAGGAATGTGTTTCGGTCAATAAAATATACGATAGCTCAAAATTAATCCACAAAACATTCAATTCAAAATTCAAAGTGGTGCTTTGTTAGGAAATTTCCGTGTTTTTCCTGGCCTTTGACGGGTTAAAGCGACATTTTAATCTTTGCCACCTTTGATTCCAAAATAGATTGCTGGTTCTGATTTGTTCCTCTGTTATTTTTCTTATTTGTTTCTACTAACCGATGCACTCCGCCATTGTGTTACGTCATCACAATGGAGCTTTGTGATTGGTCGATATTATAGATTGCCATATTTGTTTCTTACTCCACAGCATATTTTAGAGTTAGTAACTAAATCGCATTTTAAAATTGATTTTGGTTTTACTCTTACGGAAAAACCTTGTATGTGGGAACCTTGTAAGTGGATTTCACCGTACATAAAAAAAGATAATAATACAAACCGAAGAAAATTTCGACTTGTCCTGGAATGTGAGTTGCCAAAGGTTGAGAGTCCCGTTGGCGTGGTTGGTAACCATGGAGATGACAGGGCAGGGTGGGGCGCTCAGGAGATCAGCATCCTTGTCATTATCTTCCTTTTCCTTCTCTTTGTCTGTTGGCTTTCCTTCCTTGTCAGCTTCTGGAATAAAGAAAAATCTTTAACCTTTTTACTGCAGGCCTTTTCAACACAATCCATCCATCCCACCATGTTTAGACACAATGTGTGTGTAATCGAACATGAATGCAACTCAAAAGCCACAAAACAGCCTTGACCATGAGAGGAGAAGAAAGCCAGCATTTTGATCACATCCCTTCCACAGCTGAGCTGCCACCCAGCATTTAAGTTGCATCCCCTCACCTTCACTCTGTTCCAAACCTCAAATTCACAATATGCACTCTGATCGCTTAGAATGTTTATGAATTACACTGCACTGCTTCTTCCCACTTGAACCACTACAACCGCCTTTGATTTCTGACCTTGCACTTCCTTGGACTACCGCTTTCTCTCTCCTTTGATATACGATTTCACAGCAACCGGACTAGGCCTTGAACACACAGCAGCTTGCCGACTAGAAACCCGGTTCCCCTATTTACAGTCAATGTCGAGGACACCCGTCTGATACAGTGTGTTTTGGCGAAACTTTATGGTCTACATGGATGGCCACCGATGGAATTATAAAAACGACAACCACTTCATCAAATTCTTGATGAAACAGATGGAGTATAAGTTTCAATTGATGTAAGGACATTTTTGCGTAGAGAAGCTGTTGTAAAAAAGGTATAGAGTTCTACCTCCGGTAAAATTGTTGCTAAAATATAAACAAACCTTTGTTGTCGCAATCTTCCTCTCCATCTTCTCCTGGTTGGGGCCATTCATTCTCTTCTTTTTCTTCTAAGACACTGGCCAGCGGTGTAGAAACTTCATTCACCATAGGATCTAAAGGGAAAACATTACATAATATGTAGAGAAAAGGCATCACACAGATTACTAATAATAAATCGCTAATAGCAAGAGGCATTAGAACAAGATAATGTACAAGCTTCATATTGATATGGATCTGCAGAGGTCCCGTAAGCAATGTGAATGTCAGTTGCAATGAATCAGGCCATCGTGTCTATTATGCTATCTCCTTTGTTTCTACTTGTTTCTTTAACAGCAATCCAGTCTCTTTAATCAGGGTTGTCATTGGGTATTCAGTCATGTCTCCTGGTTCCACATTGTTTCCTCAAATATAAAATTTATATGTAACTACAATCTTAACTTGTACAGCAAAAGATGATTGGATTAGTCTCATAGAAGGACTCCTGGTATTCTGATGCTTTCATGGAAGTCTTTTTGAGCTACGTCTGATATTATTCTGTGTAGGTTTGTTGGGAATCTGGTTAAGTTTGTTTAGATTCGGGTTAATATTGTTTGAAATCTATGTAGGTTTGTTGGAAATCTGGTTAGGTTTGTTTGAATTCTTGGTAAGTTTGATAGAATTCTGGTTATTATTATAATTTGATGAATTTTAGAGCGCCATTTTTGTGAGAAAATCACCTCAAGGGCTCTCTGGTTAGGTTTGTTTGAATTCTGTTTGAATTTGTTGGAATGAAATTTCTTTGTTTGAATTTGCTGGAAATCTGTGAATTCTGTGTAGGATTATTGGAAATCTGGTTAAGTTTCTTTGAATGTTTGATGAAATTCTGGATAGGTTTATTAGAATTCTGGATGGCTACCTGCGGCCGGTGTCTGCTCCTGTTTGGCAGTTTTCTGGCGGACGTGAAGTAGCAGGCCAGCCGTGTGGTAGAGTGCGGCCGCAGTGGACATGGTGGTGGCGTCTCCCAGAGGGAACGCACCAGGGATCCGCGTACTGAAGGAGACTTGCGCCTGGCGGAAGGAGCCGGGGTGGTATTCATCCAGCCACTCCACTTGCCTGCAGAATAAGCAATTTATTATCAGAGGATTACACAGAAAATATGGATCGGGACAGTCATTTTGGCACACATTCCTTGCTTCTAGCTGTTACAGCAGTATATTTTCCTGCTGCGATATATTCACTTGATACTATCAAAGTATTTCTTTCCATATCTTATTTTTTATGTTTACACCAGCCTATCAATAATTACTAAAACTAGAAAATGGAACATAATACTAGTGTAAGTTGATTTACCCTTAGGGGTCATATCCCTGCATTTGCAGTGTTGAAGAATCATGTTCATCCACAGTATCAAGCCCTGCAATTGTATTGCTGACCTTATTTATTCATTTTTCCATCAGATCCTCTATTGAGCTAGTAGACAGAAATACATTTTTCACTTTATCAAGTATGCTTTTATCTACATGTTGGCTTTACCAAAAATATGTTTTTATTTATTGGTTTCTTGTGGGCCTCTAAGGGTTAAGATTTTCTCATATACAAAATCTCCATTGTTATTCAATTGAAATTTTTTTTTTCAAAGTTAACCTATAAAACTATGTAATATTGTAGCGTTTGAGAATGTTTACATAGTTTCCATGTCTCTCAAGAGATGTTGTTAGTCTAGGTAGTTATATGTAGTTTTAATGTGTCTCAACAGAGGTCAGTAAAGTTGTACTACATGAGAGAGATAACTGTTGCTCGATCGGGTCTAATACGCATGCAGTTACCGGGAAGCGGTAGCGGTAAGCGTTTAGCGGGAAGATAGCCGATGATATCTGATCGACATTTGATGCTTAACCTCTTATTGGCCGGAGACGCGCGGACGCGCGCGTATTGTGCGCAGGCGCGAGAAAATAATTCGAACAAAACATGTTTGTCTGTGATTTTGACCATTCTATGTACAGAATTTGTATGAAGAACAAGGTCAGAATCGCTTGCACCAACATTACCCCATAAGATGGGTAAAAATTTCATTCACCTTGCAACCCCAGAATATTTTTAAACGATTTTATCTGTGGCATGAAAATGTCAAATTTGTCGCGAATTTTATCTGTCAAACTTGATGCGTGTTCCGCGATTAAAACATCGTAAAACCTATTAATTTACGTAATTATTTTGTTACTAACTTACATGATTCTTTTATTTATAATGATTAACTCTTCATCATTATTATGTTTAAATTTATACATGATTATTTAACCTACTTATTATTTACAATAGCCGTTATTACTAACTTACACAATCTTTTAATTTACTAATTGAGCTAGAACTTCCTCACCAAACACAAGAACATTGTCTCTTTATGGTGAGGAAAGGCAATTTTTTTATTTTTTGTTAACCTTATGTAAATATGTAACTGATGTAACTCTATATGTATTTTTATTCAGCATTGCCAATAAAAAAAATAAAAAAATTTCACATAACGAGTGATGCACAAATCGACACGAAGAAAGAAAAAACTTGATATCCATGGTAAACACACTAGTTTAAAACAATTACGTTTCAATTAAAAAATCACAGCCATGGCCAATTCCCATTACTGATCTCTCATCCGTTCACACGTCGGATCTGCCACCCTTCTCTCTTCCACACATCACACTTACCATGTAAGGAAACTTCCATCTATGGGATGAATAGAGAACAGTAGATCCGGACTGTGATGCCAATCTCTCAGCAGCGACTCTATCTTGGCATCCAGAGAGTCCGGCAGGTGGGTGCACGTCACATCCGTTGCTATGGAGTTGATGGATGTTGTATTGGAGAGACTGGGATGGCTGTGGTTGGCACTACCTACAACGTTGAAGAAATCGTATTACAAATTGAAGATATAGATAACGGAATCTAGGACAACACACGCTAGACGACTAATACTCAATCAGAAAGAAAAAGCAAACATATTAAGCAATTGTCGATTAGTTACTATACAAAATATAGAAAAGTTTTGAATTCACTTTTGAAGACCTAACTTGTTTAATTGTCACATTACAAACTCTTTCTCCAGCTTTTATCAACATTCCAACAATTCCAAAGCAGGAGGCCCTGAGGAAAAAATATCCCTCGGGGCCTACGTCATCTCTAGGGATGCTGTGTGGAGGGTCGTTTTATGGAAAGGAGGTAGAGGAGTTCTGGAAAGGAAAAGCTAAGACGGGTGGGAAGGAATCTTGGGGTCAGTATGTCAAGGAGTGACAGTCGTATGAATCGTCCAATGGCCATGCAAGGCATTGGGTCGAGAGAGTCCGGCTGGAGAGGTCAAAAGGCCTCCCTCAACCAGTCTCTCCCAATCCGGCCCGCCACGCAGTGGGTCAGCAGATGCATCCGCCGCAAAGACCTGGACAAACCTCACCCCATGAACCCAGACACCCCTGCTAAGTCACCAAATGTAGCAAACTACTTGGGGTGACCTATGACAGAGGTGTTGGTTATCCAATAAATGGTTTCCAGGGCGGCGGTACCCATACCCACCTCCAAAATTGGATTAGCAATTTTACATTGCGTCGCTCTATTCATCATTCTTTATTCTTTATTCTCTTGAACAATGGTGTCAATTTTTTAACTAATTAATTAATTTTAATTCGGCAGATTTTCAGTAAAAAATAGATCATCAGTCAATAATTTTTAATAAAACAGGTCTTTCTTTACATGCTAAAAGGATGTTTTCATCAAGTTAGAGAACGTACCCTTACTAGGTGACCAACTTTTTGTAATTTTTAACCCCCCCCCCCTCCCCACCTAACTAAACTGTGACGGTGACTAAAAACCTAAGTCCCCCGCCGCTCATTTGTACCAAGCGTGAAGACCCCCCCCCTGAAAGGGTCACGTAGTATGTGTATGTTCCCTTACTTTATTGAGGAGAATGCCTTTATATGTTTTGTATTTCACATATTTTGATAATCAATGTTTTTCTGAAGTGTTTTAGGTTTAGTTTAGTGGGTATATAGTACTCTTTTTATAACATTGTATGTTCTGTCATATGTAGCAGCAGGGATCCATGACACTCCTAGTTTGGAAATGTATTGTAGTGGTGGGTGTAATTTCTTTATCTCAATTTTTTTAATAGGCTGCATTTAACGTGCGCGATCACATTTATATTAGGACGTAACAAATAAGCGTCATCCATGTTTGTTGGTTAATATCACGGAGACAACATTGAAATATTTATTTAAATATTAATTAAATTGTCAGATGGATATGCAATACTACCTAAATATTTTCAGTAAAGTATGCTCTAAAGACTTGTGTCAATACCTACCTAAGTACATATTTAATTTAAAGTACCTGTTTATTGAATTAATAAAATGACAACACCGGAGCATCTAATGTTTTGCATTATCATGTTCCAAATTCAAATTGCCAATACAAGCCATTTAGCCATTAGCGAATATGAAATGGTGTCTCCCGCCATTATTTTTAATTAATTTTATTAAAGTAAGTAAGGAAAAGTTTGTTTTTACTATCAGTTTATCAGAAATAAGTACAACCCTTGAAGCAATTCATAATAAAGGAATAAACTGATTGAAACTTTGGAATATTGCGTACCCATGACAATTTAAAGTGAGTACTGAAGTATATTACTATATACTTTGTATATTTTATGTTTTTTGAATAATTTGAGAAATATTTATGTTTGTACAATAATCATGGTACCCAGCAGGAAAATTTAATTATATAACAAGCCATCAATCATCATTCCAGTATACCTTGATCCTTGGCTAATTGTGCCTCCATTCCACATCATATCCTTTTTTACAGATTAATCTAGGTGAAAATATGTGCGCATGGTGCTCTAACATTTATACATAATTATTTACACATTGTGAATTCTAAAGTGAAGAGAACACTAGGTATGTGATTTTGCACAAAACAATTCATTTAAACTTATCATGCCCAATGCTAAAATTGTCTTTTGCCGGACGTCTTCTGAAAATAATCTTTTTCTTACACTTTGGCATAGGCATGCCACCGTTAGCTGTTTTAACCTTTCCCTTTTCATAAACGACTTATAAAATGGAAAGAGGTTACAAAGGAGCTCTCAGCAGCACGGCCATACACCTAATTAGCCTATAATATAACTTGTTAACTTTATGCTAAGAATTCAAGGGTTTAAAGTCAAACAACATTATCTACAAAAAAAAATAAACAAATTATTCTAGGCCGTAAAGTCAAATAAAGTTATCTATAAAAAACATACCAATAATTCGAGGGCAAGATGGACAATGTTATCTAGAAAGAGATACTAATAATTAGTTTTGGCATGTTTTTTTTATAGATAACATTATTTGACTTTAAGCCCTCGATTTGTTGGTTTGTTTTTGTTGTTGTAGAAAAAATTATTTGACTTTAAGACCTAGTATTATTTGCATGTATTTCGTAGATAATATTGTTTGACTTTAAACCCTCATATTGTGTTATCACGATTACAACATTGGTATATAAATCAGATAAAAGATTTTTAACTTAGTCCGTAGATGGGAATTTTTTTATTTTTTATCAAGAGATGTCACTCATTCAAGGGATCTACTTAACAGCATTTAAATCTTTATATCTCTGTTTATAATAAATATACATTGGTTGCGCCGGTTTGGTACCTACTTATTAATTAACTGGTTAGATAATTGTAGTTGAATTGCCTAAAATATGCTTAATTAATATTCCTGTTCCTTCTTATTTCAAATCCTAAAATCACAAACAAACCTCAGTGTTCTTGTATTTGTCAAAAGCCAAGCAAGTATTTTTGAATGTGGTTTGAAATGTTCGATGAAAAACTAACACTCCGCTGTTTAACCTCTTATAGGCCGGAAGTGCGCGCGCGGAACAAATTTTCTAAAAACTATCTTTTTAAATGCAATTTTAACCCTTGTATAAAGAAACTGTATGAAGGACAAGCTCAGAACCGCTTGCGCCAATATCATTCTTGATGTAGCCAAAAGTTTCATTCACCTAGCAACACAAGAATATTTTTAAATGAATTATCTATGGAATCTGGGGGTCGATTCTGCCGCGATTCAAACTGTCCAAAGTCCGAGCGTGATAGTTCACAAAAACATCAAAAAACTATCAATTTATGAAATAAACGCAAGTAATGTTGTTTTAATTTGGTTTATTATTCAAGGAATGTGTTTCGGTAAATAAAATATACGATAGATCAAAATAAATCCACAAAATATTACTTCAAAGTGATGCAGTGCGCAATTTCCAGTATACAATAAAAGAAAAAGAAGAAGTTTCAGGCATGGCTCTTGACCGGTTAACTTGGAACAGCCGAAATTTCTGCCATTTTGGTTTAACCCGAAAAAACCCGCTGAACTATTTATGAACCTACTGAAAGACAATCATTTGATGTAAGAGCTGTAGACCATCAGAAAGCCTTGCGAAGCAGCCAAATGGACAATGGGTGAGTTTGTGGATTCCCACCTTTCCTTTCCTCACACATGCATTTAGGCAATTCAGTATAGTTTTTATCAAACCAGCAAATGCACGAACAAGCGCATCCATATATTACGTATATTATATTCCCTTTGGACGAGTGATATCTCCGTAATCCGAAGCTAGTTAAACGAAATAAAAAATTTGCAACATTAAAATTATTGTCAAAAGTGATATTGACTTATCCACTATAACTGAAAGAGTTGGAATTGTGAATATGATGTGATAATCATAATATCAAAATAAATTCAAAATAAACATGCATTAATGTTTTTGGATTAACCTGAAATCTGTCTACTCTTATCTTAAAGAGATAATGGTGCATACAAATGACGATCGACTCACATAAAAAATGAAATTAAAACATCAAAGCAAAAATAAAAGAACATTTGTTATCCAGCGTAATATTATTATATCGAGTGCGATTATTAACAAGTTGAAACGACAGAAAACCTGGAAGCGGTTGTTCATCACTGTTGCTCTCGTCTTGCGAACAACACTTTTGCAGTTTTCCCGGTTTACGCTCTGAAATATAAAATTTTATTTCCAAAATGTCGTCATATCTCCTAAATCATATTTAATGTGACACATGATAAAAAAAAATACAGATCCATTTACCTTGCAGACTGATATCTATCCTTTTACCTTGTTGTAAAAAAATAACCTTTTACTAGAAACAATTTTAATCCTTTTATCTACCTGGTTAGTGATTATGATACTTGAAAAAAAAGTCCTTTACCTTGTAAAATATTACAATATTTGAGAAGAGAAAAACAGATACCTTTGCCTCATAATCATAAGTGACTACAATACTCAAGAAATACAAAACTTTCGATTTTGTAAGTCGCTTAGTGTCGCCTAAAGGAAGCAACCCACAAAAAGTGCATAGAACCCCCATTAATTTGAAATCCATGATACCTCAAAAACCAAATTAATTGAAATTTCGCAGCTAGCTTGGCCAGATAATAATACCAATTAATATGACGTATGCCCACGTAAATCTAAAATCGGCATTTCACCATCACGGCCGGCATCTGTCAAGATTCAGATTTTTAAAATTAAATGAAACATTTTCACCCAAGTTTTCAAATTAAACGGATAAATTTTTGGCAGACCAAAATAAATTTTAAATTATAAATCATTTTTGTAAGATATTTTTTTTAATGAACGGGGTTGGTTCTATGGAATAAAACAATTTTCGAAATTTTTACACAAAATATTTCAATTGAATAAGGTTTTGCATAAACCAGTGAATACTTTGCAAGTATGAGTCGTCTGCTTCTTGGAAATATACAGACCAACCATATAAGGCTTGCAAGCGTTCAAAGGGTAAGAATGAATAATTTTAAACATCAATAGAACATAATATTATTTGTAATGAAAAGGTGACAAGAAAATGTTTATAAAATGTGTGCATAGTGCTCGGTATCACAATTTGTCCAACAGTCCACAATAATTCCATATAAAACTTGTGAGTGTAAATATGTGTTGTAAAAATAGAGCATTCAAAAAAAGATTGAAAACGTTCATGAGTGTGATTTAAAATATGTTTTGCAACCATTGAGAAAAGAATGGCAGATGGGTGTATTGAGAAAAAAAACATGTCAGTTAATAAGAATTTTAACTCACTCATATCATCGCCATCGTGATGATGTGAGTTATGATTGTGTCCGTCCATTCCCGCTTCTTCTGCATCTTCTTTATCTAATATCTGGAAAACATTATTTTATTAAATTTTGTAACATTTAACTGAACTGTGATGTCTGAAGATAGCTTAACCAGAATAGCTATTGTTTATTTGCGGCAGTTCCTGCATTCAAGTCAAATACAATAATTTCCAAGTGTTGGCATCACCAAACTGTCCTTAATTCATGGCAGGTAATATGGATCATATGTAAATAGTTTATTGTGTTGTGAACGTGTTTCAGTCAATAAAATATACAATAGCTCAAAATTAATCAACAAAACATTCAATTCAAAATTCAAAGTGGTGCTTATTTAGTGTTTTTTCGTGAATTTTCGTGGAATGGCGTGGCCTTTGACAGGTTAAGACAAGATTTTTATGCATAGCACAAAGGGTAACAATCATTATAAGCAATAAATAACAGCCTGAAACACTCATCTACATTGAAAAAAAAACTTCCGAGAAAAGATACATGCCCGTACAGTCCTGTTGGCGGCATGTATCTTTTCTCGGAAGATTTTTTCAATGTAGATGAGTGTTTCAGGCTGATAATTATTTCTTATAATAATTGAGAAATAAGTTTTACTGTTTTATATTGGCAGCTTGCGACAGAAATAACAATTTTCTGAACTAAAATGTAGAAAAGTGAGGTTAACTCAAGTTTTGAAATAGGGTTCATTTGCATTTATATTGTTATTAAAATAGATGTTTGTTCAAATTACACTATCCTTTCGGTTATAACAGATTCCAGATCCATCACGTAATCTGATAAAACAAAATGTTTTTTGTAAATATGAGAATTTTATAGTAATTTGTGTTAGTTTATTTTGAAGGCACAATCCACTTTTTTCTTAACTTTAAAACCTACATGCAGACGTTCTCGAGGAGCATAAATGCACAATACAACATTAAGACATTTTAATTACTATTATTATTAAACTTTTGTAAAAAAAAACTTTCACCATTGCAAAGGAATAATGGCTGACATTAAATCCAACTACACCAGCGTCAACGGCTGATTCAAATGTTTCAGATTACCTGCCGTTGCCATAGTCCATAGTGGTACCTTCCTCACCAGCCAACCATCATCTTGTATAACATACAGACTAAGAAGTGTTACATACCCAAATTAGACATTACCATTGAACAGGTCAATGTTATCAACACTTAGATGTGCCTGGTTACTTGTGTGGTACCTTTCTAGTGAGATCGTGCAGTATGGTCTCGGCCTGCAGTGTGAAGTGCATCTCCTTGTTATGCAGCCAGTGCAGGATGAAGTGGGGGCGGGGGGCGCCGTCATCTGCCGCTGTGGAGCGCATCGACGGCACCAACGGGATGTCAGTCTCCGCATTTATGGATGCGGCCAGGTGGAAGTGGAGACCTGAAGAATCCACCAATTACCACGTTAAATTATTAATTTAATTTATCAGACAGCCTTTCGACATACATTATTATAACACACCTAGACAGTCAAATTGATAAACCGGCCAATCAAGGAAAGGGGAACAAATCAATTTGCGAGGGGCAGGTAGGCGGTGTTACCATCTCCCTTTTCGTGATTTATTAATAAATGAATGCGACAGTACAGGCAACTCGCATTGTAAAACCACTATTTAGTCCTCGAAAATAAAATCTGCTTACGAATTACTAATCCTTTTTACGATGGCTTGCTGACTCCTTAAAAAAAATTTAAATCCCAAATCGGGTTAACAAAAGTGTTTCCAAAACTGAATATTTTTTTACTAGTGTGTTATAATTTACCCCACTTTTAGCATTGTTATGCCAGGTGGTTAAGTTAAGAACGAACATTCAGATTCTGCACAGAAAAGTCCCACAATGGGAAAATCGTTATCTCACTTTAGCGAACTTTACTTTTCTGCGCAGTGTCTGGTTATTTCAATGTGCGCTCTTTGGTGGTCAACTCACGACTGGTGTGGTAGTTTATTAAAAGTATTCTCACACCCTCCTCCTGGTGCCAAATTTATGGTCATGTGCTTTGCCTCCAGCTTTTTGTAATGATAACAAGATTTTATATAAGGGCAAGTCTTATCAATTTGAATGTCTATGAAGATACTACTCAGATTCACCCGTGATTTGAATTCTTGCAATGGCACACTAAAAAATATGAGCGATAATCAATAATACAAATGATTTATCTGTAAATTGCGAATAAAATTCTGATACCGTAATCTTTTAAATTCTATGAAATCCATAGTAAAATGCCTAACAGGTGTGGTCTGAAAAGCAGCGAAGTCAGAATCGAACATCGTACCTAAAATCCTAATGTGTATTTCATATAACTCTGCCACACAACTCTCATGTGGTCCACTTTCATTCATCATCTCATATATACTCTTGTTATACTGCGGCATATCTTCCCAGGGTGTCCCCAATTTGTTCATGTAATCAACCCGTATTAAGTATGTAATAGTAAGTACCGGCCGTGGAAGAATTGGATTGGTAATTGTTGTGGAAATCGTGGACGCTGAAGGTGGATGGCAGAGTGGGGATGGGGGTGCCCAGCTGTTTGGAAGACTGGGCCGTGCGGCGGATGTGAAAACAGGTTCTGCAACACAAATAACACTGAGTTTAGAGCATGAAAGTTGCGGGATATTTTCCTTCTTCTTTAGAATGGTGGGGGGATCAGAGGGGGGCATCTAGGGACATCGAGCCAGTCTTGGGCCTGTGGATCTCATCAATCGCTGTGGGGAATGAATGAAGCGGGCGTTCACAAATCCCTGACTATTAAGGGTTTAAGATCCCACCTATCCCACCTATGCATCATGTGGGCACAGCGGCTGTGGGAGCACCTTATCCTATTGATGGAGAACCAGAGTTTACGAGATGGTGAGAACCCAGGCTGTCTCTTAGCGGAGTCATGGGCTTTTCGCAAGTCGGTAGATTGCCACTTAAATTTCCAACTGTCTTCTGGGGTGAACCATTCAAGATGTTATTCCACGATCCTGGGTATTGTAGTAAAGAAGGGCTGCTTTTGCCCGACACGTGGAAATACACCGGTATTCGGCTACGACAGTTATTGGACATTGTGGTTTATTTTATAGCCTTTCCACGTGTTATAAACAAAATCACTGTGATGTGTCTCATCACCACAAGATTAAAGGGTATAAGTTCACTAACTTCATGTGTTTGAGGCGCTGCATGAAACGGTGCTTGTGACGGTGCGCCCGGTTGCGGGCCGTGTGCGGTTGTGGCCGGCCCGCCCCCGGGCCCCAGCCCTCCTCGGGCGGCAGAGTTTCGGCCCACACACGGCAGATGTTGTCCAGGCAGGATGTCACCAGCATGTTGCCCACGCTGCCCCTGGAAAACAATTAACAGATTAGAATTAATTTAATTAGATTACTCAACCTCACTCAATTAAAAAAATGTATTTTTAATATTCACTCCAGACAGCTTAGGCATCATCCGAAGAAAGAATGCTTATGGCGCATTCGTCATTGGGTGAAATCTACAGTTTTATTCCGAGATTGATGAAATTTTGCACACTTGACCTTCAAAACAAAAGGAACGTCACTGTCTACATGAGATTTCGAAAAATCACCTCAATTTCCAACCCAGATGAATTTTAACACTTAATGAAATTTTGCACACTTGACATTAAAAGTGGAAAATTAATGGCTACATCTGATGCCGAAAAACTATAAAGCCCGGACAATGCCGGGAACTTCAACCAGTGATGTTATAGATTAGACTGACTAATTTTATTCAGATCTGGTCAATAGCTATAGCCATTTTGAGCCATTGGTGTGGGCAAACAAATTTTATTTGATTAATTTGTGTTAATTCACAAATAATTCATTTAAAAATAGTATATAGTATATTTGCGGCACGTTCCAGAGTGGAAGATACTCTCAGTATTGCCCTGGTGTAAGACCACCATTCAGAATTGAAACATTGTTTGAAATGGCTTTAGCCGTGTTTGGTGACCAGATCTGAATTGCCATGTAATTCCTCACCTTCCTCTCCCATCTCCTTCTCCTCCCCACTACCTTCAGTCTCACAACATACCCCAATTGGGGATGCCATAGCCTCACTGGCTCCAGACGGGAGCAGCTGACACTCTTGTAAGGTATTCACATAAAAAAGGGCTGCTTTTAAAAATCCCAAGGAAACAGCACGGCGACGGCAATGGCATGCAGCATCTCATAACATTAATACGAGTGAGGGAGATATATGACAATCATTGCATTTCTCCTTTGGGGGAAGCAAATGTACATACATCATTTGTCTCACAATTTTTAGTGTGTAAGAAAGAGCTGCAGTATGATAGTGATAAGGAATGTTAGTTTTTGCCTTTTTTGTGCCTTCGCTATGGGAATTTAAATTTTAATCTGAATAAGAGTTCAGGTAATTTCCCATTGCCAGTTGATATTTGTTGGTTTTGCCAGTTGTTAGAATAAGGTTGTGGTTATCCTTACTTGGGCATATATTTGCTGGTTTTCCTCCACGACAGGTGTGTGAGTGCCCTGGGATGGGCCACATATATGAAACCATAGTTTAGCTCCGTATTGCTGGTCGGCTGCTCACCATTCTTGGTTGAGAACAAAACTGAAAATGAAACATTCAACACTTTAGAATTTGACTGTGCTAAAAATATTTCTTTCGAAAATGACGATTTTGCAAATTTAATCTTCAGAATGTGTGATATGAAAACGCACACATAAAATTTGAATAACTCACTCTTATTTTGATACCAAATTTTGACTAGGCGATCGTTCTTCCCCGAAGTGGCGAACAGCGTCCCATCTGGCGAGAAGGCCAGGTGGTATGCAGGTAAGGCCGTGTGACACCGCCACACGCAGATCCAGCTCTGAAATACCACGCAAACATTAGAATGGGTAAATTAACTTTCGACATGCCAAGATGCAAAACCAAACTTTTATTACCATGAGGGATCACCGAGTCAATTAATAATACTAGGCTATGAACATGAGATTTGTAGGGATTCAAAAAATACCATTGCAATGAATTCATTACTTAAGCTGATACATTAACCAATCAGGTCTATTTTTTTCCAGTTTTCAGAACAAATCATGTAGGTCACATAGAAATCGTTGTGTCTCCCTTGCTATAATGGATAAAAATGTGATATAATAGAAAGAGCAAATGCCACGCACTATACTCACTAAAAATGAACTATAAAATAATATTAAAATGTACAACTTTATTAATCCAAAGTTTCCCGCCGAAATTAAAAAAAAATGAAACTTTGGGAATTTTTTATTAATAATTTTTCATGAAATGACAAAAAAGGGAGTTGACGATAACATTTATAATACATTTGCCTATTAAATTTTCGTATGACTTTTTTTTTTAGTTACGCTGGGGTTAGACTCGTAATTAAAATTTACGGATTACATAGGATTTTGACAGGTCACTCACAGGAGCGTTTACATATGCATCCGACTTGTAGTAATTAATGATCACGGAAGTTGTTCGAAAGTTCGACCTGTGTAAATGCTCATGCGACCGTTTACATCTGTAAATTTATTTGCGGTAAGATGGCTTCCTGTCGACAACGACCTGCTATTGTCAAATTTACGCGATTTTGTCAATAAAGACGAAAAGACCCCAATAAAGTGTTGAAATAGATTTTGGCTTTAATTAAACAATTCTCCACGCGCTTTTATGCCGTCAAAGGTGGTCAAAGGCGGCAATTAATTTCGTTTTATCCGAATGACAGCTACCTGATATCTGCTGACAGCAACCGACTTCGAATTTAAAATTTCAAAATACGTAAATGTTAAAAACAAAAACATTAAGATTGGAAAGGATTGGACCGATAATTGAATAGAAGGATGCCCATTTTCCAGAAAACTTAAATAAGTGGAAATAAATACTAGTTTTATAGGAAAAAATCCTATGAAAACAATTGTCTTTTAATTTTTGACATTTCGCAAAGGTGCGCGGCGCATTTCGGAACTATTTCTTGCGGTAAGTCTCTTTGCTTATCAAATTGATTTTATAAGCTGTAAGAAGGCTGGAAATTCGCGCGGGTGCGATTAGACCTGTCAAAAAACTTCCGAAAGAATAAGTTCTGTGCCTTGCTATAAATTACGTTAAGTTACTTTTGTCGTTTACATTGGTAATTTGGCCATAAATCGCTTACAAGAACGATTTACAGGAAAAAACTTACGAGTCTAAACCCAGCCTTAAAAAAAACCTAAGATGAGCCATTTTTAAAACTTTTTTATGTTTCCAAGCAATATTTTTATATTTCAACAATCATATTGTTTATTTGGAATTTTAAATTTGAAAGTGCATTTCATCACCTTTTTAAAACTGTTTTTAGTTTTCGGATACATTCAGAAATATTCCGTTTATTTGGATTGGATTTCATTGCAATACTGAATTATTTTTACCCTCTGACAAAATATTGTTGAGGCCTGAGGGGTTAATTAATTTACAGTAATTTCAGATATTTTATTCACCCGGTTGGCAAAGGAAGGTTACAGACACATTAAAAAGAAATGACTCACAGTTATCGGATAACCTTCATGTCACAAGGCTCATTACTCGTTTATTACCAGCAGGTAAAAACCCGCTACCGTGGGTTAACATATAAAGTTTTTTGCTGCCAGGCCCTGGAGGTGGCTTTTTGATTCCAAACTTCACATAATATCAAAAATATAAATGTATATAAAAAAATCCTGATTTGTACCAATTTGGAACTGTTTGAAAATTGGTAGGGAAATAGTATAAAAGTTTTTTAAACCATGAGATTTTGAATTTTGTAATTTTTCTTTTTGACATTTTTTCATTGGGAATCCTGTTTGAAAACTTCAACGGTTCTTTTAAAAAATAACAGAAGGCACCACTTTCGTTTACAACAATCCACTGTACAGTCATTAATATAATACTATCAGACTACCAGTTAAAAATCAGTTTTACTGCTAGGTCCTGCGGGCGGCTTTTGGTTCGACTTCACCCAGTTTAAGTGTTGGTAACCATTTCCTCAGACCTCGGATCCACTGTGATCCAGTGACAACTAGTCACCGGGACAAAGTAACCGCGACAGGCAATGACATCATATGTAATAAATAGTCGCGTGATACTATTATTAAAAATTAAATATTGTCGTCAATCTTTCCATATCCGGAGAGATACCCAAATTTACAAATCTGCAGTACTTATACCTGTCCTCATGCGACCTGCTAACGTAAGTGGCACATTACAATGATAGATTTGTTTGAAATTTCACACACACAGATGTTTATATGGAGCAGCAAGTACGGCGCGGCGTCAGACATGCATTCGAAGCTGGGTTCTTAAATTTCAGCCGCGCAGACGCAAGGCCATTAATACTATTTGATGACGGTGAAGTACAAAACATAGAAAGGTGATAATTACCGGATCATCTTCCTCGGGAGGTTTTCCTTCTTTATCCCCTCCTCCAATCTCAAATTTCACATTTGTTGGTGCTGAAAGATAACATTTTCAAAATCAACTACATTGTTACACAGATAATTTTATTTAAGAGGTCACTAGCCTTCCAGGAGTTTTTTTTCAAGTTATTTATTTTACATTAACTCCAAACAGGAGGCCCTGAGGAAATAACCTCCCTCGGGTCCTATGTCATCTTTGGGGATGCTGTGTGTAAGGTGGAGATAAAGGAGGGAGAGGAAGTTCTGGGAAGGAAAAGGATTTGAGGGGTGGGTAGGAAACTGGGGGTCTGGGTTTCCAGGAGAATAGGAATCCCTTCCAGTGTGTTGGAAGGCATTAAGTCGAGAGTCCGGCTGGAGAGGTTGAAGAGTCTCCGTCAACATCCGCCAAGTAACTGATAAACCTCCCCCCTTGTCCCCAAATATACCGAACCTCCTGACCTTTGAAAGGTGTTGTTTCCTTTTAAGTTTGTTTCTGTTTACGTGCACAAGGGTTTCTTTTTGTAAACTTATTTGCGTTGTTTTGGGTAAAATTTTAATTTTTTGTTTTTGCATTCAATAATATTCGGTTCAGAATACAACAAAGCCTTCGTGGTACACTCGAAGGACGAATTTCGGCCTTGAGATACCTACAAGCACCGTTCGAAACAGACATCATGTTGAATGAAATACACCGCAGATTTTTTAGCTTCGCGTCATGTGTCGGTAATGATCAGAAAAGTATTTATTTATTTGTGAATAAAGTGATTGGTTACCATCATCATCATGTGACTCTGACTGGTGCCACAGCTGCAGCAGGGCTCCCCCGGTGAGGAGTCGGGTCCCCTCCAGGTTCCACGACAGGGCGGAGAGAGGTCCGGCTGCGGCCAGTCGGCCAGTCTGCACCCAGCGGTACTCCAAACCCTGAAATTACCAACCAAAAACATGTACATTGAAAAGATAAGAATTGAAAAAGTTACAAAATTAATTCCACTAGCTTTAACTAACTAAAAAAAAGATTAAGAAATCTACCATTTTGTAAATAATTGTCAAAAAATATATTTATACAAATAGAAACTGATTTTATTATTTCTTCACAAACCTGAAAAAACACAATTCAAAGGGTTTTCAAAGAAATAATGACCTTTATACTCATTTAAGAACTTAACATATCGATATTTTCGCCATTGACAGCTGTCGAAAGTCAAATTTCATAGAAAATTCTTTTAAAATCATTTAGAGTAGCTACAATAATCAAATAGAACATAGGTCCCAAATTGAAATTGGCGCAAGCGATTCTGACCTTGTCCTTCATAAGGGTTAAAATCGCATTTAAAAAAAACAAAGATTTTTTTTGTGCCCACCGGCGGGCGAACCACAGATGAGAGGTTAACTCTGTGTTTTATCTTGTTTTTACTTGGTGTCACAAATATTCCATAATATATTCCTATTCTACTTTAAATCGCCGAGGAACCAACATCTTTTGAATTAACCCTTGCATGTTATGGATCACTGCAATAGGCCACTTGCATCACATTTAAAAAAAAAAATTCCTGTTTAGGCAAATATTCTAAGACATTCTGTATTTTTTTTTTTTTAATCGAATTCCAATGCGAAAAATCAAACCATTTTTTATAAACAGGAAAGACGGGACATGATTTTATAGGTGCGAAAAAACGATAATTCCATAGTCGAAAATCATTTAAAGAAAAAAGAACATTTTCCACAATAAAGGGCACAGGAGAATAACGAGGCAGACCAAAAATATTACATCTCATAAATATTTTTTTCCTCGATACATCATATTGATCATAAATCATTATAATGTTCAACGTCTATATTACTAAATCCAATGTAATATACCTGTACTTGTAAATTATAATAATAATAATATATTATAAAATTTGATTTTGTTAAAATCAGCACCACTACCATTATACCTCTAAAACACATACAGACCGCGTAAAATGTATGGGGTTCTCTTCATAACATCTGTCAAAAAGGCAAACCAAATGATAAGTTCGCAGAGAACAAACAATAAATCTAGTGAAAATTAACTTGCTGGACGCCGTTTGTCACCCGGTGGCCGCGGCACTTTAAAACGCAATTTTGACCCTTATGTATAAAGAAAGTGTATGAAGAACAATGCCAGAAACGCTTGCTCTATTATCGTACTTTACCATAGAGAAACCCGCAATGCGTCTAGTCAATCGGAATAATTTATATTTAATTTGCCGTAGTGTGGGATGTAAAAAGATTCTGCGCATGCGCAAAAAAAAAAGAAGTTTTTTCTACTATTTTGACCCTTCTATGTACAAAATTTGTAAAGGAAGTGTCAGAATCGCTTGCGCCAACATTCCCTATGGTATGGGTAAAGATTTCATTCACTTTGTAGCCACAAAATATTTTAAAATAATTTTTATCTGTGGGCATCTCGAACTGTCATTTTGGCGGCCGCGTCACATTATGCCGTTATGCGTGACATGCGTGTACCTCAAATAAAACATCATAAAACCTATCAATTTACGTAATTAACGCAAGTAACGTTATTTTGGTAAATAGTTTATTGTTCTAGGAATGTGTTTCGGTCAATAAAATATACGATAGGTAAAAATTAATCCACAAAACATTCGATTCAAATTGAAGATCGTGAAATTTCCGTGTTGTTCCGGAAAAAGCCTGGCCCTCAACGAGTTAAATGTCAAATTTAAAATTTCAAAAGTGTTGCCACATAAAAAAAATAAATCAGTGTGGAATTTTACAAAATTAATAGGAACATTTTCGGGGATGGAACATTTTCATGTCACGGGCCCAAATAATGGATTTATTTATTTAAAAATAAAAAAAAACTGTACATTTCTAAAAATTTTTAATAACACTTTCGTAAACTTAGTAAAAAAATCTAACCACACGATTTTTTCCAAGTCGTTATGAAATCCGTGCAAGTGGCCTATTGCCCGTGCACTTTATGAATCACTGCGATTGCAGTGTCGACCTTATACATTCATTTTACCTTTGGATAATACCTCCACTGGGTTAATTAAAGACAAAAATAAGAATGTCACTTTACCAAGCATGATATTGTCTAAGTATTGGCTTTAACAAAAAACCCCTTTCTTTATTGAAATTTGTTGCCGGCAACAAATTAAATAAATAAAAGGCAATATTTTAAATTTGTTGAGTTAAAGGTTTCCCTGGCCTCTGCCTAAATCTGTCAATCAAGTTAATGAATAATACAAAAAAAAATCATAATTCTAAATAAATATAAATGACTTACATGGGAGCAGCTGGTGTGTATGAGTGGCGTGGGCTCGAATATGCACACCTCGCTGTCGTAGGCGGCGGCGATCTTGCCCGTGTCCGTGCTGCAGTCCAGGGAAGTGATGCGCACATAGTTATGCACCGCACCCGGGATGATCTGGACACGCTCAAAGTTTGACGCGAGGATCACAATGTTGCACCCTGCAGCGTAAGCCTGAAAAGAATATATATATATTAGGTCCTTACATATGAAATTGGCGTTTTGCCGTACTGGCAACTTTGATCTCAAATATCTTCTCTTTGGTTAGGAATTCCAAATTCAAATTTATACAGCTATTTACTCATGTATTTGTATTTCGAAAATTATATTTTCTTTGCGTTACTTAGTTTACAAAATGGAAAACTTGAAATATCGCGTTATTTACGAGTACGAGTTCCACCGTGGCACCAGTGCTGCAGAAACAGCTCGAATTTTTTTTGTGTCGATCACTACAGCTTTCTTAAATCTGGCCAGACGATTACGGCAAATGTCTATTGTCAGCAACTGCAAACCATGATGGAAAAGCTAGCTGCTAAACAACCGAGGCTGGTTAATCGCTCTAGGCCACTGCTGCTTCATGACAACGCTAGACCACACACTGCACAACAGACGGCTACCAAATTAGAGGAGCTTCAATTGGACATCCACCGTACTCCCCGGACCTTGCCCCAACAGATTACCATTTTTGTCGAAATTTGGATAACTTCTTGGAAGGGAAAAAATTCAACTCCGATGGGGCAGTCCAAACCGCCTTCAAAGATTTTATTGATTCCCGTCGGAATGGTTTTTTTAGTAAAGGGATCGATGAACTACCTATGAGATGGCAAAAGTGCATAGATAGCAATGGTACATACTTTGATTAAATAAATACATTATATTAAAAAAAAATCGACTTTATGTTCCTCCCATACAAAACACAAATTTCATATGTAAGGACCTAATATAAGACGGTCAACAAGGTGCATTTCTAATATCCCTTATTATTAAAATCCTAGAGTCTTCTCACCCCGGTGCACACACTACTCAATAAACAATGTTGGAATAAACAAAAAAAACTTTTATTTTTGACATCCTGAAGTGATTTTTAAGCAATAGACATAGATCCTTAATGTAGAGTTCCGAGCACAGCGCCGGTGACTTTCGAGGTCCGCGACACTGTCACTGGCGGCTCGCCCATCATTATATGACCATCGACGTAGTTATCTTGTCTTACTCCTATAAATATTTCTATTTAAACTAACATCTTGTGAAAGATTTGCAATATGCTCCAAGCTCTGTTTTTCGAGTTTTTGTATTGTTTTACACATAAATTAAACAATAATCGATATTGACACCAAAGTTATAAAGAACTGAAGTTTTTTTTTAATAATTACATCTACACCTTTAATCAACCCTGCAGCAAGCGCAAACGAGACTGTGTCGCTTTCTTTATAAGTATCTTTGAATTTAATAAGCCGAATAAATTATTAAAACCGCTAACTCCACAGTAATGAATTCATAGGATGTGTATAGTTCATAGGAGGTGTATAGTTTTTATATAATTAATAGAAGGTGCATAGTTACCACACATGAAAAGTTCACTAAGGTGAAATAATGACTAACAATTTATTTTTTTTATAATATCTTAATAAAACCATAGAATTTATTTTTTGTGCTAAACATTACCTACATAGTTCAACAACAAAGCACACAAAATAAATTATTTTTAACATTTTTATTTTTAAAGGGTATAATAGAAAAAAAATTGTTGCCAACATTTCACACAAGTGGACTTATCGTTTATAGGAACTATGTGACACAAATGTAAAATAAAATTTCAGGTGACGAAAAGAGATTAATCTTGCAAAAATCACTACACGGTTAAATGAAACATATTTTATTATCTACTCGTTCATAGATAACACCAATTCAGTTATTTTAGGAAAAGAACACTTTTACAAGTTATGCTTTAAAATATTAAGATGAATAATTATTTGTTTGCGCCCGAACAATGAACGTATATTAAAGTACACAATGTTGTGTACTAAATTAAGATTCTACAAACAAATAAATGAAAATACATAAGTAACTCAATGACCCCACACAGGAATGTGTGCATTGTTTGCCATCTTTACTTTTAAAGGTTAAAGATCTAAATAATTAATACATAATACTGTGACCATTGTTATTACGGTCTATCATAATATATTATACTGATCCATTTTACGTGTGAATGTTTCTTATTATTTTTTAGATATCTGGTTAATGTTAGAGAATTGATTAATATAGCTGTGATAAGGAATTAATATACGAGGGGGGACCCAAAAGTAACGGGAGTTGTGCTGTGGTAGAGAGGAAGAATGGGCAAACACGTTTTTCGACCAGGTATCCGTTAGGGTCACTCCTACTGAGTCAGTGTACGAAGTTGTGTCGCTGTGAGTGCATCGATTCGCCCGTGAGAATTTTTTTAGTAAAGCAACTTTTCCATTTCGGCGAAAATGGAAAAAAGATGTCTGGAATGTCTTGGAGTTCAATTCAGAGGATTTTAACTGAAGAAGGCTGTGAGAAGGGTTGCAGCCAAATTCGTCCCTCGCCTTCTCACAGACGAGTAAAGGGAGCGTCGACTTCAGGCATGTTTTGAGCTTCAAAATCAGCTCGAAGAGGACCCTGAATTTTTTTCCAAGGTGATCTAGCCCCCTGTGACTTCTTTTTGTTCCCCACACTGAAAAGGGACATGAAAGTGTTTTGCCACTGTGGAGGAGGTAAAACAAAAATCGCAGGAAGGCCTAAAGGACATCCCAATAAGTGAAATTAAAATATGTTTTAAAAAATGAAAGAAGCGTTAGGAGAAGTGTGTTGTGGTCAATGGAGAAAATATGATGTAAAAATATTGAGAAATGAAGAATTTTGACAAAATTCCGGTTACTTTTAGGTCCCCCCTCGTAGAGGGAAATTTCCTTTATTGATCAATTAAATACGCCACAAAAATGTAATAAATAAACGATGAAGTTTATGATAATATGAAATTTGGATGCAGAGGTGGCAATTCAGATTTGTTATAAGTGCCTATGGGTGATTCCAGTATCGCGGTTGCAACATTTAGACGCATATAAAGCTTCTTAACAATAAAACAAAAAACATTTTTAATAATATTATTATTGGAAGAGCTACATTTTAACATGTTTACTTTTTATTAGTTTATAAGAATTTTATTGAAATATTTAAATAGTCAGGAGGGAGGTTCAAAGTGCGATCGCGGGTGCAACCAATTTGGCCCACCCTTTCCAGATCATAAGACAAAAACACAAAAGTCTGTTAATTGTGATACATTTATTATGTTATTCCTTGATATTTCGTAAGGCGTTAAACTAATCAACTAAATAAATAAACAAATATATAGAAAACAAAAACAAGCAATGAATTATTAGCCTTTCAAGCAATCGCGGGTGCAACATCAAATTATCGCGGGTGCAACTCGTCTAGTTTAACTGTAAATAAACATCAATAAACCCTGATAGAGGAACGAAATCAGAAATCCAATAATGCGTATTACTAATTAGTACACTTCTTGATCATTTATGTTAATTATTTCTTTTCGTTTATGTCAAAATTCGCCGAAAATTCATTGAACATATTACATCCATCAATCCTTTTCAAAAAAAAAAAAATTTTTTTTCTTATTTTGTAGAATTTTTTTTAATATTTTTAAATTTGTAAGGGGTTCCAAATTGTTATCATCCCAATCACTTTCTGTTTCAGTGCTGGTTTTCGGAGATTTCAAAACCAATGTGCATTTGAGACGAGAAAGCGAGGTTCGCGCCACGGAAATGCTATCGCCGTCATCAAATTGGAAGAAGTGTTTTAATTGAATTCCTGATTTATTTTTCAGCCCTTCCCATTTATCATCCAAAGTGACCATTTTTTTAAACAATTTTTTTTTAATATAAAGAAGATGTTTCAGAGGTATTGCATGCCAAATCATAGAATTTCTATAATAAAGCGGAATATAATACAAACTCCCCTATTAAATATAACTCACTAGTAATACACAGCTTATATTATTATTAAAGGCATGACAAAACAATAAAATATATATGATAAATCACACAACAAAGGTAGTTGTCAAAGAGTTGCACCCGCGATTCTAACATCACATCGCGGGTGCAACCAATTTGAGTCAACGTTTATTTCAATTCAGCTATCATTATACTCTTAAAAACTTTTTATTTAGGTTTGCCTCTGATTTCTTCTTTCTTTTACAAAGTTTCAGAACGTTGGCACTTTATTTCTGTGAGAAACACAAACTTTTATATCTTTTGTATCGCGGGTGCAACAATCTAAGAGTGACTTCTTGTAGTCAATGATGCTTAAAAAATAACAACAAGTACTTACATCTTTCGGCACATAAGATTAAATTAATATTGTCACTACACGTTTAGCAGTAAAATATAACTTCAAACTGTCGGTAACAGCTGTTTCGCGCCAGTGTTGCACCGTGTGATTTTGCAGTTTATATACCGATTCTTCGAATGAAGTAAAATCCAATTTTTTTTTTTTATTATTAAATATTGACCTTCTTCTTTGCACTGATATCAAAAAAAGTAACAAATACTGCGATTTAAAAATTACTGTCGAGAATCGTCTATAGCGGAATCACCCCTATGGAAAGGGATACCTACTGATTTTGTGTTTATGTTTTTAATTTGAATTATTTACTGTATAGATATAAAATTATATAACATACTCCACTCAGAAGGCCTCGAGGAAAAAAATTCCTTCAGCACCAATATCACCTTTGGAGATACTGTGTAGAAGGTCTTTTTAAAGAAAGGAAGCAGAGGGTCAATGTATCCAGGAGTGTCGGGCGTAAGAATCCATTCCTCCCACTGAGGTACAGAGTGATGAGTCAAGAATCCGGCTCGCCACTCAGTAAGGGAACAAACACATCTGCCGCCAAGGCTTAGACAAACCTCACCGCATGAAGCCAGGAACCCCTTTTAAGTCACTAAATGAAGCGAACCACTTGGGGTGACTTATGACAGGGGTGTAGGTTATCCAATAAATGGATCCCGAGGTGACGAAATATAAAAAAATATCCGCTTCCCAAATTGATTACATTTATATATTAGAGGCTTTGCTGAAAACCTTTTCGGTTCCGGAATGTTCTGAGCAGTGACACTTAGGTCAATATTATCAAGTCAAATATTAAGATGTGTTATAGTACAAGCCAAACTTTAAGACCGGCCAGAACATGGTACGATGCATTCTTGCGCAGTCACTGACTTTACAATGAACCCAAGCGAAAGAGAAAAATGCATATAAAAACATATTAGCGACAGAGAAAGACGCAGGCGGGGTGGGGGGCATGCCCCTTTTCTGTCCTTAACCCCTTGTTTGCCGGGGTAATTGGGGTTGGTTGTCCACCAATTAGCGTTCGCAAAAAACGGCATCCATGACACCCAATGACATTTCGTGTCCAGCGATTCTGACAGTGTCCTTGAGAAATTTTGTACAATAGAAAGGTCAAAATCGTAATTAAAGGAATTTTTCCCGCGCATGCGCAAGAACTGCGCACATTCCCGCGCTCCGGTAAATTATTAATATAAATTATTTGGAGTGACCAGGCGCATTGCGGTTTTCTCTATGGTAAAGGGCGATAATAAACCAAGCGATTCTGACCGTGTTCTTCATACACTTTCTTTATACATAAGGGTCAAAATCGCGTGTAAAATCTCAAACACACCGGGGCACGAACGGCATTCTAGCGGTTAAACTCGCATATTGCAACAATTTCTGATCAATGTCAGGCCGGTCTTAAAGTTTGACGTGTACTACACAAGCTAATAAATGACGAATAAATGTTTTCTTATTATGTGAGGAATATTGCACATTTCAAAATATTTATATTATAATTATCCAAGACAAATGACCGCTCAATTTGGTGCAATAATAAATGCCCTCATCTCATAATAATACTTATGTCGTTTTCGTAGACAAATTGGCTTTATGCATTAAATAGTTAATTGGTTTTGACAGTGTTGACAATTGAACAATTAAATGTTTAAAAAAAAGGCTGATAGATTATCACGGAGGTTAAATTAGCGTGAAGTTTGTCTTTGAAAACAATATTAATTCGTAACAAGGAAAACAACAAAAAAACAAGAACCAATGTCACTTGTTAATTTTGCAATCTTTGATAATTGGGATTTTCCAGAACAAAATATTTTTAGCTGATGCGCTACTAAGGTATTAACCCTTTACGGCGCAAGAACTTTTTTAAAATTTATTTTATTACCTATAGGTGGTACGATAACTATACTTAATGGGAAAAATAATTAAAAAAATCATATTTAAAAAAAATTATATATATTTTTGAAAAAAAACATCGTGATGCAGAAGTGCATCATGGTGTCAAAACATACCAAAAGTTAAGAAGTATGAAACATTTGAAAACAGTTATTATTTTTGTTAAAACATAAGGCCACACCACATTTTTGACATTCTGTTTGGGCTGTTCCTTTACATCCTGGAAGTTTGCATCTCAGCCTCTTTTCAGTCCATGTAAGCCAGTGTCCTACCTGATCCAATCTGACCTCTTTTGGTGGTATGTACTGGCATGGTCCTTTCTTCTTTTTATCCTGAATCAGTGATTCTACATCACTGGTACGTTTGAGACGGTTCATTTTTTTATATTTTACTAACGTCTCAGCAATTTCTAGCCTAAAATCGGCGGAATTTAGCACCCGATCCTTATTGTTGGTATCAGCATGAATTCTTCTATATAGCAATCATGCATTGCACATCGTCATATCAAGAAAATGATAAAGTAGTCGTATGAACCAACGTTTACTGCGAAGTCTAATTTTATAGTGGCCCATCACGCAGTCCATCAAGTCCACACCACCCATGTGTCGATTGTATTCTGCTACAATGAAAGGCCGCTCTACCGTAATATGTTTTTTTTGCGACTTGTCGAATCTACTAACAGTTGATGTAGGGTTTTTGCCAGCAAAGTTAGAGGTCAGATTTACAACCTTATTGTCTCTCCAGGCTACTAAAGATATGTCAACACCATTATAGCTTGCAACCTGTTCAACTGATGTCCCTCTAGGTTGTTTTTTCAGCTGTTTTTCGTCCGGAAGTTTGCAATTAGGTATGCGATTTCTCCTAACGGTGCCCAGAGCCAATATACCACGGCGTGATAAAAATTCGATCAAGGGTAATGATGTATAGTAGTTGTCAAAAAACAATCGATAGTTTTGGTTGTCAGGTATGTCTCTGGCAAGTCGGACCACTACGTTAGATGACGCACCTAACTGAGGCTCACCATCTGCGCATATGTTCTCCTGGCCACTGTAGGCTTCGAACTTGTAGCCATATCCAGATATACCACAAATCACAAACAGCTTGAACCCCCACTTATTAGGTTTATCTGGCAAATATTGCTTTAGGGCACTTCTCGCTTTAGTGGAACACATTTGTACATCAACAGACAAATGTTGTTCAAAAGGCACTCTAGCAAAATTATGGTTTAATTTCTCAATCATAGGTCTGATTTTATACAATCGATCAGAATTTGGCTGACCATACGGTGTCATTTTGGTGTTATCATTGAAATGTAGCGACTGTCTCAAAAATTCGAACCGTTTTAGCGTCATGGTCTCACGTATGTGGGCGTAACCATATTTCTCTGACCAGTACATTCGCACATTAAGCATATGAATTATGGACATGAAGAATACAACTCCAATGAACTGTCTTATTTCCTGGCTTGTAACATTTCTAGGCTTACTGGCATCTTTTTGCACGCTGTACAGGTTTGTTTCCTCTCTAATAAGATCGATAATGTCGTTAGTAAATAAATATGAAAATACCTGATAAGGTGTCTGTAGCTCTAATATTTCGTTGGATAAGATAGAAGATCCCCGAAATTTCATCTGGTCTTCGCTAAGCTCTAAGTTTTTATTTTTCCATAAAATATTTGTCTTAGGAGCACGTGAACTTCTTGAAGTAGTAGTTGAACTGGTACTCGGTATTGGAACACCAGGCAGTGTCTCACATTGCGCAACTGTAGTGCTGATATTGTCCCCCAAGTTTGGTGACAAGATATTGTTGTCCTGTTCTTCTGGATCTGGTACTTCTGGTTCCTCATCCGAATCTTCGCGTAAATTCTGCCCATTCCGTTCCAATATGTACGATGGATCAGCTAAGTCATCGTCATCTGAGTAGTCTAACAGCCGTTGTGACCAACAATTTCGATGGATTATCAAAGTAATTCTGAGCGTGGCGCGAAGCGCCACTCAGTTAAGTGATCATAGTGAATTGCTCCATTTTGCCTGTAGCCAACGTTGTGATCGTAACGCCTCGTGTGTAGCACCGTTTATTTACATAGACTAAAAAATGACGTCAAATTAGAAACTTTACATTTAAAATTAATACCGAAGCGTTAATTAATTGTATTTATTATGTATACAGATAATTTATTTTAAATAGTGTAATACATAAACCGACATTTCATATTTTTAAAACAAACATATTTAATATGTAAAAAATAAAGTGTTAATTGACTTAAGTTTTTTGTTTACGCGAAGTTGACGTTTGACGTTTTATAGTATTTTATGTAGTTAAAACTTCTCGTCGATAGCTGCCTTGAAATAAATAGTAGCCAGTATCCGCCAGTATCTCATCTAACCTAAGGTAAGGTAAGTTGACTACTGATTATCTCGTATAATAATGTGTTCTTTAAATTCAAATGCCATTAAAACAAGCTCGATTAAGATTGGTGGTTTGGGCAAGTAGAACGCCAGATGAAGACATGGCAGGATGAAGAAAACCTGAAGTTTTTGGGCCTTGTAAAAGTCCAGTAGTTAATTAGAATTTCTATATGTCCAAATTGATTTCTCGTAGTATTTTATATATGATTGCAGCTAGCAGCAAAAAAAGGCATGAGACAATCTGGCACGAGATTCCCGAACACAGAGGGCACAATGGTAAATCGGTAAGTTAAAATATCTTGTATTTAAATAAATTATGTCATTAAATGGCCTTTGAATATTAAAGTACAGTATTATACATAAGTGACCTGCCTCAGCAACAATATTTGGTGATGCCTGAACATGTCCACTGAGTCAGCATTAGTATGTAGAGCAATGGGAATACATTATGTATACAGTATATGGCAGTAGTCCCACAATTGGTGTACTCAAATAAACCCTCACTTGTACTACCATTGCATAGCGGAATCCAAAAGCTTGTCAACGCATTGTCATTATAGTTCAACAGAAATAGTTGAAAAGCGCACATTTTCTATGACTTATTAATGTATATTTCTATTGTATTTTGAAAGGTTTGATTCATATGGTCCTGCCGTCCGAGATGATGGTCAACAGGCATCCACCAGCCGCAGCCGGGAGGAAGTAGTGCAGCCGACACAGGAATCAGCGGAGACTGAGGAATGGACATTGGTAATTTTTATTTCATTTATCCTAATTCTCAATACTCGCATTGGTGTCTCAACTGTTCCCAACCGCCCGGAGTCAGTGCGGTGAGACTGCGGCATCTACAATTGGGGTGTGTTATGAGACTGAAGGTACTAGGGAGGGAAAGGGGAAGATGGAGAAGTACTTGGCTATTCAGATTTGGTCACCAATGTCACCAAGCATGGCTAAAACCATTTCATTCAGTTCTGAATGGTGGTGTTACAACAGGGTGATACTGACAGTGTCTTCCACTCTATAATGTGCTATTTATTATTTTTAATGAATAGTTTGTGGAATAACACAAAGTAATATAGATAAAATTTATTTGCGACCTCCGGATCGCTAGTCGTGAGTCTTACCGCTCGACCACGGAGGCCGTCAATAACGAATAAGTTGAAATAACTAATCAGCAATATATTTTAATTTCTTTATTTTCCCATAGGTACTTGTGTAAAATGTTATTTAATTATATGGTCTTTTGAAAGGTTTACACATTATTTGTTTTTAAATTGCTTGTTGCTGGTTATAAAACTTGATATTATGTTTATATTTTGTTCAGAAATGAGAATCCAGTTTTCACACTTCCTGAGAGTCCAGTGATGCCAGTATCACCAACTATTCCTTCCCACGACTGATGCATATGTTATGAAGAACTCCACATGCGACTATAACTGCCATCGTGGTGTCGAGGTTCAGTCGTAGGCCATTGAATAAGACCGGAAATCGTTTTTTCCACAATCCATAGTGCCTGTCTACCACATTTATGGTTTTAATATGTTTTGTGTTGTAGTTGTGCTGGTCGGGTGTTTCCGGATCTCAATATGGTGTCACCAGATATTTTTCTGAAATAAACCATACGTTTGTAATAATGTTATATTGTTTTATTTTGCAGAATGTCTTTAAAATCAAGTAAATCCACGTTCAGCTGGGGCACCTGAGAACAAGATGAACAAGGAACAAGGATAATCCACTACGTGCGCTCCTTAAAGGCATGGAGAGCTGCCAACACCAACGTTCCGGATGCCTGTGATTGGTCGATCCGGTGTATTGGTGTTGCTTATGTTATGATTAATTATACTATAATTATACTATGTTCCTATGAACTGTAAACTATTTTATTATTTATGTAAAACTTGTAAGTTTCTGCCTAGTTTTTTAATGCTGAATCTTTATATGGATGTTTTTCTGTGGTTTTATCAAAAGTTACTGTTAAGTGTTTAGATTCAAAAAATCTTAATTCAAAACAGTTTTTTCTTTGTTTTGTTTTTTAATTTCCTGAAAGTTCAACCTCGTAAGATATTTTACGTCGAGTACTGAATATTTAATTTAAAACTAACAAAACTTCATGCATTTTCATTGTTCGACAGTTTAGAGAGAGATGGTAGCAAAAATAGATTTAAAATCAGTAAATTAACTGCCAAATCATCCACACAGAGAGTTAAAACTTTTTCTAGTAGCCTGGATTCATTTACTGCAATAAACAAGACATTTGATCGCAAGAAATTGTTTAATTTATAAATGTACCTATCCTTCCATTTCCCAACTCCATGGATCAGTGAATGACCGACAACCAACTGACAAATGACTCTCCGAATGAGCTGGGAGAATGGGAGAAGAGTTTGGAAGTTTTAGAGAGTTGGCGCAAAGCACATTCAGTCTACCATTAATCGAGTCACCTGCATTTACCCTTCTTTCAATATCTTTACCACCTTCTCAATTCTCATAAACATACTTCCCAAATACACTCTCATTTACCTATTCAATATTATTAATCATACACATTCCTTTTAAAGTTATGTTATACAAAAATGTATTTGAATATTTAAACATTAAATATACTTTTAATGGATATCCACTATCTCCAAGAAGTGCTCCATTTAAGTACTGCCTGTTTCGAACATTGCTTTATCTCAGCAGCCTTGAAACATAAGGGAGTCATGTGTACCTAGCTCCTGGCCATCTCGCTACGATCTCCCTTATCCTCATTCTAGCATCCGAAATGGTCTGCACATTAATAGAGAAGTAGCCCTTATTATTTCTGAATGTTTCAGCTTCTGGTCCACCTTTGGGAGAAAGCAGATGGTTAACACAATACTTAATTGGTACTATACAGAAAAATATGCAGGTAAAACCAACACACAGCGCTTGTTTGACACTTACATACCCATGGATTGAATTTTGATGTGAGCGCAATCAATTGCACCTATTGTCTCCATTTGTGATGTGAAACCTTCCAGTTGCATAGAAACGTAAAGCAACAAGCAATTGATTGCATGGCAAAATTGGGCAGTTTCTAAAAAATAAATAAACAAAGCATGATAACATTAGATAAAAGGTTTTCAGACCTGATAAGTGCTAAATATATTCCACATGTTATTGCAAAAATGACACTCGAATAAGTCAAAACTTTACCTTTTGCTTGCGTAAGTCAAGTCAACTTCTATTTGACTCAAGACATATGTAAAACACGAAAACGGTTATAAAATTCTCTACCACTTTAATATTTCATTAAAATTTATATCTGCATATGTAACCAGAATTATCATCAAGCATATCTGCCCATTCCACTATATCTACTATATTCAATATATCAATAATTCAAATTGAAAAAACCAAATCAAAAACCGACAAGATCGTGAACTGACAAGTGACAGATGACAGATCGATCGCGTATTTAATGTTCGCTCTGTTGTCAGTTTTTTTAAGTAGGTCTTCCTCAAGCGTGTTTAATCCAACAAGCTAGCTTTCTTAAATTTGAGTGTGGTACGGCGATCAAGTGCGTTGGGCAAAACGTTTTTGGGCATTTGAACAGAGTTGAGTCCAGATTTGGGCTCAGCCGTTGATCATTAGATTGGACACAACGGCCGTAAGCCATCATCACTCTCTTGCCAATGGTCCAGAATATTTTCCAATTCTTGAGTCGTCAAAGATGGAAGCTTGGCACCTAAACGTGGAAGTTTCAAACTCATAATGAGACTGAAAGAAAAAAACGTACTTTGTAGAAACAAACTAATGGATTATAATCGTTCAGCGCAATGATGCATTACTGCATCATAACAAAAGTGTAGCTTATCCCCGTAAATATAGTAAAATTCATTGAAAATACATCAAATTGATCAAAAATAAGCACTTACTGTTACTTCAGCACAATTTCACGGCGATATTTTCAATATCAGTAATAAAAACAAACGGTTGAACACGCGTGCGAACTACACAAACCGGTTGTGACAAGTTTTTATATTCAAATGGCCACAAAATGTCAAGTAGCGCCATCTAGTATAAATAAAACAAACTAATTCGTAAGAAAGCTTTGCTGTGGATATGCGACAGTGCGCTAAATGGTATTTTTTTGTTTCTTTGAAGAATCGAAGGAGTTCGAATGGTATGATGCAGATCTGCAATACAGCGCCGTAAAGGGTTAAGCAATGCAAAATAATGTGATTTTGGTTTGAAAATTAAATTGCTTAGAAATATTTTAGATGTTTTAATTAAATACTGTGATTAGAAGGCATATTTGTCTTTGAGTAATTTTTTTTGTCTTTTTTTAAGCCCAGAAAAAATTAGGTATCAAGCCAATAAAAACTGCTTTAACCTGACATTTGCCATTCGTGCACCGGTGTGTTTGAGATTTTACACGCGATTTTGACCCTTATGTATAAAGAAAGTGTATGAAGAACACGGTCAGAATCGCTTGCTCTATTATCGCCCTTTACCATAGAGAAAACCGCAATGCGCCAGGTCACTCCAAATAATTTATATTAATAATTTAACGGAGCGCGGGAATGTGCGCAGTTCTTGCGCATGCGCGGGAAAAATTCCTTCATCTATGATTTTGACCCTTCTATGTACAAAATTTGTGAAGGACAGTGTCAAGAATCGCTGGACACGAAATGTCATTGGGTGTCATGGATGCCGCGTCATAATTGGTGGTGCTTTTTGCTGGCCTACCCTGGCAAACAACAGGTTAAAGTTCAAAATCTCCTACTTACGAACCCCTTTTTGGTTATGAATGATATTTTTTTATATAAAGTGAAAAATTAAATTCTTTAGAAAATGATCGTAAAACATTCAAATATTTGTGCTTGAACTTCGCAAAATAAAATAAAACACTTTTTGACAATGTTTTTTTCGTGAACAAATCAAAACAGGCGACTGGTGTTAAATGGGAATTTAAACTTTATCGCTATCTACATAAGGAGTGTTATTGTTAGCGGCCTGATCCCGAATTTTATGCGGTATGGGGCACATGGGCGTAGCCAGGTTTTGATTTAGGGTGGGGCAAAAAATAAAAATGTAGAATAGGTACTGAAAAAAAGTAGACTTTTACAACATATTCACGCTTTAGGCTCTGTGAATACAAAGACTATGAACGGAAGACGGAAAAAACTATTTCTATGAAGGGCTTTAAATTTGAAAATGCGACTCGGTCGACAATCCCAGAGGTCATGCATCGGCCAGCCAGGGTGGGGCAAAACCCCCACCTTGCCTGTGCCCGTGATGGTGCATCACCTTGAGGATAACATTTTTATTCCAATAGCCAACGATCTGAAATGATTTTTTTTTCATCCAAAATCTTATAAAGGTACTAACTACTAACCAAAAACGTTTTTTTTCTGGAAACCTCAAAAATAGGAATTCATTTTCATCTCCAATTAAAAATGTTTAAATAAATCCAATAAATTGTATAAGGCGCAAATAAAGTTATATTATTAGCCTTTGAAGAAATTCCTTTTACGCACTTGAAAGTGAATTAAGTAATAATTTGCATGGTAAACATGATTAGGGGTCAGTCACACGCTGGACATGTGGAATGCTAGCTGATAAATTTATAAACTAATTTCATTTGAGATTAAATTAACATGATGATGTGAAAAATGAAGCTTGTGGTCAGTCTTGGTAGACATGAAATAAGTAAGAATTGCAATGCTATAATTACAAGAACTTTTTTGCTAGTCAATAATATCCCCAATACTGAGCGAAAGGGACAACTGTACCCAAGGCTGATAATATTGAAATAAAATTGTAAAAATCGAGGTTTTCTATTCACCATTTTTCTCCTCCAAAACTGGACCGATTTTAAACATTTTTTTTACCAACTGTTTTAGAAGAAAATATTCTGTCTGTTCGTTTTGCTTCTTTTAAAAATACACTGTCTAGTCTGTATACTGAGTGCCTGTCGATGGCTTTCAAACTAGGCAATTTTAACGATTTTTGAAGTGTTATAACTCCTATAAGGGGCCATCCATAAATTACGTCACACGAATTTCATGATTTTTTGACCCCCTCCGTCCCTGTCAAACATCGTCACATTTGTGAGACCCGCTCCCCCCCCACTAGTGTGACGTCACATATTTTGCAATTTCACATCTAAAAATAATCAAAGATTAGATTTTTACATGTGATGTCACAGAGCTGACGACCCCCCATACCCCTTGTCTTCACTCCCCCCTCTCCCCCACCTTATAATGGATGGCCCTAAGTAACTTTTAAAAACAGCAAAACATACGACATGTGGTCAATATTTTTATTATACTAGCTTTTTCCCGCGGCTTCGCTCGCATTATATAAGGGGGGTTCCCACTCCGCCTCTTCCACCTCCCCCTCTCACCGCCCTCCCTCCCCCCTTCCCCCCCACCCCCCTCCTCCATCTCTCCCTCCCTCCTGCTTTCCATACATTCAGTTTTCAAACCTCGCGTACCACCAATAGCAATTTTTTTATACAAATTTCATAATGCCAGAGCTCACCGAAAGTTTTATAAAAACCTTGTCCTAACAATAACGAACACAAAAAAAAAGAATTACCCAATTTGGTGCAGTCGTTCGGAAGTAATGTGCTTAGCAACACATTCAGCGATTCATTTTTATATTATAGATTAAAAAATGTTTGCCGTAGTGTCAAAATCCAGAGGGGAAATTGAAGAATATGTTTGTACAGACCAAATGGCGCCCGGTTTCCTCTTAAGAAAATGATCAATAACTAATAATTATGTAATTTCCTGCATGGTTAGGCAGAGCGGAAGAAACCAAACAGTTTAGTTTAGTTCTGTCAAACGCTCCTTGCTTCATACATATTCTTCTGTTAGGTAATCTAACTCTTGACATGATGTGACACAAGTTTTTGATTTAATTGACCGTGCCCTATCTTGTTTATCTACCCTGATTTGTGCACCACATTACAATCTTTTCCATCCTTCTGCTCTACATGTTCAAACCAAATAAGCGTCTACCAAACCTTGCATTCTTTTCAGATTTCAACAATTTCGGTGAAGGGGGTTATCAACCACTGCTCCGGAAATCATTTATTGGATAAGCAACAACCTTACCGTAGGTCACCCCAAATGGTTCGATTCGTGTGGTGACTTAGCTGAGGTGTCTGGGTTCACCGGGTGAGGTTTATCTAGGTCATAGGTTTTCAATGTGGGCAATAACGCCCCCCTGTGGACATTTAAGACTGTCAGGGCAGCGGTAGAAGACCCAGATAAAATTAAGAGGCGTTGAGATGGCACATTGGGTGAGTGGGCAGGTAAAAAAAATATGGTCTTAAAAAGACAAAAAAACATGCTTATCTATAATCTAAATTGCTTTTTTAACTTGCATAACAAAAGATATAACAAATAATTTAATATATTCATAATCAAATTGTTGATTTCGTGACAGTTGAGTTCCCTCCCCCCCATAATGAATTGTGGTAAATATAGAAATATAGTCATGGCAATAGCTGTTTAAGCTTCACAGATGGTAAGTAAAAAAAATTGGGGGGTGCTAGATGAAAACATATTCTCAAAGCGGGCGGTGGGCAAAATAAGGTTGAGAACTTGTGGTCTAGGTCTTGGCGGTAAATGCTTTTGCCCACCTATTACGTGGCGAGCTGGATCGGGACAATTTACATTTTAAATATACCTCTATATTGGTTATTTTTTATCACATTGCAAAAACAAAAATTGTTCTAAAATCTAGATAAAATAATCTTTCTGATGTGTACATTAGAAATTAATAATTTTATTTCTAAATATTTAAATTTTAATATTATTCCTATACCAATATAGTCAAGAGTCTTAGCCACTGGACGACCTCCGTAGTCCAGTGGCTAAGACTCTTGACTCACATTCCGGAGGTCGCGGGTTCGAACCCGGCATGCGCAAATAAATTTTATTTAATTAATTTGTGTTATTTCACAATTAATTCATTTAAAATAATATATAGTATATTTGCGGCATGTTCCAGAGTGGAAGATACTATTAGTATCGCCCTGGTGTAAGACCACCATTCAGAATTGAAACGTTGCTCGAAAATGGCTTTAGCTGTGTTTAGTGACCAGATCTGAATAGCCAGGTACTTCCCAACCTTCCTCTTCCCCACCTCCTTCCCCTCCCCACTACCTTCAGCCTCACAACATACCCCAATTGGGGATGCCATAGTCTCACTGGCTCCAGACGGGAGCAGTTGAGATTCTTGTGCGGTATTCACTGTAAAAAAAAAAAAAAAAATATATTGTAAATACACCTCTATATTGATAATTTTTTATCACTTTGCAAAAACAAAAATTGTTCTAAAATCTAGATAAAATAATAGAAATTAATAATTTTATTTCTAAATATTTAAATTTTGATATTGAAAATTTAAAGCGACTGAAACGCGGTAGGGATTGTAAATACGCCTCCTGGACACATTGACCCCTAGATTCCTACCCACCCCTCATACCTTTTCCTTTCCAGAACTTCCTCTCTTTCCTTTCCCTAAAAAAGACCCTCCACACAGCATGCCCAAAGATGGCATAGACCCTAAGGGATTTTTTTTTCCTCAAGGCGTGTGTGGAGTTAACATAAAAAAAAACAAACTCAATATAATAATAACATCAAAATACTGTTTGCGACAGATTTGTAACACCTTCTTAAAAGAACTCCCTGTATGCAGAATTTTTAATCTAAGTACAAAATTATAATCTTAATCATCAGGTACATATTAACTAGGGGTAATAAAAAACACAGGTGTGTGCCATTTGGGTGACAAAATTAATAAAGTTTTACACACATGGATATCTCTTTTGCATAACAATTCAAGTTATGTTTATGAGTCAGAAAACTCTAGATAAAATGGAGCGCAAAATTCTAGGCTAGTTTTATAGTGGTAAATAAGATAAGATGACACACTTCAATTTATTATTTCATACTACAAAAGATAAGTCATGCATTCTTTATTTAGTATGGAAAGGAAAATTTCACATACATCTTGAATAGGGGAGACTGAGGAGACTTGATCACTGGGGTTTATCCATTAATATTTCTGTTATTTACAATCATATATGTTTTCGACTTACAACACTGAACCTTTGTCAAATATGTAAATGTCACATGTTTGTAGGATTCCGCAAAATAGATGGTGGTGATGGTGATAAATAAAACATTTTGTACATTTGTACTGGTAAGGGAACATACCCATACTACATACACTTTTTGCAATTTTTAACCACCCCCGTGACTACAAACCTAAGCCCCCCGCCGCTCATTGTGACTGAGCGTGGTATTTTGAAGACCCCCCCCTGAACGGGTCACGTAGTATGGGTACGTTCCCTAACTGTAATCCAGAAAGCCCATCCCACCTCATCCCATCCTGCCCCATCCCATTACGCTCCCCCCCCCGTTGTGGTTAATAATATATTATAATCGTGACGATTAGCGACGACAGATGGTAAGAAATAGCAGTTGGGGGCGCTAGACAAAAAATATTGAGATATAATATAGGGCAAAAAAAAAATTGAAAATCTATTTATTTATTTATTTATTTATTGCTTCTTCACAATTTATATACATATATTTTTAGCATGTAATTATTAACCCCACTAGGGTTCGCCTGTATCGGGGTTAATAATTTCACAATTTAATAAAAATAACACACGCAAATATCGGTTATGCAAAACAGTTAAGTAAAAGCAATGATGATCAGACACAATAGTTTTTACTAGATATCTTTCAGAAAAGTACTTATACAGTATTTCTGAGATTAGGCAAACTACTTTGAAAATTAATTGACTCTGGGGAGACGCGATCCCAATCATTTCGGGAAACATAATTCCAGGATCATCTTAAAGTCGAAGGTCAAATCATGAGCATTAGGATAAATGTTTTAAATGGATGATTATACTCCAGCCACCTGCATTCCAATCTTCGATTAAGCGATTTAATCGTTCCCAAATCACTTAAAGACTACATGAATTTAGAATGGAGTAATTTCTTTGGTTTTATTTTCTTACTGCCACTAACAAAAAAATGTATTTTCAGTTTTAAAAATATAATCAATAAATCACCTTGAAAATATTATACATCGAGTCTGCCCAAGCTGAGGAAAGTTAACCATTTTGACTATTTTTGTAATATCTATAATGGTAGAAAACAATCACTTTGTGGTTTGACATAGAGGTAAAAAATAAAATAACTTTCTTTATAAATTTCATAGTTATAAATAGAGTTATTGTTTTATTTCCTTTTAAATATATATTTTTTATTGAAGATTTAACCCTTGGCGAAACTTTTGACTTTTTTTACTTCAAAAGTTTGAACTGAATGTCAAAAATGTCATATTTTTATTTTATTAAGTTTTTGACAATGGAAAATATTTGGCAGTATTAGTTACTTCAATATACAACGTGTCCGGAAACTCGTAGTACAAGCGGGAAACTGGTGAATCTACATCACGTAGAGAACCCAAAAAACTTATTTTTTTCGATCTAAGCATTTCGATTTTAATATTATTTTTTTTCTATTTTTCCATTTTTTCGGCAACTAAAGGGTTAAAAAAAATTTTGAGCCCGGTTTACCCTTCGTTGCATTTTATAAGACATTACACAGCTGAAATCAACCCCCTAGTGAAATTTTTTTTCAAATTTAACCAAAAAAATTCCAACTTCGGACACGATTTACTCGAAAACGAAAGCTCAAATCAAAAAAAGTTAAACCACAAAATCGACTCCAAATGTGATGTGGATTCTCCAGTTTCCCGCTTGTACTACGAGTTTCCGGACACCTCGGATATACTGGGATATCACAATTCCGCTAAGGGAAAGTCTCTCATACAGAAGACACTTTTATAAAAACACTACAGCATGCAACTTACGCTTTTCAAAAATTTATGAGTCAAAATCAAAAGTGGGGACCGAGTTTCCTCAATCTCCCCTAATCTATCCATGTAGTATTATTGACTGATCTTAGCCAAGCCCCGTTTTAACTCGTTCATATGTAAATCTGTTTGTTACATCCATTTATAGTTCAAGATGGTGGCCGTGTTACATACCTTTTTATACCGCCAGAGTTTGCATGAGCGTGGATCATGCCATGAGCTGTTAAAATAAAATAATCAATATTTTGGTACCTACCTGCATGAAGAAAATTTTAAAAAGATACTATATGTTTTTCTATGCCCAAAACTAAAGTTATTTAAGTACTAACTTATGTATAACTAATAGCATTTATGTACACTCCCCTTCCATACACAAGCAAATGCTTTTAATGGAAGGGTAGTAAAAAAACCTGTAAAAAAAATATTTTGTTGTAAAATTGTAATTATAGTAAATGTTTCAATAAATAATTAAAAAAAAAAAAAAAAATTGTCATTGTGGTGGGATTTCTTTGGACAAGTTGTACGATTTCTTATTTGAATTACATAAAATATTTATGGTTTATAATTAAGTAGTGGTATTTAAGTATCTACTTACAAAGTTTACAATTTCAAAAGAAATTTTTCATTTCAATTTATCAAATAACAGAAAATTTCGAGGTAAATATTTCCCGATCGAGTCCACGCTCAAAACACACTTTAAAAAATTAAAACAAATTGTACTAGGTAGATTACAGTTAGTAATAAGTAATTCAGTAACCGGAATTGAAAAATATTGCAGTAATGGTTATTTTGTTATCTTTAAAAATGCGAAATGTCATTTCTCAAGGAACGCCATGTTGTTAATTACAATGGCAAACATCTCGTGTGATTTTTCACATTTATGAAACCGAACAAAATAATGATTAATACGCATTATTCATCATATCCGAAGATTGCAATTCGTACTTATTATTGTCTAACTGACAGAAAGTGATTTTTTCTTTTAAAAATGCGTATTTCATCATCGTAATTAACATGGCGGTCCTTGAAAAATGACATTTGGCATTTTTAAAATTAAAAAAAAAAATTTAAAACGTAATATTTTTCAATTCCGGTTACTGAATTACTTATTACTAACCATTATCTACCTAGTACAATTTGTTTTAATTTTTAAAAGTGTGTTTTGAGCGTGGATTCGATAGGGAAATATTTACCAATTTCGATTTATCAAATAATGTTCAGAGAAGTACCATTAATAACGGTAGTTAAGTTAATTAAGTGGTCATCCAAACAAATTATTGTTATTAAACAATACAATGCGGGCATCATGGCATATTTACGCAGCTATAAAATATGTCATGTGGCCATCATGACTGCTAACAACTCATATTTCAATGTCTGCAACAAAGTAGGAACTCTTAGCTATACATCAGTCAGCCGTTTTTTTATAAGTCAACTCACTAGAGTTTCTCTAGTACACTAACTTTGTAGCCATTGGGAAAGTCTTGGGACTTATTTATTAGAATCACTAATAATATTATAAACGCGAAAGTTTGTATGGAAGTATGTGTGTTTGTTACTCTTTCACGCAAAAACTACTGAACGGATTTTATTGAAACTTAACAATAATATAGCTCATACATCAGAATAACATACAGGCTATCTTTCTAATACTCTAAAGAGGAAAGATTTGATTGCTTGTTTGCATTGAATAGGCTCCAAAACTACAGAACCGATTTGAAAAATTCTTTCACCAATAGAAAGCTACATCATCAGCGAGTAACATAGGCTGTATATAACGGTAAGCTCTGGCGTTATGAAATTTGTATAAATGAAAATGTGTGAATTTCATATATTTTAGCAGCAGGGAGGAAAGGCTGGGGGAAAGTGGGGTTTGCGGAGAGGGAAGACACGAGGGAGGGAGAAGGTGGAAGGGAATGGGGATGCAGGGGAAAGGAGATGCAGGGAGAATCAATTTATTTCTTTGAATGGCATAGCAACACATGCCGGGTACCAGCTAGTAATTTATAAAGTTAGTTAGTATGGGAACGCAGGAGGGGAACGGGGACACACGGGAAAGGTGATTCAGGGAGAAACAATGGATTTCTTTGAATACGGCATTGCAATGCATGCCAGGAACCAGCTTGTTAGAATCATAATCGAAAGATTACGGATAAGTCTTGAGGATTTCACTAATGTGACAAAAAGAAGAACATAAATTTTGATTTTGATTTCGGAAACTGCAAAAAGATACACTAAGATCCGAATAGCCAAGTCGAGACCGTACCTTTTTCTGTTTCAGATTTTCAATTGAGTTTCGCTTATATTGTCTTCATTATTTAGAAAATTAAATTGTTGAATAAAAGTTAAAATGCTCATAATAAGGAAGATTACAAGAAATGCCATGTGGGTGTATGTCATGATCCAAAAGTCTGGCCAACTGGGCCTTAAATTTCCAATACAAAACTAAGTTTCGTCGTCATGAAATTCGAATGGGATGGCAATACACAAATTGTTGAATAAGAGTTAAAATGCTCAGAATAAGGAAGATTACAAGAAATGCCATGTGGGTGTATGTCATGATCCAAAAGTCTGGCCAACTGGGCCTTAAATTTCCAATACAAAACTAAGTTTCGTCGTCATTATGAAATTCGAATGGGATGGCAATACACAAATTGTTGAATAAAAGTTAAAATGCTCAGAATAAGGAAGATTACAAGAAATGCCATGAGGGTGTATGTCATGATCCAAAAGTCTGGCCAACTGGGCCTTAAATTTCCAATACAAAACTAAGTTTTGTCGTCATTATGAAATTCGAATGGGATGGCAATACACAATGTCAGATAAGTGTAAGAGAGACTGAGTGCATGCTAAATGGGTTAGATCCAAAAAGTATTAAGGGGGGAGTCTGGTCCAGCCGAGTTTTTTTCAATGCGTTTTTTTCAAAGATAAATTTATTTTCTTTCAAGAAACTTTTGTAAAGGTACATTTTAACAAGAAAAAAATTTGGATATGATTTTAGATTTTCACGGCCAAAAATATTTGTTTTTGGGGTGTTATGCCGTGTTGCGTACCTCCTTCTTTAGCCAACGTTTAGGACAGCATTACAGTGTCCATCATCAGGGCAGATGTGTGAAATGTGTGCTTATGTACTCAGAAACGATACCGTGTTGCCAGCTCCACTCCACTACAAGCTGGTATTACAGGATACTATATAATGGTTTTCTGCGTTTAGCTTTGGTGTAGCAGTCAATTACCAGATATCAGGAACTATTGACGGAGCGACGACGGAGCCAAGCTCAAAAAGGAAAAAAATTGATTTGCAATATTTTTATAGCAGCCGCAAGCTGAGGTCTGAAAAATAATTATTTTTCATAAGTCGAGGTTCATCGGCACGTAAATTAAATTTTCTTTAATTTAAACTTTGAATGAAGCGAATTGGATGAAAATTCGATGAACTTACGATTCCAGCCAACTTGAAAAACGTGGTTTTGAGAAAAACATTTTTGAAGTTTTCGCTTGTAACCGGGCCGCTCCGTTTTCCTGTCTACCTGCTTAGCGCGCACCATTCCTAACTATATTCAAAGGTCGAATTTGATGCTATAACTTTGGGAATATATTCTCCACATGTATAGGAAGATTTTTAGGCAACACAAAAAAAAGGCAATTTTTTCGATAGGCTGGACCAGACTTGCACTTTAAGTCAGTGGCGACACAATGGTTTCCAATAAAATCTGCTTGGAAAACATTTCTAGTGTGTATTGTCCATTCAGTGATTATATGTAATTAAATTAATCACTATTGGTAATGGTTCAATAATTTTATTTGTGTGTTTTTATGGTTGGTGAAGTTGTTATGAAGGTTCTACAAAAGTAATTAAAAAAAAAAATTGTAAGCCAAATTGATTCTTGTAGTTGAATTAAGAATCGAAAAAACAAGCAGTAAAAAACAAAGTTATTTTACTACACATCTACTTTCAAATGCATTTTAAAACAAAAAATGGTTTGACTGAGGCTTGAACCTTCCTACCCAGTGATCGGAATCAACCGCGCTACAACCAGGCCAAATCGGGATTTGATAAGTTCAACATTTATAATTTCTTTGAATTTCAGAAATTTGCGTATGTGTGCGTGATTGCCACCAAAAGTTGATAGAATGCATTGTCATCAACGATGAGCCTATCTGCTGAGTTTCAGCTCCATTGAATTCTTTGAACTTGGGGAAGTGGGTTATTTCCACTTCCAAGATTCTGCTTCATTCATACTTTCATTCAATCAAGAAAACAAAAGTGAAATTCAAATAGATGAATTTAAAAAAGAATTCAAGCGAGTATTGAATGCAAATTACGACACGGCAACAGCAACGTAAGACACAGACGACTAATAATGCATATTGGGTGATTTGGTACAGGAAATGAAAACTATGTCAATATCATATAATTTGTTGGTCTTGAGTGATAAGAATGACACCATAAGTTGATGCACCTTGAAAGTGAGAAATCATTTAAAGCTATAATTTTACAATACTTGTTTGTGAAGATGTCAATTATCTGTTCGTGAAACTCACTTATCATGCACCAATCTTTACTGGTCAAAGCTGTGGAACAGGCCGGTGCTGGTCATATCAGATATGCCCTGATACACCTATGTAGAGTCGGAATAACAGAAGAGTAAGAGGGTCTATCAAAAAGTACCCACGGTGGCGTTGCTGAGGAAAGTTGACATTATCGTTGTGTACTGCCATCTATCAAACGATACCATACTAAATTTCAGACTGATTCAAAGGTTAGTTTTTGTTTGGCAGCCAGTTATATCACACGATTTCTTGATAAAATGGAAAAAGAGCAATATTGATCTGTATTTCGCTTTTAATTTTTAGGTGGAAAAACATGCCAAGTTATAAAAGCAAAGTTGTCTCTGGAGACCCTTCATCATCCATGACAACCGTGAGATATTGTTTCAATGAATTTAAACGTGGTCATACATCTGTTTTTGATGAGGAGCGACCAGGCCATCTGAACGTGGTTGCCGAGGAAATTGACGAAAAAAGGTTCATGACATGATTCTTGCTGATCGCCGAACTAAAGTGAGCAAAGTAGTAGAGGCCATAGGCGTGATGTAAGGAATGGCAATCGATACATTACCTGATAAGTTAGGTGTGAGAAAGGTGTCGGCTCAACGGATGCGCGTTTGCTCACGGTGGACAATGTACCAGCATAATCATTCATGGCCACATTTCGTGCATTGCTGCCGCACCCACCGTACTGCGACTTCTATGTATTCCCCAACATGAAAACATGGCTTTTTTTTGTTAAAAACTTGCATCTTTATTCCTAACCCAGGTACATTGATCCACCCTCGTTTGTGTGAAATAAGTCAAAACGGTTTGTATCTCTGGTTAACACGTACAACAGGTAAAATTAACATGAAATACTTGCCAAGCGGACATAGAGATTATGCAACATTAGTAAAATATTCACTTGGATAGGTGACAGCTTTTATGAAATCTGCTTTTATAAATGATTGATTAAAATAGATTGCAATTAATAATGCCGTACTCCCGTTTTAGATTGACAGATAGATACACTTGAGTCTTGTCCTGGTGAGAATCAATTACAACTAACTTATATTACTTTTGGTAACCAGAACACCTTTTGGGTCATATTTATCATCCTCCGTATACTTGGTTTCCGTAGTCACTGATTCACATTGGACATTTTTAAAACCTGAACGATAATGAGTCATGTACGTAATTTTTTTGTAATCAATTTTACAGTGCAGAAATCCGTAATTATTTTAAGTAGGTAATGCAATGCAATATTGCATGTTTTTTATTTGTGTACGAGTGTATACTGCTAATTTCCATAAATAAATACATTATTTCCTTGTCTACAAATGACCTCCTAGGAGAGCTGGTAGCTCCTTTGCTCTGAACACAGAGGTTGTTACATAAAGTATTGGATTAATCAGAATCGAAATGTGGCTTGAAATGGCTTGCAATGTTAAGTGGCCATACAGTTGTCAGACTACGGCCGTGGCTCCATACTATGCTGAAGAATTCTGCTGATGTCAGCACCGCGACAGCCTTTCCAGGTGACAACTCCCAAAATGATATGTCCTCATACATCCTGTGTATATCGTATCTTTCTGAGGGTTCTCTGACTTTTTCTTTCATCAACATACGCATCTATATTCTCCTTTTACTTCATCGACACTGTGGTGCAAGACAATGGGTCGTGAGAGATCAGCTAGAGAGGTCAAAGGGTCTCCCAAACCAGCCTCTTGCGATCTCTCTCACCACGCAGGTGGGCAGGCGCATCCACCGCCAAGACCTCACCTGATGATTCCGTGCACCCCTGTTATATCCCCCAACATAGCGAAACACTTGGGATGACCTATGGTAGAGGAATTGGTTATCAAATAAGTGGTTCCTTATGGACTGCACACCATTGCTAATAAAGTACATAGTATGTGCTTATAAAGAAAAGACGTTAGCCAATATCTTTCGTATGGCCGTAGTACATAATATTGCCTGTAGAACAGGGGCAATATTGTGTAACAAATATGTAAATGAATCCATCTAGTTAATATAACATTATACATCCAACTTTATAATAATTATATGTATGTGGCTCCATTCTATTACACCTTGTAAGTGTGTACGACAGCATGTTAGATTTATTATCTTGCAAATTCGAAATGGTTTTTAAGATTGTTCTCAATTATGAATACCCCAGACACGCTGTGTTCAACACTTATAACATGTCTCTATATCTTGGAGATGAAAGAGCTATAAAGAACTAGATAAAACAGACTGACAATCAAAAATAAGGCAATGTGTACACCAAAGTAAACATTTTTATAATCATAACTAGCACAGCCTGCGAAAATTCACAGGATATTATGATTACAACTTTGAAAAAGTCAATTAAAATAATTTACTTGTTTCGTCAGGCTAATTTCTTCACTTTTAGGAAAACTAATATAAGTAGGTCTCGTAGAAATCATTTTGTCTCTCTTACCTACAGTACTGTGCGAATTAATGTGAACACAAGTGTTGAATTAGATAAAATAATAAATATTCTTTATTGAAGAAAAAAATAGAGAAACAAATACAATTATTTTTTTTTAATACGAAGTGTGTCCTGCCTTAACTTTTATAACTTCTTGTACACGGTTTGGCATGGAATCAACAATTTTTTTACAATTTTCTGATATTTGCGTGTCTCTAAATTACTGCCTCAATCAGCTGTGTTTTTGGAATGATAGAACACGAACACCAAATGGCCGCTATTACAATATGCTACATACAAATGCAAGAACAAGTGTAATTGTGCTAATTATCACGTGTTCAGTTTAATTCGCACAGTACTGCATCATAGTGAGAAATGTGATCTAAACAGTTTTAGAAAAAGAAAACACCACGCTTTGCATTCAAATCTAAAATTAACTACAAAAGAAGTAAAATGTGCACCTTTAAAAAACGAAAGTTTCAGATCTCAATTTGAAAAAAAAATTGTTAACTTTGGGATTTTTTCAATTAATAATTTTTACATGAAATGACAAAAAGGTGAGGTGACAATAATGTTTATAATACATTTGTGTGCTTAATAAAATATGTATGTGTTTTTATTTTTTTTCGTTATTACTAATTTAAGTTAGAAAAAATGAAAGGTGAGCTGTTTTTAAAAGTTTTTGATCTTTTGCATTAAAATTTTTGTATTTGTAAAAAAAAAATTAAAGAGTATTTCATCACCTTTCCACAACAGTATTTAGTTTTCGGATACATTCAGAAATATTCCATTCATTTGGATTTTATTGCAAAACGGAAATATTTTGCCCTTATGGCAAAATACATACATTTGGCTACACAACATTTTCATTGGATTGCTTCACACTCTGCAGTTATATAATCATAAAGATGTCTCTGTATTCTATTTGCTAGTCCAACAAACAATACACTTAGCCTTGTGACAAATGTATACCAATTGAGTTCTTCACAATTTTAGCTGTGAAACAACCACTGCTGTCCATACCAATCTATGAACAGACTATAATTTTATAATCAAACAGAAAAAAGATTCCATTTATTATGGTCACAAAACATTATTTGGAATGATAGATGGGTAACTATTGTGTGTTTTGGAGGCCATTGCTCTAAAAGCACAAAGATATTAAATCATTTTCAAAAAGTGGTTGCATAATCGATTTTTAGTTACTTGGAACAAGGAACAGTTCTTTTATAATATGCAATCTTCGATCAAGTATTATCACGTCAATGTATGCAATCATATCTGCTTTTACACAATGCTTACATATATATTTTTGAAGTGAAAACTTCTTTAACACCTTTGAAACTCGAAGAAACGAAAAATAACGACACGAAAGAGAGACAAACACATACATTTATAGGATTAAAGGCAGAATTACATTTGTCTGTCGTGTCATAACGGTATCGGTTTCATACATTTAGTATGGTGACTTTTATATTAGTGTGTCACTATCTGTCGTGATGCGTTCCGTCGTGTCGCAACAGCAGCTATTTCGATTTTTGTCAGAGGAGTGAAGGTGGGGGGCGCGGGGGCGGCCGCATCATAACAGATCAGACAAATGTGCATGGACCAGTGATGTATTGTGATAACTGTTTTGATTCAAAATGTCGTCAGAGCATGACTTATAGATGTGAACGCTAGCCATCACGACAGAGCACACCATGACACGACACTCCTGACAAATGTAATCCCATCATTAGCCTGCGAGAGAATGAGATAGTATTATCGGTCTCCTCCTTGTGCGGTGCTTCGCAGCCTTTCCACTCTTGTCTACTTTAGTTTTCTGAAGTTTCCACTTCTGTGAATTGCACAGTCTTATTTTTTTAATATTAGCTTAATTTCCCTCAGGGCCTATGTCATATTTGGGAATGTTGAGTGGAAGGTTTTTTTAAGGAAAGGAGAGGAATTTCTGATTGAGAAAAGGGTATGAGGCTTGAGTAGGAATCTGGGGACCAATGTATCCACAGATGTATGAATCCATCCCTTACATTGAGGTGCAAGGCGACAGGCCGAGAGAGCCCTGATGGAGAGGTCAAAAAGTCTCTCCCAATCCGGACCTATGCATGCGATGCATCCACTGCCAACACCTAGAGAGACATCACTTCATTAACCCCAATTAAACCAAACTTAGCAAATCACTTGGATGGATGGCACTATGACGGAGGTAGGTATTGGTCATTCAATAAATGGGTCTCCGGGCGGCGGACCCAACTCCCAAATTGACGGTGTAGCATGGTCAGGATGGTAATGCAGTACCCTCTCAGTAATCCGTGACAACTTCTATAACCTGCCATTATTTTTACTAGTTGTTAGCACAAAATCAAGCTCTATAATTTGCAAATTCAGTAGTCTGCCGCTTGCCACGGCTTGAGCGCCAAGCTTTGTATACCGACAGGTTGGGTTATCTTATTCTTACACACTCAGTTACCACAACGCCATATACATCGCTAGAGCTGAACATTTTACCCATCACCAGTGTTCATTTTTTTTTAGGACATTCCCATTAGTCAGGCCGCACAACTGTAGCACGTGTTTCAGTTCGTTTCGGTCTGCTATATTTTTCAATTGTATTAGTGGTCCTTTTTGATTTTTTATCTATTTTCATTTTTAGCATATTTTGTTCGTGTTCACGGTGATCCGCCGCTTCCACTAATTGGACATATGGCCAGTTTTTGGGGTTGCAGTTTAGTGAGAGTTCTGCAATCTCGAATATTACAAAACACAGTCAATATACACAAATTTGATTTTAAAGTCAAGAAAACTTAATGGTAATGTAGTAACAAACCATCTAATTATTTCCAAGCATATAATGATTAGTTCTTTGTTCTCGAACACTTTCCCATTCCAGCATCGCTTCGTCTCTTACTAATTAGAGCGAGGGATGCCATTGGTTAATTTTCACCTCACCGTTCAGACGTGATCCCTGGAAGGGATGTCACAGCTGGAATGACCGATAATCATGTGTTAACTGTAGAAAGTTAAGTCGCTTCCCGATTCTTACCGCTTATCTTCGAGTAAATCTCTGGAAGGACTGAAATGATTTCAGCTAACCTAGAGTGAACAGACTCGTTGAAACCCTTTTGGTAAAACATTAAACGAGGGCTTAAGGGAACAATAAAATTAAGTTTCCTTTGCGAGTGAACCCATAAAGTTATTGTTAAAATTTATTGTACTGTCTTGCTATTATTGAACCGTGTCATACTTGCAATTTTATTGTACCCAAAATAAAGACTAATTGTGTTAACTGTTAAAATTGTGCATTTTATTTGATTATCCTGTTACAATAACCTTTTTCAGAATTCCCCCAACAGAATTAGGGGGAAAGGATAGGATTAGGGAATAGTAGGGTTGGAATAATTTTATCTTTTGACATCCCATAGTGATTTTTATATAACAGAACCTGCGTGTCATCTGCCTACACACAATGCACAGCATTTTATTTAAATTGAACATAATGCTCTGTGCAAAAACAAAAGGTTTGTGCACATTTCAATGATGGGTCTTACAAAGATAAAAACATGTGCTAGGTTTACAGATAGGCCGCTAGTTTGCTGATGAAACGGATTAAACCTTTGAATATTGAATCATAATAAATGGCTTAAAGGGTATCGAGGATAAGATAAAATAGTTAATTAAAGATAAAAATGGAGTGGTAGTTAAATGAATTGCCGCTGGAGCCAAAATATTTGAAACAGATAATATAACGATATGAATGTTTGATTTGTTAATGCAACTGGGATTTATATCGAACTGGCAAAGTATTCAATAATAGATGCACGACAGTGGATTTGATGACCTTCACGGTTGAGCGGTAAACTTCTTGGTAAATTTTTGAGATCGCTGGCTGGCTGGCAATGGTTAATATGCACTTTTTTTGAAAAAATCTTTTGATTCACTTTAATTACATTAAAAGACAACTATTTGCATTGGGGGAAGTGGAAAATATTTCATTCCAAATTTCGATTACGTAAAATTAAAATTAGCTTTCATTCTGTGAAAAGAGACCGTCCATTTTCAAACATTATTTTCAAATGTCATTTTGTTATGTTGGTATTCTTGTTACTGTACGAAAAGATGCTAGAGCAAAGCGTAGCAGACTTCATGGGAATTCTAGGTTTGTGTAACATGGTTTGTGATACAAAAGAAAGTGCCCCTTTATAACGCCTACTCGCGTCAAGGCAAGAAAAACATCCCAGTTTTCAAGTAGTTTAGCGGCTACGCTAGGTTCGTGTAACATGGTTTGTGATTCAAAAGAAAGTGCCCCGTACCTTCAAAATCTTCTAGCCGTTCGTTATACATTCAAGTGTATCAGGAATACCAACATACCAAAGTGACAGCGAATGAGCTAATAGCTAATGGCGTACAATCTCACAAGACGAAAGCTAATTTTAATTTTACGTAATCGAAATTTAGAATGATATATTTTCCACTTCCCCCAATGCAAATAGTTGCCTTTTAATGTAATTAAGGTGAATCAAAAGGTTTTTTTTTTAAAAAGTGCATATTAACCGTTGCCAGCGATCTCCAAAAATGAATAACTTCTTGTCTCTGGACACAGGTTGCGGGTAAGAAACTTGGCGGGACAAATGTAATTTTAATTGATATGTTTTTTATTAGGTGGCGCAAAAGTCATCACCCTAAAAGAAGAAGGTCTCATTTTTGAAAATGGTCTTACATCATCAACTGACCTCTTGGGAAGTAAACAGAAACAGAAGCAGAAGAAGGAAACAAAGTGGTGACAAACCATGGATCGCTACATGCTCCCCAAGAATGCAAAATAGTTTTTCAATTATTTTTATTTATAAACAATGTTACTACCTTAAGAAATCGAGGGAGGATTTTTGCACTACCTTGTATTATTTGCACCTCAATCCAGAGTGGTAGATACCCCCCCCCCCTCCCCCTTAAGGTGTGACGTAATTTATGGATGGCCTCTATTTAGTGACCAGGTTTGCATAGCTAGGTACATCCCAGTCTTCCTCCACCCAAACTCCTTCCCTTTCCGCTTCATCAGGCCTAATAACATGTGCATATTGAGGATACCATAATCCCACCGGTTCCAGGTAGTTTGAACTTCATTGTGGTGCCTATTCACATTTTAAAATTGCATGTTTTAAAACTAGACATGTATTTTCCACATTATCCAACATATTTACATCTAGGCAGTCACTTAGTCATTTATTTTATAAGGCATGATTATTATCAGCTAAAACTATGTATATTATCTTTGCACAACTCCCATTTATTGTAGTAATACTTATTTGCACAAGTTATCATGAAATATTGTAATTTTAACAGTAAAATAATTCATTTAAACCGTCAATAATATATCAAGATAAGAAAATTGTAGCTACGACCTACGAAAGGTTTCTTGTATGCTTCATTTCACTTGTTGCAATTTTCAAACAAGTTTTAACGTTTTTTTAATGTTTCTCACTATTGACTAGATAAATTGAATGCAGGATGTTTTTAATGACAGCAAGGGCTGCGAATTTTAAGGCAGCATAAACATACAAGTACCAAATTATGTAATTTTCATGTGTCTGGCAAAAAATAATCATTGAAAAAAGTCGAAAATCATTTGTAAGCAAATTAAAATAATAACACAAAAATATACTGTCAATTTGGTAGTACGATTCTGAAATCGATACTTATGTCTGTGAAAGAAAGGATTCGGTCATGTGTAAAACGATGGTAAAACGTCATTAAAAAAATTACGAATTCACGAACGATTGAAAACTATTATCTTTGTTTATGCAGCTGTCACCGAATTGACACTAAATTTAACTTAGCAAAATATTGTTATGCGTGCAAAAAAATCATTTCCGCATATGTTATCGAGATAAAGATAACGCGGAAATAATAATAGAAGCAAAATACAGCATGTAGTGACGGATGAGAAGATTCGCCGCACATATTCTTGTGTTTCTACAAATTAATAATTATCCTGACAGCTCTGCTAACGTATGCTGGCCTTTTTTTTCTACAAGGTGTTCTTTGGTCAGGCTGTTGGAGCGAGGCAAGGCAATTTATATATTTTATAAAACAACAAAGATTTAGTTAGAAGGTCAGAAATTATAATAAGTCAGGTGGTTTGGTGGTTATCAGCTGACAGGAGGCGGCGCCTGCAAAATCATTTATGTTCTTCCAAAAATAAAATCGAGCTTTATCTAGTTCAAGTATCTTCCTCGAAAAAAAACAATAAAAACCTAAAGGACCCTCAGTTACGTAAGCATTATAAGGTTCTTATTGAAGCATTTGGGCACATGTATTGTCTGTACAAGGGCACAAAAGATAATAATGTAAATTTGCTTACTGTGAACGGTATCCCTTCAACGGAGCCAACTGCAAAACATTGGTCTCCTGCATTGCACGCACCACTCAGCACTTGATGGCAATTCATATTTAATAATAACTATGGGTCGATCAGTAACAACTACCGATATCTAAAATTAACAATTATATCTCCCACATTTCACAAAAACACAAAATCGAATATGACATTTAAGCCAGCGGACGACATTTTACTATCATTGCGGACGACGGCCACAAATTTTGATAATCAGCGAATCGGTGATGCCAGTAAGAAATTTAATAATTTCAAGAACCGCGGGTTGCTATGTTACAAAGTATCTACTCGTCAAAAAGTAAATAAGTACCTACATAAAGACAAAAAAAAAACACAATGAGTGGTGGTTTTAGATATTACGTATGATGTAAAACAATTATATAAATTAGATAAAATTATTATAAAATAGGTACCTATGAATTTTTTTTGTGTTTAATTTGTAGATATCCATCAATTTTTTTTTTTAATTAAAGTTAATCAAAATTAATAATGTTGTTAATAAGTCTGCAAGCATTTTAGTTTTGGCATTCAAGCCCATTTTCAAAACGTAGTAGGTCCCGTTTAGACGATTTATTTTTACGATTATAATATGTATCCCGCTCAATTTCTATATCCATGGAGCCTAAATGATTTATTTATGATAATATGTTTTCTTAATTGTTTAATAATAATATAACGGACGGTTTATCGGGGGAAATAGAAGACAACGACTCTTTTATTTAATTTTCGATTCAGAAAGGTAGGCCGAACTCCACGCAAAATTAAATGATAGGAAATACTAAGAAGGTATTCAAAATTCCCTCGAAAATTGTTCGGCCGGGGAGCCCACAGGTATTTTTTTATATGTTTTTCTTTAGTAAAATTGCTAGAGAGAGGTGGTTAAGGTCGACAGAAAGAGCACGGAGCTCTTCGACGGACGTACGACTGTTGTAGTTTATTTGGCATTCTCGAATCCTTCTGGGGCCTAAAAAATTGTAACTTGTTTGCCTCCAACTCATCAAAATGATACCCAGAATTTTTAGGGCATATCTTTCTCTTTTAACGTCGGTCGTTGCTAATTATTTCGGCATTTCATAAACTCTCTTTTGTAAAAGTGCACACATCAATAGAAGTGAAACGAAGGCAGATCAAGGAAGATGTACCTACTCTAACGGTGTAAGAGGATGTTTGGAGGTGAAACCGTTTTTTTTAAAAAAAATTGTGTTTTTTTTAATTGGTTTTCTGGGGAAGTACCTCCAAACTCAAAGATTGCTTTTGTGGAGGTATAGTCGTAAATAGGGGTAGTAACAGAATCCTTATCGGAAGGGGTGGGTCTTTATTTATAAATTTTAATCTAATATTGATTAATTTCTGGAGTAGGTACTGACATAATTGCACTTCCTCTTTCTAATTCAACATCGTTTCGAACAACCTATCAGTGTCCAATTGTCCATAATCAGTAATCAGGGAGTGAACCGGTTTATTTACCGGTGCAGCGAATGCTTGTATTTTCTATCCCCTCAGGATAATACATCGTTTATAATGATTATTGAATTTTAAATTCTAGATAAGTACATTCTAGAAAGAATTTTAAATTTATTTGTAATTCACTAATAAGATTATTTCTTCATTTCTATTTCTTTTATAAAGAAGGTAGTTAGATTTAAATAGGTTGGGGGTTGTCATGTTGAAAGCTAATCTCTGATAGAAAAAATCTGGATTGGTTTCTGAACCAAATTGATTTACATTGATTACATTGGGGCAGTGTAGGCGACTACCTAGAGGCCCCGCATCAGCTAGAGCCCTCTATGATAAAGGTCTTCATTGTCTAGGTCTAAAGTGAATTGCCTAGGGGCCCTGAATTGTTTAATCCGGCCCAGGCGTATTATCCATAAGGCAGCGTAGGCAACTGCCTAGAGGCCCTGCATCGGTTAGGGGCCCCTTGGGCAGAGGTCGGCAAAGTGCGGCTCCGGAGCCTCTTTGGCCTCGTCCACGGACAGGCGCGTAAGACACGCCGATGGTATCGGCGAGTGACGAATGCAGGACCTTCATGGCGCGGGTAAGACTCGTGCGTTCATTCACGTTCATTAAGTCTTTCAATGTAAGAAGAAGTCATTTCATTCTAAAACAAATTATTCCCTTTTGCTCTGGTTTTTGAAAGGGAAACATTCTTTCCGAGTCTGCTAAAGCATCCCCAAGAAAGTAATTCCTACATTGACAAACACTATTTCAAAACAACATTTTATATACGAGGGATGCATTTCTTGGCATTTGGCATTGACACTGATATCTTTAAAATACAATTGCTGGATTTAAAAAAAAGTAAATATGAGCATTTAATTTGAACCTCTTTGCGTTGATTTGGAAATAATGGCGAAGAACAAATGCGAGCTTAGTTCACAACACAAGTGGTCTACTTGGAAATACCCGGATAAGAAGACATGATCATCTTCAAAGCCTGGAATAGTATTCCTGTCTCTTATGATCACCTGAAAAAACTCGCATTTGCTGTTCTTTCCCTTTTTGGTTTTAGGTACGCGATTAATCTTTTTCAAGCATGAACTTTATCAAGAGTAAACTGAGAAATCGACTTATTGATGATAACCTGGATAATAACAACATATAAACCTGACTTACTCAAACTTTTCAAGGAGATACAAGGACATTGTTCGCATAAAGTGTTTGTCAGTCATTAACATTATTAAATTTACGGATTTCTTAACTCCATATTATTTTTTTAAAATGCATGAAATCTTTATTAAATATTAGGTCCTTACATATGAAATTGGCATTTTGTATGGGAGGAACATAAAGTCGTTTTTTTTTTAATATAATATATTTATTTAATCAAAGTATGTACCATAGTTCATCGATCCCTTTACTAAAAAAACCATTCGGACGGGAATCAATAAAATCTTTGAAGGCGGTTTGGACTGCCCCATCGGAGTTGAATTTTTTCCCTTGCAAGAAGTTATCCAAATTTGGAAAAAAATGGTAATCTGTTGGGGCAAGGTCCGGAGAGTACGGTAGATGTCTTAGACATTCCAATTGAAGCTCCTCTAATTTGGTAGCCGTCTGTTGTGCAGTGTGTGGTCTAGCGTTCTAACGCACGTTTGTTGATTTGCTTCACTCAATTCGTGAGGTACCCACCTTTCAAGCTTTTTCACCTTCCCAATTTGCTTCAAGTGGATTAAAACAGTTTTATCACTAACACCGCGGCCTGCAGTTAACTCGGACGTGGTTTTCGATGGATGCGCTTCCACAATAGTCTTCATTATCAACTTTGGTCTCCGGCCATCCACGGGGCTTGTTCTGCAGGTCGAAATTTCCAGAACAAAATCTTGGAACCAAAAACGGACTGTGTTTTATTTTGCGGCACCGTCGCCGTACACATCATTAATCCTTTGAGCCGTTTCTGCAGCACTGGTGCCACGGTGGAACTCGAACTCGTACTCGTAAATAACTCGTAAATTTCAAGTTTTCCATTTTGTAAACTAAGTGACGCAAAGAAAAAAAAAACAATTAAGGAAAAAACAAATGAATTATAATTTTCGAAACACAAATACATGAGTAAATAGCTGTATAAATTTGAATTTGGAATTCCTAACCAAAGAGAAGATGTTTGAGATCGAAGTTGCCAGTACGGCATTTGTAAGGACCTAATATGAAATCAAGTTCTATTCAGCGTACCCGTAATGAAGTACTAAAATAATAATAATTGTTGGCTAAATCATAAACAGATTTGACTCCCAAATTATTTTTTAATCGTTGTTATTTGGCTATTTGGCTAAAAAGTTTGCCGACCCCTGCCCTAGGCTAAATCATAAACAGATTTGGCTCCCAAATTATTTTTTAATTTTGTTATTTGGCTATTTGGCTAAAAAGTTTGCCGACCCCTGCCCTAGGGTAAAGGGGCCCCAAAATGTGCATTGCCCCGAGATATGCATTGCCCCGACATGTTTAATCCTTATTTGGGCCTGGTTATGTGACGTACATTACCACATAAAATCGCAGAATTGAACACGCGAGGAACACGAATGGTTCTTTTGTAAACGATTAAAGTTTAATAATGAATAAAAAAAAACTTCTTCAAATTTTGCAAATTCACTTTGTGGCACCATTTTATTAATGAAATAATTAAAAACACTTTGTTTTTACCACGATAATCTTTATTTAAAAGTCAACGTGTTTCAAGAACGATGTTCTCTTCATCAGGACATATAACGTACTAAAACTAAATGATCGAACATAGAAAGACAGGCGTGGGTAGAAATGGAAGTAGTGGGGGAGGAGAGAGGTAGAAAGGGGAAGTGCTTAGAAGATCAACAAGGGGGAGAGGTGGAAAACATTTAGTTTTAGTACATTATATGTCCTGATGAAGAGAACATCGTTCTTGAAACATGTTGACTTTTAAATAAAGATTATCGTGGTAAAAACAAAGTGTTTTTAATTATTTTATTAATAAAAAAAAGTTTATTTTTAATATATTTTTATATTATTCGTTTTACATTATGTAATGTATGCAATATGTATTATTTTATTGTATTACTATTTTATTTCTGGCTACTTAGGTACTACTTACTGCTTATAATGTCATCTTTGAAATACCAGAGGAAGCTTCGCTTACATTTGTCCACACGTTCGTGGAAATTCTATGTAGGTAGAAAACTCGGATGCGGCTAGCTTTTCCTACCTCCAGTAGAGTGTGATCAGTTTATTCAATAAAAAAACTTTAGGGAAATGTCGTCAGATATTATTAAATTTGGAAAACATTTATTTGTAATGCACACCATATAGAATTTCTAAATTTATCCTGGAATTGTGCGTAGATAGGCAGTTTAAAAAAAAATTGTGGAAGTTTTTTACAAAACACATTAGCTCCACACAGGAGGCCCTTAGGAAAATAATTTCCCTCGGGGCCTATGTCATCTTAGGGGATGCTATGAGGAGGGATTTTTAAGGAAAGGAATAAGAGGAAGTTCTGGGAAGGAAATAGGTACGAGGGGTGGGTAGTGGGGGTCAGTTTGCTCAGGAGTGACGGGCCTATGAATCTATCCCTTCCACCGCGGTGCAAGTTGATGGGTTAAAGGATTCCTTGCTGTAGAGATCAAAAGACCTCCTCAACCAGTCTATCTCGATCCGGCCCACCACGCAGCAGGGGGGCAGACACATCGGCCGCCAAGACCTGCACAAACCTCACCCCATGAACCCGGGCACCCCTGCTAAGTCACCAAACGTAGCTAACCACTTGGGGTAACCTATGGCAGATGTTGGTTATCCAATAAATGATTCCCGGGACGGCGGTACCCAAATCCGCCTCGCAAACCAAGAAAAAATTAGGTGTATTTTTACAGAAAACTGTTCCTTGCATATTACACTTCATTATAATTATCACTATAATTAATCACTTTTTAAATATTTCTTATAAAAAAAGTTGTTTAGATAATGGATATTATAAGTAGGTAACATGTACAAGTAACTTAAGTTATAAGTAACTTATTTAGATAATGGACATTGAAGAGTTTAGTTTTTCGATGAATTGGTAGGATAACATTTACTCGGTGCCTACATCACATTTATCAGAATTGATTATTTTATTGAACTCTTCTTAGTGGACAAAATATTCAAATGTATTATGGTTTAATAATATGGTAATAATACTTCAAATTAGTTAATCTATCAACGATAAGGTTTTGAAATACCTACCAAAAACTTACAATTTATTTCAGAAGCTACTTGATTTGCAGAAAATCCTTTTCCATATGTATCTGGAATTCAGTGCTTAACTTTTTAGCACTGTTTATGTTGAAATATAGGATGTTTTTATGTAAATAAATAATAATGACTTCAGATACTAATATCTACAGCCTGTATGTCGGACGAATATCTACAGCTCATGTGTTGACTAATATCTACAGAGGGTAGGACGAACATCTATGACGGTCCCAGTGGTGACTAATATCTATGGAGCGTACGTTGGACTAATATCTCAGAGGGCAGCTGAGCAAGAGGATATTTATTTATTTCGAAATACACGGCACCACAACCTAACCTAACTGACGTAGAAATGGTCATGGTAACAGACTGAATAATTTAGTAGCACTCGAAATAAAGAAAGCTGTTAAAACAAAAACCCAAATCCTTAATAATCAGCTAAATGTGTCCAATAGTCCGATATTAGGGATTTTTACATACTCGTACATACATACCTACATAAAATTAAGTTTTTTAAACTGCATTCGCAATATTACGTTTTTTTTTTAATATGCTACCTGTACATAATTGCAAATCCAACCTCTGCCAGTGCTGTAGATATTCGTCCACACTTTGGTTCTCATAGATATTAGTCCGATTTGTTCAGTTTTTGGAATTCCTGTAGATATAGTAAACGCCTCCATAATAATAGCATCGAGTATACCTCGACGAAGAAAATAATTTCATCAGATATTTCTGATACCTACAAGCTTCGGGACAAGTGACCAGCATCAATACCTACTTGTAAAAATTTCCCAGGTATTATACTGACGATTGTGCAGATATGAAGGTGAGCTGTTAGAGACCAAACCTGCCAAGCTGCCTACAATTTCTGACTCCAGGTACAATTTTGAGAAGCCCACCTTACTTCTCCTGAAAGTTGCAGATGTTGTGCCGCAGCCGGTAAATGCATGTAAGAACAGGATGTGTTCAAATCCACGGTGCTGCATCTCTTGGGTGGGCAGTGCCATTGTTTTGGTTTTCCCTCGTCCGGGTTTCAGCAGCAGGATATCTAGGGTGGGAAGAGTGGAAGCAATCAAAAGGACAGGGAGGTCCACATCCTCACCAACGACAGCCACAGAATTGTGAGAGGATTGTTCCACAGCAGTCTTCACTTTAAGGACGTTATCATCATCGGTGGACCCGAAGAGTTTGTATCCCATTCTCCCGAAGCTTTGTCTGTAGTAAGGAGATGAAGTTACTTATGTCAGTAGGATTGGATAAAAAATCTTCTTGTTTAACTGTCTATGTCAAATTGATGTCAGCTGACCTTGTCAATCTGTACCGTCGTATCTGTTCTTGTGATTTCGTACTGTTGGCTGGGTTTGAATAAGCTTATTTAAGAATAAAAGAATGAGTAAAAGTTCTTAAAATTATAGTAAATACGGTTTTTGCAAGTGTGCTGCGATGGGACAAAAAAGCAATTTAATGGGGGTCAAACGTATCACTAAACTGTCGGGAAAGTAGAGTGCCTTATTAATTCTTAAGGGTAGGATTCGTGAGAGAATCCACCCTTCAATTTTATCTCTACAATAATGGGAAAAAATCATTTGCAAAGTGAGTGAACGAGGATGAAACCGTTTATTTCCGATTATTAAAAATATACCGAGGTTACAGGAAACCATAAAACCGGAAACCGTTCGCCAGACACTTCCGATTTACGGCTCTACCCGGAATATTCTTGTATCACGTTTTATTTCTAGAAGGAATCGAAGGAATTACGGAATATAAAGCTAACTCCGTAAAAGCTTGCAATTTGTATTGCCTATAAGAAACAGAATTCTGTTAACATTTTTATAGATTTTTTTGGCAATAATTAACATTTTCCATACTAGAATTTTCATTTATTTATTGCCGGCGAAGTTCTTTTAAAATAAATCGGTTCCACAGGTTATTTTTATGATATTCTCGTTAACGTCAGGACTTTTTTTTATTTTTTAAAATTTTTTAATTTATTTATTAATTTTATTTTAGTAATTTGTACATTTAAGTTTACAAATTTCTAATTAATTATAATATTTCATATTGCAAACTAAATTTTATGTAACTCCTACAATACGTCTTGAACTTTCCAATTGGTGTGGACTTCAAAGTCTCTGGTAGCTTGATATACAACTTCATCCCCTTGTACAGCAAACTGTTCTGCGTATTCGCCTTATCCTTTTTTTGAAGCCTAAGACTACCACTACAAATCCGACAATTATGCAACCACACAATATTAATGTTCAATTTTAGGCACATTTGTAAACACGAAATGCTGGATATTATTATATATCAGACTAAAATGCGTTATTACGGACAGTTGTACAATTTTACGTATATCAAATATAACTTATATTTTTCCACAATAACGCTACACAGGAGGTCATATCTTAAGGGATGCCGTGTGATGTCTGTGGAGGGCCTCCTTGGTCTTGTTTTACGGATATCAAACATAACATAACAAAATCATCGTATTTTTCCACAATAACGCTACATAGGAGGCCATATCTTTTGGGATGCTGTGTGATGTCTGTGGAGGGCCTCCTTGGTCTAGCGGTAAAGCTCTCGAACACGAATCCGGATGTAGCGGGTTGAGATTCCGGCGTGCACAAGTAAATTTTATTTATTTTATTTGTGTTACTCCACGATTAATTCAATTAAGATATTATAATATATTGTAATCTATTTGCAGTATTTTATATAGTGTGAGAATTGATACTCTCAGTATGGTCCCGATGAAAGGCCATTTGTCTTCTATGTCGTTTTTTAGTGTCTTCAACAGGGTTTTTTCCCTCCTTCAGTCATATTTTTATTATTGATTGGTCCTTATTAGAATTTTTTTATTAGTTTTATGTCCTGGGGAAGGATGTTATGGAGTTTTATAACTTGGTATATTTTTTATGTCATTTTTATTCGATCTAGTGTTGTGCATACACGGTCTAGTAGAGGATTCAGTATTTTGAATAGCTTCAATAATAAGTATATTTTGGCATATATTTGTTGTATATTTGGTACGTCAATACTATTGAAAATTTCAATCAAAGGCGTTCTAATGGGTACTTTCAGTATGGTCTTTAAGATTACTTTTTGAATTGTTTTCAGGTAGTGTATGTAATTATGTGTAGCAGATCCCCATCCTATGATTCCATATTCAATTCGTGAATGACATAACGCGTAGTAGACCTTTTTCATATCCTTTTTATTTACCATGTTTCTAAGATTACTTTACCATATCTTACGTGTATTATTATTATATGTATTTTTTTACATAAATACATCACAAGAGTCCCAGCTGCTCCCGTCTGGAGCCAGTGAGACTGGCATCCCCAATTAGGGTATGTTGTTTGTGAGGCTGAAGGCAGTGAGGAGGGGAAGGAGTTGTGGAAGAGGAAGGTGGGGAAGTATCTGGTTATTCAGATTTGGTCACCAAACACAGCTAAAGCCGTTTCAAGCAACGTTTCAATTCTGAATGGTGGTCTTATACCAGGGCGACAATGAGAGTACCTTTCCCTCTGTAACGTGCCGCAAATAAAGTATATCTCATATTATATGAATTAATTGTGATATAACACAAATAAAATTTCTTTGCCCACGCCGGGATTCGATCCCGCAACCTTCGGATTGCGAGTCAAGAACCTCACCTTTAGACCATGCCGGCCGTCGAAAAATTGACCCTATATCATGAATACAAGAAGGAAAGAGGTAGCAACCCAAATCTTAAAACACTTACAAAATAAATGCTTTTTGAATTGCTAAACAAAAAGGTATAATAAATAATCTATATATGTAAAAATGAATCCCTGTTTCTCTTGGTCACGCCATAACTTCAGAACGACTTTACCTATTTCATTCATCTTTTTATAAAAGTTTTCTAATACTTTTTAAAGTTTCTTAAGGAAAGAAAAAATAAGAAAATTGTGCAGTAAATTGGACAATTTCAGAAAACTTAACGATTATTTTAACGCAGGAGGTAGTTGGCGGGATGGGAGAGCGGGAGAGAGTAGAGGGAAGATGGGGTAGGTGGAAGGGGAACGTAGTGGGAGGGGGGGGGGGGAAGGGACGCGGTAGGGGAACGAAAACTCACGGGAAAGGACAAGCAGGGAGAAACAATTTATTTCTTTGAAAATGGCACAGCAACGCATGCCGGGAACCAGCGGGGTTTAATATATTTTTAATCGAATTATTGATCCCGTGACAGTTTAACCAAGGCACCACTAACAAGTTTCTGCCCCAGTATGAAAAAGTCGTAGATCTGAGGCTGCCCCCAGTGACAAAGGACTTGGTTTTCCAAAAAATATTCCTGGGGCGGCAGTACCTGCGCCCGCCTCCCAAATTATAAAAGGCATTAAAAAATGAAGAGATTTACATATATAATATGGTTCATAAAAGTTTCCACAAATTTGTAACTGTCAAATTAAAATAAGATTCATCTTCGTGTCAATTCCCACATCACGAAAAGTTTCTTAAAGTATGCTGAACTCATCAGCCGTGGATTTTCGTTTCTGTTTAGTAGCACATGAATCTGTAGGTGTTTTACGCCTCCTTCCTTCCTTCACAAGTTCCGGTCTCATAAGGGATACGGAATAAGACAGGAGCAGAGACTTGAGCTTTTCAAACTAGTAATTCAGAAAGCTTCTGGTAATATTTAGCTATGGGTTAACTTACGGACTTAACTACCGGATTGAATAAAACATAGCATGAGATTCATTTACGACAATATAGAATGATTTTTTTTCACAAAAAGATTGATCACAAAACAATCGTACAGTGTAAACACACTAATATGACTTAAATTAACTAAAATTTACAGTCAGGCTTTTGGAAATAAAATGTAAACTAATGTGCGCTTTTATAATTACCACGACGCGACGTTACACTGTTACGGTACCGCGACGGCAAAAAAGGCAATATTAACTAGACCACGTCGGTCGCGTTGCCAAAGAACCTGATGATGCCACGTAGATCTTTAAAAAATAATATGTAATGTGAGTACCACACAAAAGTTGCAACTATCCGGAGCCGGTGAAATTTCGGCATCCCCATTTTGGGTGTCTTGTGAGGCTGAATGGAGAGGGGGAGTTAATGGGGTAGAGGAAGGTTCAGAAACCTGGCTAATCACAAAACATGACTAAAGCCATTTAAAACGATGCGCGACGTTTCGATTCAGAATGGTGGTCTCAAAAAGTATCTACACTTGAACGATCCCAGGGTCTGGTCTCCTGACAGTCTACTGTCAGTTGTAAGGCGGGCTGCTTTTCGTTTTCCAAACCAAAGAATGCGTACAGAGAGAGAGGTTATGTGATTTGAGAGGAATCCTTTTGAAGTAACAACACTTGTGTTTTGTACTGGATATTGTTGTATAACTTAATTTATTCAGATGAATAGCAATTTTCAGGGATTTAATTCTAGTTTTACGCTCTAGCGCCTTAAAATGGAGAAAAAGTTGCGAGAAATGAATTCGAGACATTTGTAAACATGAAAAAGGAAGTGACCGAGTGAAAGAACGACCGCAGAGTAAATGAGACCTAGATAAAATGCATAGAAATATTTAGAAGAATGGTGACATACACGTTAAAGTTAGGGGTAAATAATAATAATAGTTTATTCCAGAATGTATGCAAGGGTAGTGCAAAGCAATTCTTTCTATATTTTGAGATATCAAAAGAAATTAGACATAAAATAGGTTCAGGTTAAAAGTAAATAACAACCCACAAATAAAAAATAAAAAAACTAATAAGCTTGAAAAAACATGAGAAATGGAACCGAAAAAATAATAAACACTAAAATGAATTCGTGCAGCTGTTTTTTTGTTTGTTTTTTATTTCATCGTCTCCCGTCTCCACAGGGCCATCAGGGGGACTCCATCCAGGCAGTCATCGCGGTGATGATCGCATTCTTCGATTGGCGTAGTTTGCGCCATAAACTTCCCTTGCGGTGGCGGAGAAGTGCTCGGAAAGTGTGCACTCGTCCCTCCAGGAGCATTTTCGTAGCACTGCATTATCTCGGTAGGCGGAAAAGTTGGCGATAAGCGTTATTGTACGCAACCTTTGACTTATGTTAGGGAACGTACTCATACTACGTGACACGTTTAGGGGGGGGGGGGGGGTCTTCAAAATGTCACACTTGGTACAAATGAGCGGCGGCGGGCTTAGGTTTTTGGTCACCGAGGGGAGGGGGGGGGGGGTTTAAAAATTGCAAAAAGTTGGTCATGTAGTATGGGTACGTTCCCTTATTGGGATGCAGTGTAGTCAACCCACAGTTCTGATGTTTTCAGCGAGGTACAGAAAGCGTTGAACAGTATTCTTTTTACTTTGGGGCTGCAGAGGCAAAAACGTCTTAACAGCATACCCGATCTAACTGATATCGCTCTTCTCTTTTTTTTTTTACATAAATACCGCACAAGAGTCCCCAACCGCTCCCGTCTGAAGCCAGTGGGACTATGACATCTCCAATTGGGGTACGTTGTGAGGCTGAAGGTAGTGGGGAGGGGAAGGAGATAGGGAAGAAGAAGGTGGGGAAGTACCTGACTATTCAGATCTGGTCACCAAACACGGCTAAAGCCATTTCAAGCAACGTTTCAATTCTGAATGGTGGTCTTACACCACCGGGGCGATACTGAGAGTATCTTCCACTCCAGAGTGGAAGATACTCTCAGTATAACGTGCCGCAAATATACTATATATTATTTTAAATGAATAAATTGTGTTTGGGAATATTTCTATCCTGATCCCTTTCCTGTAATTTCCTACATACGCACCTACCTACCTACATACTTCCTCCTACCTACGAATGGCCTTGCAAATCAGTGCTGTGACAACTTTCAAACGAGCAAGCCATGACTGAGTGTCTAAGTATATTATTTTGAATTTTGAATGCTTAATTGCAAACTGATTAAGGGTCTTAAAACTCTAATTCTTGGTGCCGAACAGTGTGTACACAGTTTTTGAAGTTTATGTGGAGTGTGAATTTCATATTTGGACACCAACGATCCAGCCTGCCAAATCACCTACAGTGAGTTTTTTTACGTTTCCTTTTTCCCGCCTTCTAAGAAAGTTTCCAAACAAATTGTGAAAAAACACAAATTAATCAAATAAAATTTATTTGCCACGCCGGGATTCGATCCCGTGACCTTCGGAGTGCTAGTCAAGAGCCTTACTGCTGGACTATGCCGGCCGTCTCTGCCCTTCCTTATCCTTGATATCCTTAAGGTCGTCTGTGATGATGTGTCCCACTCAAATGATCAACATTCATTTTTATTTCATATAGTCATACTGAGGCTATAAAAGAGTCTACATGGATACATGGAAGTCAAGAAAAATGATGAAATGTAAAATGCTAAATAGGTAAATGATTTTAAATATTAGATAAAGGACAACACAACACTTAACACCATTGACGGAATATGTCCGAAATGTAGGTATTACAATAGCTTTTTATATTTATGTTACGTTAAATAACGCACCCAAAATAAATCTAATTTATTTGCGAACACCGGGTTTCGAACCCACGATCTCTTGATTCGTAGCCGAAGATCTTTACCGCTCGACTTCCTTCGTTATCCTTTCTGCGTCTTCCTCTCTTATCCCCCTTCACATTGCAAAATCTTCCAATCACCATTATTGTTCAGTGAATTCCAATTTATACCAATGTCATCAATTATTTACGGAAGAAAGGGTTTTTGTTACTTGCACTGAAATCCAGGCACTGTATTCGGAAAAGGTACTGCTCTGTCACCGTATATATTATCAGTTGGCACTTTAACGTCTCGACTATAAAACGTTACATTTCCACACAACACGAATCTACTTGTTAGCATTCCCAGTTTCCATATAAATTAATAACAACAAAAAGCATGGAAATGTACTTAGTTGAAATTAACAAATTACAAAAAAGCGTAGTAGGTACCTACGAAATATGTAGGTAGTAGGTATGAACCATTTGTATTTTTAGATGTAAATTTTTGAACTGAAAACTTCTTTAGCACCGTTGTGATTTGAAACTCGATGAAACGGAAACGAGCGACTCTAAAAAGAGACAAACACATCAGTGACGGTCATCAGATCAGAAGACGACACGGCCACAGGAATTATTTTCCTAAGGGCCTCCTTGAAAATTTAAAAAAAGTTCGCCAGCTGTAAGGCATGTTAAATTGATGTTGTAAAATGTTAAATTTATCAAAGTTATTCCACGTCACATTCAGCATCGAAACATACATGAAATACCGGAGGCGTCTACTAATATCTACAGGAATTCCAAAAACTGAACAAATCGGACTAATATCTACGAGAACCAAAGTGCGTACGAATATCTACAGCTCAAACTGCTGACTAATATATCTATGAGAACCAAAGTGCGTACGAATATCTACAGCTCAAACTGCTGACTAATATCTATGAGAACCAAAGTGTGGACGAATATCTACAGCACTGGCAGAGGTTGGATTTGCAATTATGTATAGCATATTGGAATAACGTAATATTGCGTATGCAGTTTAAAAAACTTAATTTATGAATGCATGTATGTAAAAATCCCTAATGTCGGACTATTGGACACATATAGTTGATTATTAAGGATTTGGGTTTTTGTTTTAATAACTTTCTTTATTTCGAGTGCTTCTAAATTATTTAGACTATTACCATGACCATTTCCATGTCGTTTAGGTTAGGTTAGGTTAGGTTAGGTTGTGGTGTCGTGTATTTCGAAATAAATTAATAAATATCTTTTTATTATGACCTCCATGTTTGTTAAATAAATTATTGTCCTCGTAAACAGCAAAATGCGTAATATTATGCAAAAACTTCATGTACGTAGATACTTTAAACGTTTAAGCCTTTACGTAATTAGTAATTACGTAATTGAAGTAATTTATGCTTTTCCGTACAACCTCTTGCTCAGCTGCCCTCTGTAGATATTAGTCCAACCTACGCTTCATAGATATTAATCACCACTGGGACCGTCATAGATATTCGTCCGACCTTAGCTCTGTAGATATTAGTCCACACTCTGAAGTTCGTAGATATTAGTCCAACATATGAGCTGTAGATATTCGTCCGACATACAGGCTGTAGATATTAGTATCTGGAGTCGAAATACCTAGTTATGTTTGATCATCTTACTAGAAAGATCACAACCTTTCTCTTTCTTTCATCCCTTTCTGCAGTCTTTACAGATCGCCCGGAAAAGGATGCCGTAGTTACAATGGCACCTAACAATAGATAATCATCATCGAATAGTATTAACAGGCTTGCGTCTGCGTGGTTGAATTTAAGAACCCGGCTTCGAACGCATGTCTGCCGCCGCGCCGCACCGTATAAACATCTATGTACGTGAAATTTCAGACAAAGTTACCGTTGTAATTCGGTTTCGAATTTAAGAATTCGTCAATAGCTGACGATATTTTCGTTAAAATTTCGCATGGGGACGTAAGTAAGTACGACAAATGTGAGAACTTTTAGTATCTCTCCGGATATGGCAAGATTGACGGTAATACTTAATTGTAATCACGCGGCTATATATTACATATGACTCCTGTCTCAGTGACTTTGCCCTGTGAGAAAAAATTGAGAACTTTTAGTATCTCCTCGGATATGGCAAGATTGACGGTAATACTTAGTTTGCTTTGTATATACTGTATATTCTTTGTTTCACATTATTTAATCAATTTTGTAAGGACTCGTAAGGAACACTACAGGATTAATTTTAAGTTTATTATAATTAAGCGCACATGAAGTGAAATATCACAAAACTGCGCTATATAAATACTAGGTACGTTATTATTATTGTAATCACGCGGCTATATATTACATATGACGCCTGGCCCGGTGAATTTGCCCCGGTGACTTTGTCTCGGTGACTAGCTATCACTGGATGACAATGGATACGAGGAACGGGCTATTCTTGGAACCAGTTCCTAATGGATTTATAAAATGTTCACCAACACTAACTGGTTGAAGCCGAACCAAAAGCCGCCCGCAGAGCCTAGCAGTAAAAACCCGCCATTTATGATAACTATCACTAAAAACACTGCTAGTTAAGTTATCATATTTGCCTGATACACAACGGTTGATGGGAAGATTATTAAACTTGTTTTTGCACTTTGCCAGATTTTGATCCCGTGATCTCTGAGTCCAGAGCCAAGGATCTCACTCCATATTATCGTGAAGGTTGGGGGGAAGGTTTCGACCACCCTTATGGTAGTAGTTTTGGCTCATATGACTCCCGTTGGAATCTTAAGTTACTCTGAGCGTGTTTGGTGACGTTATCGCAAGTTAAGACGGAGTTAACTGAACCGTGCCATTTGGCACCTCTCCAGTTCTGCCGACATTCTATTTCAATAGGGTTGCGTTTCCGGAAATTTGGAGAATTTAATCCAATTAACTGCTAAACTAATAGGCGAATTCGTTTGAATATTATGCGAAATAGATTTGAAGTAGTTTGTGACTAATTTTCCTTTAATTATTTCAACTTTCGTTACAACGATTTTAACGCGTAATTTAATTTATTTTTATATTACAAGCAAAACTCAATTTTTTTTCAAGTGTGGGTACGTTTCAGGATTAAGGAATTAGGTCTTTAATCACATTAGGGAACGTACCCATACTACGTGACACGTTTAGGGGGGGGGGTCTTCAAAATGTCACGCTCCATACAAATGAGCGGCGGGTTGCTTGGGATTTTGGTCACCGGGGGGGGGGGGGGGGGGGGTTAAAAATTGCAAAAAGTTGGTCACGTAGTATGGGTACGTTCCCTTACCCGGATGTGTAGGAACCATTTTGAAGTGAAACTTCTTTAGCCCCGTTAGCGATTTGAAATTTGGATGCAACGGAAACGCGTCACAAAAATTTATTATTTGACGGTCCTCGGTTCTAATATAATGCGGTAAACTCGGCGCTGGCCTTCGATAACGCAGTGGGCAAGGCGCTCGACAAGTCTCAGCGGCCAGAGAGACAGACATCAAGCTTCAAGGTCATTCAGCGCCATTTTGATTTTGTTTACAGTTGAACGGATCCATTTCAGCTTTTGATTAAGTTGTGATCAGCAGAAGAGGTCAACTATAATTTTGTTAAGTTTGTCAGCTTTTTACAATTGGATAGAAAGTTGAAACGCACCTAGTTTAGGTGTTTAACGGGGACCTTTTAAAAGTCCATAAAAACAACAAAATGGCGCTGAACGGCCATTTGATGACACCGTTACATTTGAATGTCTGCGAAACAACTGTGCCCTAATGATTTATTTTAATGTGCCAAACATATGACACAAGTATCGCCATGTTTACTTGGCTGGACTTTGTGGACTGGCGTCGCCGAAAAGTTCATGAAATGTCGGCGACTTGTACGTGAGTACCATGAATTGGGATAGTCGCCATAACACTTCGTACGCGGAGTTAAAAGCGACTCGACTTTGATGCGCGTAGCGCACGCACCGCTCGTGAGCACCCGCCATGAGGACCCGCCATACTATTTTGCTAAGGTTCGTACATGATGCTATGCGCCTTCTACGGGTTTGACGTGAGTTGTACGCAAATAAGTTGTACGCTACCAACGGTACTGGTAGCAAAAAACTAGCCTTATAGGTACGCTACGCTAGTTGAGTTGTCCGGTCACCGTTGCATTCATAACTACTAGTTGACGTTTGACATAGCCCCTCCAGACTCACGGCGAGAAGCCCCGAGAACACCCGAGAAGCGTGAATGTGATGAGTTTCTCGCATTCTCTTTCACAGGCTCGCCTGTTCTCGGATCACTGTCGGTAAATTTGGCCGCTTCAAAGGATTTCTCGGGCGAGAAGCGAGAAGACTACTACACTCACGTTTTGTCTCAGTGTTGTTTAGTGAGCGGTTGAGAGTAGACGTGCGTTATATTTTGGTTTTTGTTTCGAAAATTTTGTTTCCTTGTGTTAAAAATGTGGAACAATCAACAAGAGTTGCAATTTATCGCACAGAGCCAAACCTGCAGCATTTTGAATATCGTCTGTAATGTCGTCCATACCGGATGGGAAACAGATCACGACTGAGAAAAATGAGAGTGTGGATAAGTGCTTGTTCTTGCGAGAAGTCTCGGCGAGAAGTTCTCGCCGAGACTTCTCGCCGTGAGTCTGGAATCAGCAACAGAAATAGCGATCGATGTAGAATGGAATGTTAAATTTGTTCTGGAAATGTTGTTTATACGAGTACAACTACACGTTACCAGAATACATACAAGAATTGTTTATACAACAACACGTTATTAGATAGAATGTAGTAAAGAAGGCAAGCATTGTTGTAGGAAAAAGTGTATTTTTCTTTTGAATTCTAGGAGTTAGCATGTGCTCCATATTTAAATAAGAATCCTTTGACATTATGTATAAAGAATAAAACTTGTTGTCATCACCTCATGCAGTTCCCTAGCGGCAATGAACGCCCTGCAATTAATATTTCTTTAGATATACTGGTAAAAGCAAAATTTTCTATTAGGTCGTTTTTAATTTTTGTAATGATGAATAAATGAGAACATTGTCTTCATCGCTAGAGTCACTTGACATCGCATTAAATCCACTTAAAAATGGTTAAGTTCAGTGTATTTCGGGTAGCGCCGTGTACATAAACCAGCATTAAGGAATATATGTAGGCTACTTGTGATTGCGTCACAATCACGTAGTTTATAAGTATCTGCATGTACGAAGGGCCTCACTTGAATCGTCGAGTATCGGATACTTGCAAAGATATTCAAATTCAGAAGAGATATGCTATGGTGTCCGCGCAACTGTCGCCGGACTACGCGCTAATTAGCGTAGTTTTCATACAAAAAGAATTTGTTCATTTCGTTGATTTTTTGAAAATGTGCATTAATATTGGTTAACAATATATTTTGAATGAGAAAAAAATTCGTTCATTTAGTTTAACGTTCGATGGGTTTATTCGTTAATTATTTGTTCTTTTAGTTTATTTGTTAATTGGTAAACAATATCGGCGACACCCGGAAGCGCAGTCCCACATAGTAAAAACAGCAGATAGCACATCTACTTATATTCCAATATCTTTGGATACTTGCATACCTGTGGAAGAAGGACCTTGGGCCTCAGTAGTTGTTACACACACGTCTTTTTGTGAATTGCTTCTAAAAAAGGATAGTGTCGGTTTTCAGTTTTTAGGAAGCATATGTAGAATTTGATATCGAGTGATTTTCTAGTGTAACATTGACCGTCGAAAATCTAAAAATCCTCTCTCGAAATTGAAAGGTTCTTGTCGGAAGGTGTACCAATTTTAACTGAAATAAAACAATAACTTTGTAACCACGATTTATTTATTTAATTTTTTAATAACGACCGGTTTCGCTTAACACGAACATCTTCAGGGTATACAAATAAAGGGATCAAAAATATAAATTGTGTGAGCTTATATATGTATAAATACAGAAAGAGACACAACATAAAATAAAGGAACATTATGTTTTGGATCTTTCTGTATGTACATATGTACAAGCTCACAGAATGTACATTTTTTTGATTACTTTAATTTTATATATTGAAGATGCCTGTGTTAAGCAAAACCAGTGGGTATTAAAAAAAAAATTGCGGTTATAAAGTTATTGTTTCATTTCAGTTAATAATATGTCAAACCACAAAGTGACTAATTTCTACCAAAATATACCAATTTTAAATAAAAAAAAATTGAGTGCAGTTTGCACGTGGTAGAAGCTAAACTTTACCAAAACAATCTCAACCAATACATAATGAAGTGAAGTGAAGTACCTATAGTCAAAGCGACCAATGAGCGCAGATCAGCATCAATTCCGTTTCATATCACAACCAATAGGAGCCTTTAAAAGTGACATCATAATAAAAGCGGCCAATGAGCGCAGTTGATGCGTCGCAGGTGCAGTAATCGTCATTTCCGTTTCATCCGAAATCCAAATCATAGCGGTGCTATAGAAGTTTCCTGACTCCTATTGTTGATACAATAAAAAAACTGAAATAAATGTAAACTGTCGATTTCCCGAAAATTAATAAATAAAAATATAGATAATACTAGCTGGTCCCGGCATGCGTTGCTATGCCATTTAATAAAGAGATTGTTTCTCCCTGGTGTCCTATCCCATTTGTCCCGTTCCCCTTCCGCCTCTCCTTCTCCTGCGTCCTCTTCCCCTCTCGCGTTCCCAATCCGTTCTCCACCTTCCCTCTTCCCACTCCACTCCCCCTCCCCTTCCCCCGTCCCGCGGACCCCCCTCCCGAGTTCCCCTCCCCCCTCCCCACTCCACTCCCCCTCCCTTCGGCCCTCCGCCCTCCCGAATTCCCCTCCCCCCTCCCAGGTCCCATTCCACCCTCCCAGGTTTCCCTCCCCCTCTCTGGTTCACCTCCCCCATCTCTCCCTCCCTCCCGCTTTCCATCGCAATAGCCGCTTCCTTGCGTGCCACCAATAGCAATTTTTTTATACAAATTTCATAATGCCAGAGCTCACTGGAAGTCCTATAAAAACCTTGTCCTGACAATAACGAACACACAAAAAAAAAGAATTATCCAATTTGGTGCAGTCGTTCGAAAGTTATGCGCTTAGCAACACATTCAGCGATTCATTTTTATATTATAGATAACGTGAGGTTTCAAAACATCTCCACCCGTCATCGAGTTTCAAATCATCTCCAACTGCACATCTCCATCATCTCCAACTGTTGGATTGCACGTTGCACCAACCCTCTGAGAACAGGTTACACATAGGACGTAGGTGTTTCCAGTGAAGGTATTGACAGTTATTATGAGCAACAGTTTGTGGTGGGGTGCGGTCTGGCACGAACTTAATTTTGCTCATCGAACTTGTAGGAGAAATTATGAATATATATTTTAACGGTGAAAATGAACCTGCTTGCTGCTACGGCTACATCCCACCGATACCGATCCCACCTAAACCGCTCACTGTCCTCGTATACCCAGAAAAGCCAGAGGGTACTACCTCCGAAGAAACGAAGAAGAATCTGGAGAAAACAATCAATCCTCGTACTGATGGTTTTCAAGTTGTCCGAGTTCGAAAGATTAGGGGTGCCGGCATGGCTATCCAGGCTAAGGACAAAACTGACCTGGAAAATATCAAAAAAACTGAGGCCAAACTAGCTGCTTGCGGCCTAAAAATCGTCAGCCCTCTGGGTAGATTACCCAAAATTGTAATATATAACATGCCCAGAGGTGACCCGTCTGCAGATCCAGAGCTATTTAAGGAGATCTACACAACAAATCTGGATGGAAAGACCTCTCTTTCTTTGGAAGATCACTTGAGGACCATGCGCCGGGTGTCGCTTTTTGGAAAACGCGAATTGCCTACGATGAATATGGTGGTAACATGTCACCCAAACGTCAGGCGGGTTTTAATAGACAGTGGGTTGTGCTTCCTTGGTTGGACTGCCTGTCGTACGCGTGATTTCACCGGGGCTACCAGGTGTTTCAAATGCCATCAGTATGGACACATTACTAAAACATGTACCCAGGAGAAGGTTACCTGTCGACACTGCGCCTCAGAGGGTCATGACTTTGAGGAATGTCCCAAGAAGGCACAGCCCGCTGTCTGTTCTACCTGTACGAGGTTTAAGAAACCGGCAGACCACCCGACTGGCGACAGGATGTGCCCCGCCCACAGAGCTGCCATAGAGGCACAGATTAAAATGACTGACTATGGCTCTAGTTAATCCTATTTCTATTGGCCAGATCAACCTGCAGCGTTCCCGGATGGCCACTTTGGAGGTGCTGCGGGTCATGTCTGACCGCAATATCGACATTATGCTCATACAGGAACAGTACACCTGGCAAGGTAAAACCCCAATTAGTTTTCCGGGGGCGGTACTCGAAGTCGGCCGATCTCCGGGGGCGGGTGTCCTGGTCAACACTTCGTTGATCAGCCCCCTCCTCTTGGACGGCTATTCTGATGAGTACCAAACCTGTGTATGTATTAGATTTGGTGATACTGAGATCTTTTTGATCTCCGTATATTTTAAGTTTGGGAACCCGGTAGGACCCCACATCCTGAGTTTGACGCGCGCATTGAACGCGCTTAAAGGACGTAACATTGTTATCGGAGGTGACTTTAATGCACGCTCACCATTATGGTTTGATACTAACGACTGTAGGACGGAGCGATCAGACGCCGTGGAAGACCTAATTGCCGCGCAAGGTCTCAGTATAATTAATGAACAGAGTTCTTTTTTCACATTCTCAAACATACATGGTGAGAGCAACATTGACTTAACTCTTTGCTCTGGGTCAGTTGCAACCAGGATTTCAAGGTGGACAGTCCATGAGTGCGAAATAAATTCGGATCATAGATTAATTACATTTACGGTTGGTGTTAAAAAAACAGAGATTCCAAGAACCTCCTGGAATTTCAACACCACTAGGGCGAATTGGGATAACTTTGGGATTGCGCTACGAGATACTTTAAGGGATTTTTACCATGTAGCTGCTACTGATCCGGATAATTTGGGAAACTTTTTCAATAAGGCGGTTGTATCTGCTGCCAACTCGTCTTTGGGCAGATCAAACCCAAAGACGAGCATTCGGACGCCGTGGTGGTCACCTGAGCTGACTTTGCTGAAGGGGGTCTACAAGAGAGCCTTCAGGGCGATGGGGTCTGCTAGGAGTGGTGGTCGTACGGAGGAGGAGACGGCCGCTCTCCTGGACGACCTCAGATCTGCTAGGTCGGCTTTTAAGCGGGCCGTCCTTCATGCGAAACGAGCTGCCTGGCGTAATTGGGTCCAAGAAGTGGGTAACGCCAACCCGTGGAATATCCACAGCGCAATTAAGAAATCCGGTAAAGGATCTGATCGGTTTTTGTCTACTGTAATTGGGAATATTGATGGGAGGAACGCTGAGACGGTGGACGTGGCCTCTACCCTCGAGACACTTTTGGGTGAGTTAGTTCCTATAGATTCAGTAATTGGGGAAAGTGACCACCATACCCAGATTAGAAATCTGGCACGGCTGCCTCCTAGTAACCTCGCCCAAGAGGATATTTCGTATAGAGTCACTAAGCAAGAAATTGAAGTTATAATTAAGGGTTTGGGTCCTAAGAAGGCACCAGGGCATGATAGGCTCAACGGCGTAATTGCAAAGCAAGTCTGGGTCCACGCCAAGGAGGAGCTCTTCCAGGTGATGGACACATGCATGAGAAGAGGGGTTTTTCCCTCAGAATGGAAGCGCGGCGTGCTCCGGATTATACCCAAGGGGAACGACAAACCACTTTCTGATATTAAAGCGTACAGACCTATCACCTTACTTCCAGTTCTAGGTAAAATCTTGGAGAAAATCATCAGAGAACGGTTACGGAAATCGCTCTCCCCGGCTAGCGACCTGCAATTTGGTTTCGTCCCTGGGAAATCCACGGTGCACGCCCTGTCGTATGTGCTTGACTGGGTGAAGGTTTGTCCCAAGAAGTACGTTGTGGCAATATTTCTTGACATAACTGGTGCCTTCGATCATGCGTGGTGGGCAATGATACGGTTGAAGGTGAAAAACAGGCAGTGCTCCAAACTTTTGTTCCAAATCATCGATGACTACCTGGCCGATAGAACAATTACCATCTCTTTCGGGGACTACTGCATCGAGCGTGAAGCTGATATGGGATGCCCTCAGGGCTCCATTCTTGGACCTGACCTGTGGAACATTGCCTTTGACGACTCCTCCAGGTTACCCTTGCCTGAAGGATGTATTTCTGTTGATTACGCTGATGACAAAATGTATTTGGTCTCTGGGGACAGCAGAAAGGAAGTAGAAAAGAAAGGTAGTGATGGTTTGCAGATGTTCTTGGATTGGGGAACAAGAAACAAGATGACCTTCGCTCCCCAGAAGACTAAGGGCCTCCTGATGAAGGGTTATCTCAGCAGAAACAGAAATCCGACCATCAAAATGGGAGAATCCAATATCCGCTTCTTTGATAATGTAAAATATTTAGGTGTTACGCTTGATCGATCGTCCTCTTTTCTGGCTCACGTCAAGGATGTATCCAGCAAGGCTCAGGCTCTCTTTTTGAAGCTAAGGAGACTCTCCACAGCTGAGTGGGGACTGCGTAATCCGGCTTTGCGTATGCTATATAGGTGCGTTTATGTTGCGCAAGTTTCATACGCTGCATCTGTGTGGGAGCATCGCTTGGATAATTCGCTTATACTCCTGGCTTTGAAGCGAGGTCAACGAACTCCTCTCCTGGCACTATCCGGGGCGTATAGAACCGTTGCTTCGGACGCTTTGCCTGTTTTGGCTGGTATATTACCAATCGATCTCGAAATCAGGGAGGTGATCACTAAAGAGAAGCTTACTAGAGGAACCCCGGCAACTCATCATGGTGTTGTCCTGACTCCTGGTGGTCCGGGGACTCTCCCTGGTCTGCTTCGTGAAATGCGTGAACTGTCGCTTCATGAGTGGCAGCTTCGTTGGGATAGGTCGAATTTGGGGAGATGGACTTTCTCCTTCTTCCCATCAGTTAAAATCAGGATGGAAGGGGCCTTTTTACAACTGGACCATCACGTGACCCAACTTTTGTCTGGTCATGGGGAATTTAGGGGGAGACTTCATACTCTCTCCCTATCCCCTCATCCCAACTGTGCGTGCGGTAGCACAAACCAGTCGGCCGAGCACATTCTGTGGCATTGCGAGATTATGATGGATGCTAGAGAGGAAATGCTTAATGGTCTGGACGTCCCTATTAGACCAGTTTGGAATACTGATCTAGTATCGAATAAGGTGAATTTCGAGTGCTTGCGTAAGTTTGCAAGGATCTGGGTTGAAAGATGGCCTGCTCTTAGAGTCGATGATTAGCAGAATATAGGTTATCAGGTGTACATGTTCCTGTAATACCACGGACAACGATTTGATCTCTCTTTTATACTTTCGCCTGGATGTACATATTCTTTTAATACTCTTTTTTTTATGTGTTCTTTTGTTTTTTTTTTCTTTTCTCTGTTAGGCTATATGAACGTGGAATTTTGTTTGAAACATACAGTTGCAGTCTGGAAGTTCACCGCGCAGCATTGCAAATTAGCCAACTATAAATTTGCTTCTATTGATTTCTATACGTTTATTTTATATACACTTTCCTTTGTGTTCTATTGTTTTTCTTTCCTTTCATGGCATCATGTATGTGCAAATTCTGTTTCTTTATTTTATTTTTTAGTACACAGCAGCAGTCGAATTTACAGCTTGGGATGGATAATTCCATTATTATTTTCGTGACTATTATTAATTTCTTCTTTTTTTTTAAGATGTTATATTGTTCTAATGTTATAAATGTTATATTGTTTATCTGGAGGTTAGACAGAACTCCTTTGTTTGTTCTGTAATGTCCTCTTCCCCATCGAAGGGGTTGGACTTTGGGCCTTGTCCCTGTTAACTTACCTTTGGTTTACCTTTTCGATTCAATCATTGTTATCTCCTTCTGTGCCCGTGCCACCCCCCCGGTCATGATAAGGTTGGAGGAAAGATTGAGCGGCATCCGGAGGTCTGTCCGTCCCCTCTCCGGCCACCCGACGCTTTTCTCCCTAGGGTCTTCATTTTGCAGTCCATTTACTTCTTCTAGGCACCACCGGCTGGCTGGCTAAAGGACGACTCCACTGGGTGCCGTGATGTTGGACTAAAAACCTCATACATTCTCTGGGGGACCGCCGGGCTCACGATGGTCATGACGGTTGTCTTTTTCCGTTTTATGTTTTGTTTTCAACTTATGATTCTTTTTCTTTTTTTGTCTTTACACGCAGATGCCTGCAGTCACGGAGTGTGTGGTCTCCCTCTGTTTATAATGTATTAAATATTTTGTTTTCTCTTTTTATACATTTATGTCTACTAACACCAGTAGTATTAGTTTTTGACCATTACAGTACAGTCCTGTAGGCGCGACCGCATACTGCCACCTAACACAGTATGAGGGGACATTGAAGGTCTAGATTCGTTACATTAAATGTAGAGCCGTTTATTCAAAAAAATTAGATTCTTGTGAGAACCCCGAAGGGGCGACCATAAGTTGCCTATACCGGGGTGGGACAGTGGTGGGTACTTCAATGCTACGGCTACAGGGAAATAGGAAATAGAAATAAATATTTTAAAAGATAAATAGATTTATTCAAAGAAGGTAATAGGTACTTGGGTTAGACTATGCTTTTTTTTTACATGAGCTCCACACAGGAGGCTCTGAGGAAAATAATTTCCCTGAGGGCCTATGTCATCTTTGGAGATGCTGTGTGGAGGGTTTTTTAGGATAAGGAAGGAGAGGAGAGTTCTGGGAAGGAAAAGGGGTGGGTAGAAATCTGGGGTTCAGTGTGTCTTTGTCATCCACCTCCAAGACCTAGACAAATCTCATCCCATGAACCCGGGCACCCTTGCTAAATCACCAAACGTACCGAACCACTTGGGGTGACTTATGGTGTTGGTTATCTAATAAAGGTTCCCAGGGCGGCGGTACCCATTCCCGCCTCTCAAATTGCAAATCTTTCGGGAAACGTTCATTATTTTGCAAGAAGCGCTTACAAAATGCATTCAATCATCTTACATTTTCATAATTTCTTTATTTACCCAAATAACATTCAACCAATGTTAATAATAATATTGACAATATGAAATTGCTATTTTTCGTTCACCTTATGAAGAACGGCCGCGCGGCCTTTTCATAAAAACTTAAATTTGGATTTGAGGCCGCAATACTTCTTAAGAAAAAATTAAAAGTTAAATTAAAAAAAATTAAAGTTATGGCAAATATGTAGTACACATACGCGCAACCTTATTAATTTTCTGTTTCAAATTATAAAATATAGGCCATTAAATAAATATTCTTTTACGATTTTTGAACAATGTTGGCAGTTATTTGAGAGTCGCCATCCGCTCATGGAGAAACTAAAAATAAACCAATTGTCGACCCAATCCCAATCAACCTCCTGAACAAAATGGTAATGCCAAACTGCATTTCAGTTGCATTGTTGACAGATTGCCATTGTAGTGGCTCACAACCTGTCAAGTTTTGTCTTTTGACATGTCAGATCAGAAAAATATCGATTTTGTTCAGTAGTTTGTGGTTGCGTCGACAACAAACTGTGTTTTTTTTTCAGTTTCTCCATAAGCCCATAGTGGTAATAATTTGAAAAATAATCTTAATTAACCTAATTTTATCATATTTACAGCAAAACTCAAGCAAAAATTATCATTATAATAATTTTCATCAAGATAGACACAAATTAATAATTATTGCAAGAGTTTTTGATATTAATTAAAAAGAAGAAGAAATACTTTTATCTGTATTTTGTGGATTTAATAAATGCTTTCCATTTCATGAATATTGGTTTGAAATGACTGGTAGTGAAGCTGAAGTTGATGTTGCGGTGCGGTGGTGAAGAAATCTTAGAATTTCGCGCCTTAATGCGTGTATTAAATAGCCACAAAATTAATGAAATGTATGTGGCGGTTTACGTGCGAGTTTTCAACAGCTACCACTTTCCACTACACGGGCTACCACGGGCTACTCGAACACCGATAAAGCTGGAGCAGTGGCGAAGGGATGGGGGGGGCGGTGGGGGCGGACCGCCCCGGGTGCCACCCGAAGGGGGGTGCCACTCGGCCAAGATATTGCATATACGTAACCAAGATATTGCATACACGTGAACACGGTCTGTGGACCAATTTTATGAAGTCGAAATTAGCGTTTTGAAATCAAGTCAACTTTCATAGGGGGGGTGACACTACGACCCGGGGGGGTGACATCCGCCCCGGGTGCCACCCATGCTAGCTACGCCACTGAGCTGGAGAGCAAATCACCGATTGGACATCATCACAAGATTGCCAACTTATTTACGCTAAGCAAACGGGGACATTCTTCTATAGTGGTGGCGACGTGAATACACGCCTGACTTGTGTTTTATCTCTAGTGCTCAAAGCGCCAGACGGAAGGCGAGCGGTGTTGAGGGCGGCGTAATCTAAGCCGGACAAAATGGTGAGACTTCTCGGAATAAGTTGACAGGGTTGTGGATAACATACCATCATAGTCGAGTTTCCTCGATCAATTTTCGAACCTTTTGATTATAACCGCGAAGAAATTATTTCCTAGAAGCTACAGAAGAGTGTATATCCCAATATGTAGTTCGGAAATTAAATACCTTTTACCTGAATTCGAGACAACGAACGACCCAGACACTGCTTCCGATCTTCTCCAGTATCTGACTGACGGGTGAATGAACTAATGGAAGAAATGAGTTTCGAACACTGGAGCAAAAAAGCGTAGCAAACACGGAACTGCAGATCAGTCAACTAAAACAAAGCCCAAAGTGTCGCCAAGTGTTGTAGCTCACCAGGTCAAAAACGACAACAAGGTCTAACACAAGTCACCAGGTCAAAAAATCTCTGAAGACGCCACGTCTAAAATGGCAATTGAACTCTAACACCGCGGTTACCATTAGAGTTGACGATGTAGACATCGCCCTCATTTCAACAAAAGCTGGGAAAGTAGCTGGACGTGAAAAGTTTCTCCACAAAATTTTTAAAACTGGAGAAATACCAAATATTCGGAAAAAATACTAAAGTTATTGTGATCCTCAAATTAATAGGCCACTAGAGGCCTAAATCCCAACACCTACCGGCCCATCTCGCTTTAAGTACCATGTACAAACCCCTAGACTTACTACAATTTTGTAGAAAGTGGTTTCACAAGAAAAAGTTGGCTTCAGACCAATCAAAGGTCAAACTGCTGCGACCAGTATTAGCACCGATAACACACGATGAATCTGGTTTCCAGAAATGACTTAAGATTCTGTAAGTTTCCAGAAATGATTCCCCCTTGCAAACCCCACGGTTGCCGATCGAGACAAAAATTTCGATTGATCTAGACCTAGACTAAATCTAGAAGAACCTTGGCGAAACTCGGTTACCGTAATGATAATGATTCAGGTTTGTAGAATTTTTTTTTCTTATATACTCGTACACTTCCTATGGACTTAAAATAAATTTGTAAGATCCATTATTGTAGTGAGATATTTATTTCCATTCCCTTCATATTTTGATATATTATAGTAAATATGATTTGTCAATATAATCTGTTATGAGGTTGTTCCTTGCTTCGTTCGTTTGCATGCACCGTCTCATACATTCTCTTATTCTGAATCGTGACATGATTCAACTGAAGTTTTTCATTTAGTTGGTCGTCACGGTTCTATGACAGATGATCCGCCGACAATTGGTCCCCCAGCGTTCTTATATCTATATAATGTGCAGTCGGGTAAGGGAAAATACGGTATACCTAATTACGCAAAATACAACTAAGTGATCCGGAAGGGATGTGAAGAGAGGATGTACCGACGAATAACAAAAGTTTAAAACATATTTTCATTCAAATGCATCAAGAAAAAATCGGCTTCTCTATATACTGTGCATATATAGCGCACAGGTAAAAAAATCCTGTGTATAAATTCGTATGAAATTCATTCAAACTTATTATTAAGGGATTTTACGTTTAAAATTGGTAAATAATGCATAATAAATGTCTAAAATAAAACTGTCGGGTCACCGGTCGTCTACTACTACGAAATGAAAGAAGTATAGTTTACATTAAAAATAAAATTTTAATATTTTTCTGTTCGCATTTAGCAAACATCCTGACTAAACCAAAACTTTTTTTAGTAACAATTTTTTCTAAAGTTTGTTTTGAAATAATATACCATATTTTTATTTTTTGCAGAATAAAACAGAAGCACGTAGTTGTACGGTCTGCCGCAATATTTGCATATGAAATTACCTTCCTATTTATCTGTAATCAGACGTACGAATCAAATCACACTGCGATTGTACGTTTGGCGCTGTAACAGAGAAAAATTCCGTTAATTTGTCCGAAAGGAGCTTTAAAATTCCACTAAAACTACTGACCTGAAAAAGCTCGCATGTTTCCAGTGAATAAAGCCACGAGTGACGACATGTCCTTTCTGCAGGCTTTTCAATGATGAAAGATCTTATAGGGTAAATTAAATACGTTCCTATGTAACAAGATTTTAAAACTTACGATCTCGAATATAAAATAAGTATTTATTTCTAAACTTTTGAATGTAGCTATAACTTTGTGGTTATCCATTATAGATAAATGAAACAATTTAACTTTGTTTGAACCACTTATATATTTGAGTAAAGCCGACCGGTTTCGGAACGACCGTTCCTTCTTCAGGGCAAGCGTATACTGATTTGAAATAATATTAAACCAGCTTTCTAATATTAAACCATTATTTCTAATATTAAACCAGCTTTCTATACAAGAAATAATATCGATCATTTTTTGAGAAATGCTAAAGATAAAGACCATAAATTGACTAATTCCGGAATACATATAAACTCAAATGAAATGATTGTCCCTCATTTTATATTGGAAAAACAACTCGTAATTTTGAAATCAGAATCAAAGAACATTTAATGTGTCTTAATAATAATAATTTTTCTGAGTTCGCTAACCACATCATTGAAATTAACCATAAAAGCCATATTTTTAATAAAAATATATATTAATCACTTTCAACCCAAATTTTCAATACTTCTTCTTCTCTGTGTGCCGTATCAGGTCCCCCCGACGTTGGCGATCGAAAATTGAAAATGATTTCGAAAATTGAAAAAATTGAAAATAGAAAATGGCGATTGAAAATGTCTCTCTGTCTTGCGCTGCCCGGAATAGCTCCTCCACACTTCTAATGCCGGTCCACTTTCGTATGTTACGCAGCCAAGACATTTGTCTCCTACCAAGCCCCCGACGACCCTCTATCTTGCCTTTCAATATTAAATGGAGCAAGTGATACTTCTCCCCTCGAAGTATATGACCCAGATATGAAATTTTTCTGATTTTTATTAATGTAAGCAGTTCTCTATCTGCTCTAGCCCGCCTGAGAATTTCTATGTTGGTGATCATGTCGGTCCATGGGACCTTGAGCATTCTCCGGTGAAGCCACATTTCAAAAGCCTCTAACCTGTTCAATTTTCAATACATTCGGATTAAATACTCCCCACAAGAGGGTTCCAAGCACTTTATTATTATCTAAGAGTTTTTCCCGTCTAGCTTGTATGAAACGAAACACTGTGGCGACGTTTCAATGAATCGTGTTATTTCACCAGGATGATTTTTTTTTTTAAAGAAAGACAAACATTCCCGGGTTACGAATAACCTAACAATGTTTGAAAATCTCCTACTGCTACCACAGAAAGCCGAAAATGTTGCTTGTGTTGTGATGTAGGACTTAGCCAGTCGAGGAATCGAACACGCGACGCCCGGGTGGGACCCGAGCGCTATGCCCACTCAACCACTGACCGGTCAAAATACTGAGACTATCTTTCACACTAAGGTCCCATTTCAATAGGGATACTCAAATATATATCTTTACATAGTATAAAATGAAGTCGCTCAGGCTGTATGTGCGCTTAGATCTTTTAAACTATGAAACGGATTTTCATGTGGTTTTCATCAATAGATAGAATGATTCATGAGGAAGGTTTTTGGTTACAAATTTGTCAAGGTTTGTTGTCAAGGTTAAAATACATGATATATATTGCAAAGCGGCAGCAGGCAGCGGGGAGCATGCTGACAAACGGGCGGTGTGGATTTGATTTAACAGATGGCGTGGGTTACAAAGGTTTCGTCAGCCACAGCAACGTGTGGCCGGGTCTGCTAGTATATATATAAAAGTGATAAAAAATATAAAAATTATTGCACCCTATAAGTCACCTTTGTTGACCACGTTTCCTTGTTATTTTTACTCCTCCCGCCACTACCCTCACCTAATAATACGAATTCATTTCTGTACTAGTATAATTTTGAAATTAGTTTTAAGAACGTTGGAGAATGACACGGCTGTGTAGCAAATTAATAAAATGAAGTAACAAATGTGTATCGCCAATAAAACTCTTCAAAACAAAATATTAAAAAAGAGGATGTACTTAAATATGTCAGAAAATGTGCGTTATGGTAACTGCAACGCGTTTTAAAGGATAATGTATTGCGGACTAACCCCTTTACTAATAAACGTCTTTGAAAATTTACTTAACTGATAAACAACCATTTACCCCACATTAATGGTTGATTATCAGTTGTGTAAAATTTACGATAATACGCGTTTTCATCCCCCGACAAAATATCCCCGACAAAATATCCTCCGACAAAATATCCCTCGACATAATTTCCCACGGACAAAATGCATGACCAATACGCTGAATTCTTTCTCATAACTATTTTTAACCCCCGACGCAAAGATCGGTGTTATAAGTTTGACTTTCTGTGTGTGTCTGTCTGTGCGTATGTGTGAGTCTATCTGTGACATCCTCTTTCCTAAGCTCCTAAACGAATGGACCGATTATGATGCGTTTTTTTTGTTTGAAAGCTGACGTAATCGTGATGGTTCTTAGCTACAATAGGCCACTTGCATCAATTTTTTTAAATTTTTTTTCCGGTTTAGGCAAATATTCTAAGACATTCTGTATTTTTTTTTATTTTTTAATCGTATTTTTGAAACCCTGGGGATTTTTTGAAAATTTCAATCCGATAAATCAGACCATTTTTTATAAACCGGAAAGACGGGACATAATTTTATAGGTTTGAAAAAACGATAATTACATAGCCGAAAATCATTTAAAAAAAAAGAACATTTTCCACACGAATGGCACAGGAGAATAACGAGGCATACCAAAAATATTACATCTCATAAATATTTTTTTTCCTTGATCCATCTTATTGACCATAAATCATTATAATGAACAGCGTCTATATTACTAAATTCAATGTAATATACTTGTACTTGTAAATTATAATAATAATACGAATATTATAAAATTTAATTTTGTTAAAATCAGCACCATAATCATTATACCTCTAAAACACGTACCGACATCATCTGCACGTTCTGAAGAGAACCCCGTAGATCATTAAAAGTACGGGGTTCTCTTCAGAGCATCTGTCAAAAAGTGAAACCAAATGATAAGTTCGCAGAGAACAAACAATAAATCTAGTGAACGAATTCAAAAATTCGCCTGAAATCAAAGTGATGCCATATAAAAAAATAAATCAGTGTGGAATTTAAAAAAAATAATAGGAACATTTTCGGAGACGGGACATTTTCATGTAGTGACGTCACAAGCCTAAATAATGGATTTATTTATTTAAAAATAACAAAAACTGTACATTTCTATACAATTTTACTAACATTTTCTTAATCTTAGTAAAAAGATCTATCCACATGATTTTTTCCAAGTCGTTATGAAATCCATGCAAGTGGCCTATTCATGAAAATCTGTTCAAGCGTTTCACGGTAATCAGCTCTTTTTTTTGTCTGGGGTTGCTTAACATTTTGAACATTTTACTTTTTTTTTTTATTAATTGCATAAATATTATGGTTACATTAATTAGTAGATTTTTCTACCACCGTGCTAGGCTGATACCCGTGTTATTATTGAATAATAATTTATTGTCTTTACAGGTTGTCTGTATTATTTTAGTCCCATTTTAGCATTTTTGAACAATGATTTAATATCTTTACAGGATGACTGTTTTATTTTGGTCCCATTTTTTTGTCAGGTTAGGTTAGATTAGATTTTAGTAGATATTTTGTTGGGGGATGTTTCGTCCGTAGGATATTTTGTCGGGATATTTTGTAGGGGGATGTTTTGTCATGGGGGTGAAAACGCGCAGAACCAAAATTTAGAACACGTTAATAGTAAGACCGGGCTGAGGCAATGTTTAATATGATATGATGTTTTTTAACCATCATCCCAACACTTTGATCTCTTCAGCTCTACAATCTAAGGAGCAATTACTTCAGCAAACAATTAATGGCAGTGACATACTTTTTTTATGTATTCTATGTGGTAATAAATACACGCGTTGTATGCCGGCCGTTGGCAGTACGTGTTATTATTATTCTAACCACCCTCACCTTGGGGGAGTTCGTTTCGATACCTTGACTTTAAACATTGCTGGTTATATTATTATAGTTATTAATTATAATCTATATCTTACTTAATATTATAAACGCGAAAGTTTGTATGGATGTGTGTGTTTGTTACTCTTTCAATACTGATGGATTTTAATAAATCTTTACAATAATTTTGCTCAACACCAAAATAATATATAGGCTGTAATTTACAAAGCTAGCTAAGAAAAGGACGCGGGAGGGAAGAGGGACGCACGGGAAAGGTGATTCAGCATTGAATATGGCATTGCAACACATGCCGGGAACCAGCTAGTCTATAAATATAAAAAAAATAGGTTTCGTATGTTTGTGTCCGCAAATCTCGGAAAGTAATCGATGGATTGACTCAATTTTTTTACAGATCATTGCATTTTAGCAGAAGAGTGTTTCCATATATATTAGTAAGCTCTGGCGTTATGAAATTTTCAAAAAAACATTTACTACGGGTGGATTGAAAAGTATGGAGGGGAAGGGAACGTGTGTAATTGTAATAATAGTTAATTCCATAGCGTTCAATTGTTCGAGAATATTATGAAATTAAGGCCAGATTGTTGAATTGTACTCTAAATTGCTTCTCACAAACCCAGTAAAAGGCAATTTAAATGAATGAATTAATTTAAATTAATTAATATTTTTTTTTTAAAACTAAAAGTTTTAACAATTACAAGATATTGGAGAGTTAGGAGCCGAGTGAGGGGTTGAGCGGTTACTCGGCTGAATGACCGGAGACGATATGCAGAAGATTTTTTGTTGTTGTTAAATGTAAATATGTAGAAAAAAAATAAATTAATAAATGGTTGTCGGTTTCCTATTTAAGATCAATAAACGAGAACAACTGTGTTTTAAAATTATAATTTTATATCACTTTTGCATAAGAGTACCAACTGCCCTAAACGAGTGGGACAATGCCTTATTGGAAAATTTGTAGAAAGGAGTGGAGAGCAAAAGAAGATGGGAAACAGGAAGGTTTTGTAGAAATTTCTACTTACATATACTCTGAAGTTCTTTGAATTTTTGACATTATTTGCCACTCGCGTACAACATGAATGTTTTCTTTATTTTTCAGTAGGGTATTTGCTATATAAACCGATTCATTTTCTGCATCCGCCATTTCCGTTCCAACTGTCTGTTCCTCTCTCCTCAGTAATATGTCTTTGTCTGCAAAGCTTCTACTGAACCTTTCCTAACAAGAAAGAAGAAAAACGCTATCAACTGGGACACTGGGTAAAAATAAACTATTGAAATTGTCCGAGGAAAAAAATTAATGAATTTAAGTATTTTACATTGCTGTGCAATTAATCTTCATCAGAGATCAACTGGAAATATATTGGTGACATTCATAAGAAAGCTAAAGTAAACGGTATTTAAGATTTTGAGTTAATAACATGTTCATGCTGTAATAAGTCGACGTGAACCATTTAAAAAAATAAATATTTTTAAAAATTTTTTCTTCATATAAATGAAATAACTAACAAGGCCATGAGTTTATTTTGACGACGCGCGACGGTGAAAGATTTCAAATGAATTCATTAATTTAAATTGCTTTTTACTGAGTTGGTGAGAAGCAATGTAGAGTACAATTCAACAATCTGGCCTTAATTTTATAAAATTCTGCAACAAAAAATTGAGTGAGTTCAGCATAAGTTTATAAATTAGAAATTCCAATCGAAGATTTTAATTATGCGTGTTAATGGACTTATTAAACTTAACCAACTCAACATCAAAGCGCACAGTTAGCGTTTTAATTTTTCAAAATATCGAATGGTAGCTTTTACGCCATGGATTTAACGATCTTTATTATCTTGCGTGTACCTCCGCGCGACCATGAATGACTGCTCTGCATAATGTTCTGAAGTCTGCTAATAATTACGTCAAAATTCGCCTATGCAAAGGCTGCACAGACTGGTAATAAGTAGGTATAGTTCAATTGATTTTCGTTAGTTTTTTGTGATGTTAGGCCGTGTTGCGCTACCTCTTCTCTAGCCTAACACGGCATAACACCACAAAAACGAAAATACTTTTGGCCGTGCAAATCTAAAAACTTGTCAGTTTATTTGACGTTTATCGTCACCAATCAGTATCCAACTAAAACTAAGTCCGTTAGAATGCTTGTAACATATCTATATCTTTTTTATCTTCATTCTTCTTCCTTACACCGTCCCAATTAATTGCCTAAGTAGGCCGTTGGGGTAGGCTCTTCTCGTTCTCAGGCTGTATCTTCTTCGGTTCAGGGAATCACTTTCATTCTGGCCGTTTCTCTGTAATATTTTGGAGAATTGAGTCGTACAGGAGTTCTTTGGTCTTTCTCTGGATGACTGTTGATGAAGCTCCGTAGATATTGCCTGCTTCACTGTGGTCTGGTGGTCTCCGGCTTAAGTGCTCATACCAACTCAACTGTCGTTCCTCCAGCTCACTGCTCATGTCTGTGACACCCAGGGTACCACGAATGCGTGAACTTTTAATCCTATCTTTTAGTGATACTCCTGCCGAGCATCTAAGCATTCGCATTTCTGCTGTTTCGAGTTGCCTAGAGTAGGAGTTGTACAGAGTCCAGCATTTGTAGTCATACATTATCGCGGGTAGGTATATCTTTCCTTTAAGTTTTATAGGCATTTTGGATCACACAGGTGCACCTTTTATCGTTATATTAATTTAGCTATTTTCTACAAAACTGAGCGTAATAAAAGATGCCAATTACAATACAAGAAAGTAGGTAAAATCATTATTATGTAAAGTTGTACAAAAGAGTTCAATAAGTGGAAGTATAATAAGAGCTAAAAAGAAGTACTTAAGGTGCTATGAAAGTAGTTACAATTATAAACATAAACATTAATAGTTTGCCGTAGAGCAAGTTTGTATTTAGCAAACAATTATTAAGACCGTTTTTCAGAACATAGCTAAATTAGTAGAGCCATAAAAGTTTTGCATGAAAAAGGCATACAAGACATAAGTAGGTATAATACTGACCGTAGGTATAGTTCGACCGAAACTAGTTTTTACGGCCGAAATCGTAACCAAAACCGAATTTCGGCCTCGGTCTCAGATTCGGCCGAAACCGTAACCGAAACCGAAACTTCCATATAAGGTTATGTTTTCGTGGGAAAAAAATAGTCTATCTTAATCAGTCAGTCTTTATTTTCAAATCATATATTAATCATTCAGTCTCTGATATTTGAATTAATAATAAACATAAGATAATTTCGAATCAACTCCTCCGTAAAAAATATTTAAAAATGAATAGTAGGCATTTACGAAAAACATAAGATAAAACAAGTGAAAATAAAAAAAAATTCCTACGAACTATTATGAACTATTAATTTTGAAAATTGAAAATGATTGTAGAACCAATTGGGTCTGCGCTGGTATATTATTATATACCTACCATATTTTGTAACGTGAGAACATAACCACATGGTGTAATTACTTGTTCGAAGTAAACCACGAGCAACGGAAGTGTCAAATTAAATCGAAACGTCAATCAGAAAAGGTAAATATTAACCTATTCACTATTTTAAATGTTTATTTTGTGGAACACGATAACATATTTTAATAAAATTATTACTAAAATCACGAAGGTCGATCAATGTTTATTTTACGGAAATATTAAAAAATGGAGAATTATTGTTGTCTTAGTTTTTTTTACATTTCCTTTCGGTGAATTTGAAAAAAATTAAGAACGGGTTATTTCCAATGAACAAATAAAATACTTCGTAAGTTTTATTGGTAGGGAGTCAAAATAGTGACTAGGAAAAGTTTAGCTCATTTAGAGAAACTATTTAAACTTTGATTTGCAAGAGAGAGACCAATTCAATTCAAAGCTCAACGCTTCGTTCAGAATCAGAAGGTTACCACAAAATGAACGTAATTAGAGTCTATACCATAAATCAAACAATACACAACGTTTGGTGGAATTTAATCACAACATAAATAAGAGAAATTTACGTTCAAGGACGTAAATAACGTATTAATTATTTAAGTACATATGTCTATAAAGATATGTAGTACAAGGGAGCTTTAAATAGCTTTTTGTAGTTATCAAAGAAAATAAGGGTCCAATTTTCATGGAGGCTTGTGTGACGTAGGGGAGGAATTTTCCATCCATACTACACATATGTAAAGCTTTAGAAAAATTTAAATATCGATCAGAGCACAGAGAAAAGTTAAAAGAAAACTTAAAGGGGTCGCCAAAGGAGTCATCATTACGTCTGGTGCCAAGTGCCCAGGAGTACATAAGGGGTCGTCCATTAATCACGTGATGTTTTTTAGCAACTTTTTAACCCCCCCCCGTGGTGATATGTGGTGAGGTTTTAGACTAACCCGCCCCCCAAAATCACGTGTATTTTTTTATTAGAAAGGATTTGGAATTTTTCAGAATATTATCACGAAAAATAAATACACGCAATATCTCATTATACCCCTCCCCGGTGATATTTCGTGATTTTTTCCGAACCCCCCCCCCCCTTTTCGAGCCTCACGTGATTAATGGACGACCCCTAAGCAAATTTAATAAAAAGAGAATGACCGAAAAGGCAAAACAGTAACAACAGTACCACTAAAACATTCTGTCCAAACGGTTATACAAAAATGGCGATTAAGATGGAACCAATATTTATAATATATCATATAAACTGAATTAACTATAGCATGGAAACCGCCGCCACTTTTGTATAACCGTGTGGACAGAATATTCGGTGTGTATTTGGATCGGTATCCCATTTCCTTCTCTCAGGTATTTTGTTTAGTCATTGGTTGTTTCACAGAAGTTGAACAATTCATCAAATTTCATTGCTAAATTTCAAGTTCCGTGAAAGTTCTATTTAAGTCCTGTAATTATATCATAACAAACCAGTTGTTTCACAGAACTGAAAAAATAACAGAACTTGATTAGAGCTTTTATAGAACTGGAAAGTTGACATTTTTGGAAATAAAAATTTGATGAATATTTCATTTATTTGTGAAACGAAGACATTTTGATTTTCTGATGTAGTGAGGTACCCGTTTTTTATATGAAAAAATGGAATCTTCTAATATCCTATTTGAACAAATTAAAGAAAATGGATCCAAAAACGAAGTTTTTTAAAATTATTTTTGTCGAGAAAAAATTATTGTTTTTAATATAAATTATTATTATTATTAAATTAAATTGATATTACGAGTAAGTACTTCAAAGTACACAGCGCGAATGGTAAAGTCGGGAACGCCCGAGGAAAACATGGCACGATAAAGTAAATCAAATTGGACTGATTAGTAGCTGAGTTGACAAATGCTTCGGGTTCTCCTCATTCTCCAATTTCTCTGCTAGCTTAATCTTCCATCATTGCACAAGCAACAATTGTCTGTTTATAATGATTGAAATAAAAGTTTTATAAATATTATCAGGATATTCGTAACCCGGGGAATCTTGACTTTTTTAAAAAGAAAAACAAAAATACTTGATTGCGGTCATGAACAGAAGTTGTACAGTGTGTGACGATGTATGTGAATGAAGCAATGGGTGTTTACCAAGACCGACTTGTGTGGCGGTTCATTTTCTCTGCGTACTCTTGCAGCAAACGGCGCGGCGTAATAGTTGACTAATCCTGTACTTGATTTTCTTGATGAAAATGAAGTAACTATCGGAAAAAAATTGCGTTAATCTTGAAATTCCACGCAGAAAAAAATCGTTAAATTTTCATTAGACAAACAAACGGGTTAAGGCTCCGCAACCGGACTCGAAAAGAAGAAGATGGAGAGAAACGAAATTACGAATGTTAGAGGAGAGCGCTAACATTTACAGCGACAAAATCGATGCGAAAATTGCGAAAATGTTTAATAAAACACGACTCTTTTAAAATAGGGCATAAATCTCGCGGGCATTGTCTTAAACAGCATTTAAAGAAAAACTGTGATTTTTTTCATGCATATAACTAGTAAAATAACTGAAACAAACGTGTTTATAATAATTTTTGGAGCATAGTTTGCTTTTTTTTTTTGAGGGAATTTTATATAATTTGCGTTTCGGCGCAGGCAATGCCTAGATATTATCTTCAAGAATAACATATATTTTTTTAAAAGCTTTAAAACTTAACGTGTTTAAGGGAGATATGTAAGAAGTCGGAAGAAATTCGGGTTGCGGGCCCTTAAGAAAACGGCTGTTTGCTATCGTAAAACGAAATTTAATCTTTTCGTTTTTGATGTTTTATTCGGATGATAGATTTAAAGTACAAACGTAAAATACCGCCCAAACAAGTGCCAAACATTTTCATTTGAGATTTATTCGTTACGGTTTTCTATAGTGGATGTGTGGTTGTGAAAGCATAATACATATTATTTATAACAAATGTTACTAAACTTGTAAATTTTAGTACAGTGGAGGTTATCCACCTCTTACCCGCCCTGGTATAAGTAACTGATGGTTACTCCTTCAAGGCTCTCGCAAGATTCTAATTTTTTTTTCTTAAACGAAGCTACATTTATTTATTTTGAACGAATCTAGACCTCCAGTGTCCTTGCATACGTTGTTAGTAAGCAGTATGCAAGTGCTTAACAGGAAAAACAAAATGCAAAAAATAGGTTAGTAAGACAAAGATAAATTAAACAGGGGAAAAGAAAAACTCATTCATGAGGCTCCACGAGGCGGCATTGCATCTGTAAAAACCTGCAAGCACCTGCATAAAATAGAGAACATAAGTGTAATGTACTTTTATTGTGGCCACACTAGCCACACAATAATAATAAATATGTTAAACGTAAGTTCTCGTCTTTATTGTAAGAGTACAATGGATTCAATAAGTAATATTATTTGTCTCGGTAGCGACTGATTATACTGGAAGTTAGAATGGTTCTGGCCGCGGCCGTACACCGAACCGCTGTCCCGGCTCGTATGCCCGATCGGCATTGTTCGGCGACCCGAGCATTCCCGAATTACTACATAGATACAAATGCGATATAATTGCATATATCACACCCTTCCCCCTGTAAATCAGTCACTACATATTTAAGTATTTCAAGTATTTCATGATTCTATATAATTCAAACACTGTAAATATTATACTGATATTTCACTCAAGTTCTTATAATGTTTTTTCATAAACACATCATTATTAATATTTCACACAAAATTATATTAAGTTAGAAGGCTTTCCGTTCCTTCCTTGTGGACTATCTTGGGCGGAGTCTCCCCAACCAGGGATTTGAACTTTGACTTGGACCAGCGATTGCCGTGTCTGTGACCTCCGGTGACCTCTCTCCTCCCTCCGCAAATCTGAAATCAGGAGAAAACACCGTTAACTCACTCCACAGATTGGATAACTCTTTCTCAGAGTGCTCAGTCCTCGTGTCATCAGACGCGGAATCTGGCAAATCTGACTCAACATCACTCCAAGACACTGATAAGTTCCTCATCTGATCCACATGACGTTTCCAAATTAATTGAGAATCACAAGTTTTTACCAAATATAATTTTTTTCCAATTTTATCTGTAACAATTCCCTTTACCCATGTAAATTTATTATTCTTCCTGAAATCTTTAACTAAACATTTTTGTCCCACAATAAAATTTCTTGTTTTTACACCACCATAATACTTAGATTGTTTACGTTGATTTGCCTCAATATTTTTATTCGCCAAATCATGTTGTTTTGACACAACCCGTTCATTCTCTTTCGGAATGAGACTGTCAAAAGTAGATCTAAGTTTCCTACCAAACAATAAAACTGCTGGCTCGACTCCCGTCGTACAATGTGGAGTATTTCTATAATCGGACAAAAAATGTAACAATTTATCCTTGTAATCAACCTGAAATTTATTTCCTACCATAAGTTTTTTAAGAAAACTCTTAGTAGTTTTCACTGAATTTTCAGCGAAACCATTACTTTTTGGGTGCATAACTGGAGATGACATGAATTTAATATTGTTTTCCCGAAGAAACTGTTGGAAAATTTCACTCGTAAAACAAGTTCCGTTATCTGACACTATGAGTTCAGGGTAGCCAAAATTTGAAAATAATTTCCTCAATTCAAATATAGTATTAGCTGAATCTGCCCTTTGAACTTCAATACAGTCAACCCATTTAGTGAATGAGTCGCAGATGACCAGAAACATTTTCCCTGCCAGCGGTCCACTATAATCCAGGTGTAACCTACTCCAGACCTTCCCAGAATTAGGCCATACCGATAATTGACTCTTTGGCGGAGATTGTTTCGTCGACGCGCATTCTGGACATTCCTGAACAATTTTCTCTAAATCTTTGCTCAGCGATGACCACCAGAAATAACCCTTTGCTAACCCTTTCATCTTAACAATACCTAAGTGTGAACGATGCACGAGCTCTAACACTTTTTTATGCAACGAACTTGGAACAATAATTCTATGTTGCCAAAATAAACAATCCTTAACCATCGAAAGTTCGTTCCTTTTTATCCAGAATTTCCATAATTCCTCCTCGCGTTTAACACGTTTGGGCCACCCTTGCCTTAAACACGTCATTACGCCTTGAATGACCGTATCTACTTTAGTGGCTTCCCTAATCGAATTAACGTCAAGATGTTCACAATTGCTAACAAAACTTACGAACTCAGACCCGTAGTCTTCTTTGAATTCCTCAACTGACGATTCTAAAGGTAGTCGAGATAGGAAATCCGCTTGATTTTTGCACGATCTTACGAATTCCGTTTTATAAGAAAACCCTGCTAAAATAATTCCATACCTTTGCAATCTGTTTGCGGCTAGAACAGGAATATTCTTGTGCTCACCGAGAATTCTCATCAGAGGCAGATTATCAACACACAACGTGAATTCTCTGCCATATAAGTATTGAAAAAATTTATTCAAACCGAACACTATAGCTAAAGCCTCTAAATCTAAGATGCTATATTTCTTTTCCGCGCTATTTAAACTTCTAGATGCAAACGCTATAGGTCGCAACGTACCGTTTGCGAATGAGTGACATAGACACGCCCCCAGACCGGATGTACTCGCGTCCGTAAAAAGTTTAACCGGAAGGTGCGGAATGTAATTTGTCAAAATCGTATTTTTACTCATCAAATTCTTTATTGTATCTACTGCGTTAGCGCATTCTCTAGAAAAAACCCATTTGACATCTTTCTTTAAAAGATTGTGAAGTGGTTCTAGAATTGATGACATGTTAGGTATAAAATTCCGGTAAAAACTGAAAAATCCTAGTAAACTTTTAAGTTGATGAACGTCCGTCGGATAAGGTGCATTCTTAATGGCTTCTAATTTATCCGTTTGAGGTTGGATTCCCTTTTCGGAAATGATGTACCCCAAAAATTCTAACTCTTTTACAAAAAATTGACATTTTTCCGTATTTACACATAAACCGCAATCTTGTAGTCGTTTACAGACTGCCCTGATATTATCCATTAGATCCTTTTCGTTGATCCCTGAGATAATAATGTCATCTAAGTAAAATGCCACGCCTTTTAACCCTTGCAAACAACTTGCAATTGTTCTAGCAAAAATTGCCGGAGCAGATTTAAATCCAAACACAAGTCTATTGTAAACAAACAATCCTAAATGTGTATTAATCGTTGTAAATTTCTTACAGCTATCCTGCAGTTCTAACTGTGAATAAGCTTGTTTTAAATCCAGTTTTGCAAAAATTTTCCCCGAACTAACCTTGTGGATAACCTCTTCGATCCTAGGTAGCGGGTATTTCTCTAACTCTGTAATAAGATTTAAACTTCGTTTATAATCTACACAAATACGAATCTCGCCGTTTTTCTTTACTACCGGAACGATGGGAGATGCATACTCACTGCTTTTCACTGGCGAAATAATACCATCCCTCACCATTGATTTAAGTTCACATTCGATCTTATCTCTAATAGCGAACGGTACCGGTCTAGCATTACAGAAAAAAGGATCCGCATCTTTCTTTACTTTAAAATTCACTTTGAATTTATTAAATCGACCTAGTTTCTTGTCGAAAACTTCTGGAAATTTATTTTTAATTTTATCAATTTTCTCTTTTTCCGATGAAACTGAATTGATAGAATTTTGTTTTGAAACAATGTTGAGGTTAAAGATTTCCATGAAATCTCTTCCCACAATCATTTCCGAACCGCTTGTTACAACGACAAAGGTTATTAACCTAACTAGATTATTGTATTCGACCTTGAAATTTGCATTACCCACAACAGTCAACATATTCCCGTCGTAACCTGAAATTTTTCGTGTTTCGGGTGACAACTCTATATTACTGAAATGTTTACAAAACAATGTCTCCGGAATGACACAAACTGATGATCCTGAATCAATCATCGCTTCGAAGGATTTCCCATTTAATTTCAATTGTGCCTTGATTGCCTTAACAAAAGCTACATTTTCAATATTTTCATTATTACAATTCATAACTGATTTTACTGACCCGTTTTTACAAAATCTCTGTAAATGACCCAATTTACCGCAAGAATAACATTTAGCTTGCTTAAACTTACAGTTATGAGTGTCATGATTTGATTTCCCACAGATCTTACACTTTTTTAGTGATGAACCGGTTTTAACTTGTTTATCCGACCTACATGAATCGGAACTATTCGACCGATAATAAAGTTTTCGCGCCGGAGAAGCCGATTTTCCAAATCTCTTTACCGAATTTATTTCTCGCGCCGGAGAAGCCGATCTTCCAAATTCCTTTACCGAATTTACTTCCAACTTCATCTTGATTGAATCGACCTCAGGACCTTTCGCGGTCACTGCAAGTTCAACTAGTTGATTAAAGTTTTGTTTAGGCCCTTCAACAAACAATTTTACCCGTACTGGGCCCGGAAGTAGACCGATTGCAAACACGTCTACAAGATTATCCTCCAGCCTGTTTCCGAACTGACAGAATGAGCTGAGCCCTCGAATTCTTGCGGCGAAATCCCTTATCGATTCGTTATGATTCTGTTTAGCTTGGAAAAATGATTCCCGCTCTTGAAAAAGAGATCTACATTTACCACAATGTTTTTTTAGCAACTCAATTAATTTCTCGAACGTAACATCTGTGATTTTACCCGGGAAACATAAGTTGGACAGAAGAGTCAAGGTCTCCGTTTCAAGCGAGTTTATCAGATAAGCCTTTTTCTTAATCTCGGTAATGTCATCATGTAACACGAGAAACTGCTCTAATCTGAGTTGAAACACATCCCAATCTCCGTTTATGTGAGAGAACGGTGGAATTCTCGCCGATTCCATCTTCACAAAAGGAAAAAAAAAAATAATCACGCGAAGCTACGACAACAATACTACCCCGGAAAAAATTACAAAAAACCCAGACAAATCCTCCACAAGAAAGAAAAGAAAAACCTATCTTAGAAATTGCGGTTGCAACGTCTCCAGATTGTTTCCTCTTGATGAGTGAGTGACCTTCCTCGACACTAGCACTGTTTGCCTTGTAAGAATGCCTTCCCTCGGCACTCCCTCGGAACTTCACCTTCGTGGAAAGGCTCTGTTGAGCCCCAAAAACGACCACCGCCTCTTGCTTCTGAGTACCCTTGGATGGTACTCCAGAACTCTGACTGTGGCTCCAGGAATAGCCAGAGATATCCTCGGTTTGTTCTGCCGGTCCTTTCACTCGGTCAGACAAACCCAAAAAATACTCCAATGTTCCGCCTCGGCTGTAGGTAGCCTTGAAAAATTTTTTTCGGGGTGACTTAGCTCTCCCCGCTTTGGTAATTTTTTTTTTGTGATCCAATTTGGTAATCCAATATTGTACTTTAATACGGCTGCGCCAATTGTAATGTACTTTTATTGTGGCCACACTAGCCACACAATAATAATAAATATGTTAAACGTAAGTTCTCGTCTTTATTGTAAGAGTACAATGGATTCAATAAGTAATATTATTTGTCTCGGTAGCGACTGATTATACTGGAAGTTAGAATGGTTCTGGCCGCGGCCGTACACCGAACCGCTGTCCCGGCTCGTATGCCCGATCGGCATTGTTCGGCGACCCGAGCATTCCCGAATTACTACATAGATACAAATGCGATATAATTGCATATATCACAATAAGTAACACAATAAATCTCAAATCAATTGGCAAGTACCAACAAAAAATGTGAATGGCTTTCGGTCTGACCATAAACTACACTTAGCTTCCGTGTCCCTTAGCCAACCACTCAGTGAAGCCTCAAAGAATGTTAACTGAATATTTGGGGTAAAATACCCGAAGACTAAAAGAAAATTCAGCGTTGGGTAGTTAGAGGCACGACAAAGGACAGTCAAGGTAGTCTGATCAAGCCTCAATCCTGCACATGTTATTGGGGGAGGCACAGATAGATTTGAGAAGGATCTGCAAAATCAATAATGTAACTTAAGATGAAGAAGGGACGAGGTCCAGCACACCCCCATATGGGGATAGGGAAATAAAAAAAAAAAAAAAAAAATTTGGAGTTCAGTTCAAAATTTAGTACAGTAGTATCCTACCCTAAAGATGCTGTAGAGCGTCCTTCGAATTTACGATAGTATATTTTTCTTTTTATAGTAACTTTCCAGATAAGCGTGGTGTAAACACTCGCAATTGATTCGTTCCCAGGTTAAATAAAGTTTTGGTAGCTTTATTTATTTTAAAACTTGTACCAATGAGTGCCTTTTGTTCTGTTATTTTCAACTTCTCGAAAGAGACAATTCCCAGAGGACAAGTCCAAATAACGGAAAGAAACGCCCGGGGATATTTCGCCCCATTCAAGTGACTAATATATTACACTACGGAGACTTAGAATGTGCCAAATAAATGAATGGAATTTCAATTAAGCAATTCTTTGGCGGAGAATTCGAGCTTTTTCGAAGGGACATTGATGTTGGGCGTGGTAATTTATGAATTTCTTATGGAATTACGCTTCGGATTCGAAGACAATATATAGAAGGGACGAGGTCCAGCACACCCCCATATGGGGATAGGGAAATAAAAAAAAAAAAAAAAAATTTGGAGTTCAGTTCAAAATTTAGTACAGTAGTATCCTACCCTAAAGATGCTGTAGAGCGTCCTTCGAATTTACGATAGTATATTTTTCTTTTTATAGTAACTTTCCAGATAAGCGTGGTGTAAACACTCGCAATTGATTCGTTCCCAGGTTAAATAAAGTTTTGGTAGCTTTATTTATTTTAAAACTTGTACCAATGAGTGCCTTTTGTTCTGTTATTTTCAACTTCTCGAAAGAGACAATTCCCAGAGGACAAGTCCAAATAACGGAAAGAAACGCCCGGGGATATTTCGCCCCATTCAAGTGACTAATATATTACACTACGGAGACTTAGAATGTGCCAAATAAATGAATGGAATTTCAATTAAGCAATTCTTTGGCGGAGAATTCGAGCTTTTTCGAAGGGACATTGATGTTGGGCGTGGTAATTTATGAATTTCTTATGGAATTACGCTTCGGATTCGAAGACAATCTAATTACTTTTCTTCAAGGGTAGGCAGTGATTAGCTTTTCATTGAAACCACGGAAGAAATACAAATGTCTTGATTACGCCTAATAAAATTCGTCTGATTTGTATAGCGCTGTTTTCGTGTAAAATCACTTTAAGGGCGCTGTAGAAATAAATATATGATAGTATTAATATCTTACAACAATATTTAGAGTCCCCATCAGAACTCCTACAGACTATGTTATTAAAGCGTTGAATTTAATGTCACTGAAACAAATAGATAGAAAAGATACTCTAATTTACGCATTAAAAAATCAGGATAACTTTACACAAACAAACAAACTCGGGCCGATTCACAAGATCCACATTACAACCAGGGCTGGGCAAAATACATGCTTTGCTGTAATTGAAATACAAATTACAAAATACTTTTTCGCATGTATTTAAAATACGAAATACAAAATACTTTCAAGTCGTGTATTTGAAATACAAAATACAAAATACAGTATTTTAACCATTTTTTTCTTTCAAATACAAAATACAAATTACAAAATACAAAATACATTTGGTTTTGGTAGAACCTTTGGTTGCAATAAATTGTCGTAAATGCCCTTATTTAAGGGTGCGTTTCCATAGAAGCAATGTTGAGCAGAGTGAAATCTAACATAATAATAATAAGATAATATAATAATAACATATTATTATTATTTTCAAAAAACTGTTTCTGAAAAAATTAGAAAATACACAGATTTAGGAAATGAGATTAAAAGAATTTGGCATTCTCGGACTATAAAAATATTACCATTTGTTATTTCGGCCACTGGCATAATACCTAGGAATCTGATTCAAAATTTAAGCATATTAGATTTGTCAAAGAATTTGTATATAAAAATGCAAAAAGCAGTAATTTTAAATACATGTAGGATTACAAAAGATTTTTTAAATATTTATATTGAGGGATCAGTAGGATTTATAGGTTCAATTAGAAATGCCACAGAGCCGAACCCTCTGATATGAAAATATCTGGAGTCGGTGAATTATATTCCCATTTGGTCTCTAGTAGGTTGACATGTTGTTCTTGTATTGTTTTGTATTTATAATACTTATATAGTGCAATTGCATAACGTGGATTCACTAGATGATCATTTGGGGAAGTGTATGAAAGGGTTTAGTTTTTCCTTCTTTTTTTTTTTTTTTTTTTTTGGGGGGAAAATTTAACCCGGACATCTAAATCTGGTGCGTTAAAAAAAATTATTATATATGAATAGATTAGATCACACCAGTATTAAAAATGATATTAGGATTAAATTTCAAACTAGGATCAGAAAAATTTTAAAATGCAATCTATCTGCTAAAAATTTAGTAAAAGCAATAAATACTTGGGCAATACCTCTACTAACGTACTCATTTGGCATAATTAAATGGTCCAATACAGATTTAGATAGTTTAGAACGATTGATTAGAACTACGTTAACAAAATTTAATTGCCATCATCCAAATTCAGCTATAGAACGAATTAATTTACCTAGAAATTTAGGAGGTAGAGGTGTAGTCAAAATAACATCTTTGAAACACAATCAGGTAGAAATGCTTAGAAATTTTTTCCATAGGAAAGCTAATAGCTCAGAAATGCACAAAATAATTTGCAAGGCAGATAGAAATATTACACCTTTAAATTTATATGACGAGAATGCCAACATTCTTATAAATACTAACCAGGAATTATTAGATTCCTGGTCAAATAAAATTATTCACGCAAAACACTTCAATTATCTCAACCAAACGTATGTTGACAAACTTTCGTCAAACAAATGGTTGAGTATTGGAGAGTTGAGCGCAGAAATAGACGGATTTATGCTTGCCATTCAAGATAGAGTCATTAATACTAAAAATTATAGAAAGCATATATCAAAGATATAAATCAAATTGATGATTTATGTAGAAAATGTTTGGCTTTTCCCGAAACTATAGAACATATTATATCGGGATGTTCTATATTAGCGCCTTCCGAGTATACATTTAGGCACAATCAGGTTTTAAAAATAATTCACCAAAGTTTGGTAATTAAACATAACTTGATTGACTGCCGTAATATAGTACCATATTATGAATATGAACCAAATTCATTTTTAGAAAATGAATTTTATAAAATATATTATGATAAAACTATACTAACAGACAGAACAATTAGTCATAATAGACCTGATATAGTTTTACATGACAAAATTAAAAAAATAACTTATATCATTGATGTAGCTATTCCAAATTCCTGTAATATTCAAAAAACTATTTCTGAAAAAATAAGAAAATACACAGATTTAGGAAATGAGATTAAAAGAATTTGGCATTCTCGGACTATAAAAATATTGCCATTTGTTATTTCGGCCACTGGCATAATACCTAGGAATCTGATTCAAAATTTAAGCATATTAGATTTGTCAAAGAATTTGTATATAAAAATGCAAAAATCAGTCATTTTAAATACATGTAGGATTACAAAGGATTTTTTAAATATTTATATTGAGGGATCGGTAGGATTTATAGGTTCAATTAGAAATGCCACAGAGCCGAACCCTCTGATATGAAAATATCTGGAGTCGGTGAATTATATTCCCATTTGGTCTCTAGTAGGTTGACATGTTGTTCTTGTATTTATAATACTTATATAGTGCAATTGCATAGCGTGGGTTGACTAGATGATCATTTGGGGAAGTGTGTGAAAGGGTTTAGTTTTTCCTTCTTTTTTTCCTTTTTTTTTGGGGAAAATTTAACCCGGACATTTAAATCTGGTGCATTTTATATTATCTAACACCTGAGTTCTTTACCACAAATTTTACAAGTGAAGCGGAGATGAGATGTGTCTTTTGAGCAATATGATTGGTCAATTTTTGCACGTCTCTGTTTCACTCTGCTCAACATTGCTTCTATGGAAACGCACCCTTAAATAAGGGCATTTACGACAATTTATTGCAACCAAAGGTTCTACCAAAACCAAATGTATTTTGTATTTTGTAATTTGTATTTTGTATTTGAAAGAAAAAAATGGTTAAAATACTGTATTTTGTATTTTGTATTTCAAATACACGACTTGAAAGTATTTTGTATTTCGTATTTTAAATACATGCGAAAAAGTATTTTGTAATTTGTATTTCAATTACAGCAAAGCATGTATTTTGCCCAGCCCTGGTTGTAATGTGGATCTTGTGAATCGGCCCGAGTTTGTTTGTTTGTGTAAAGTTATCCTGATTTTTTAATGCGTAAATTAGAGTATCTTTTCTATCTATTTGTTTCAGTGACATTAAATTCAACGCTTTAATAACATAGTCTGTAGGAGTTCTGATGGGGACTCTAAATATTGTTGTAAGATATTAATACTATCATATATTTATTTCTACAGCGCCCTTAAAGTGATTTTACACGAAAACAGCGCTATACAAATCAGACGAATTTTATTAGGCGTAATCAAGACATTTGTATTTCTTCCGTGGTTTCAATGAAAAGCTAATCACTGCCTACCCTTGAAGAAAAGTAATTAGATTGTCTTCGAATCCGAAGCGTAATTCCATAAGAAATTCATAAATTACCACGCCCAACATCAATGTCCCTTCGAAAAAGCTCGAATTCTCCGCCAAAGAATTGCTTAATTGAAATTCCATTCATTTATTTGGCACATTCTAAGTCTCCGTAGTGTAATATATTAGTCACTTGAATGGGGCGAAATATCCCCGGGCGTTTCTTTCCGTTATTTGGACTTGTCCTCTGGGAATTGTCTCTTTCGAGAAGTTGAAAATAACAGAACAAAAGGCACTCATTGGTACAAGTTTTAAAATAAATAAAGCTACCAAAACTTTATTTAACCTGGGAACGAATCAATTGCGAGTGTTTACACCACGCTTATCTGGAAAGTTACTATAAAAAGAAAAATATACTATCGTAAATTCGAAGGACGCTCTACAGCATCTTTAGGGTAGGATACTACTGTACTAAATTTTGAACTGAACTCCAAATTTTTTTTTTTTTTTTTTATTTCCCTATCCCCATATGGGGGTGTGCTGGACCTCGTCCCTTCTTCATCTTAAGTTACATTATTGATTTTGCAGATCCTTCTCAAATCTATCCGTGCCTCCCCCAATAACATGTGCAGGATTGAGGCTTGATCAGACTACCTTGACTGTCCTTTGTCGTGCCTCTAACTACCCAACGCTGAATTTTCTTTTAGTCTTCGGGTATTTTACCCCAAATATTCAGTTAACATTCTTTGAGGCTTCACTGAGTGGTTGGCTAAGGGACACGGAAGCTAAGTGTAGTTTATGGTCAGACCGAAAGCCATTCACATTTTTTGTTGGTACTTGCCAATTGATTTGAGATTTATTGTGTTACTTATGTTCTCTATTTTATGCAGGTGCTTGCAGGTTTTTACAGATGCAATGCCGCCTCGTGGAGCCTCATGAATGAGTTTTTCTTTTGCCCTGTTTAATTTATCTTTGTCTTACTAACCTATTTTTTGCATTTTGTTTTTCCTGTTAAGCACTTGCGTACTGCTTACTAACAACGTATGCAAGGACACTGGAGGTCTAGATTCGTTCAAAATAAATAAATGTAGCTTCGTTTAAGAAAAAAAAATTAGAATCTTGCGAGAGCCTTGAAGGAGTAACCATCAGTTACTTATACCAGGGCGGGTAAGAGGTGGATAACCTCCACTGTACTAAAATTTACAAGTTTAGTAACGTTTGTTATAAATAATATGTATTATGCTTTCACAACCACACATCCACTATAGAAAACCGTAACGAATAAATCTCAAATGAAAATGTTTGGCACTTGTTTGGGTGGTATTTTACGTTTGTACTTTAAATCTATCATCCGAATAAAACATCAAAAACGAAAAGATTAAATTTCGTTTTACGATAGCAAACAGCCGTTTTCTTAAGGGCCCGCAACCCGAATTTCTACCGACTTCTTACATATCTCCCTTAAACACGTTAAGTTTTAAAGCTTTTAAAAAAATATATGTTATTCTTGAAGATAATATCTAGGCATTGCCTGCGCCGAAACGAAAATTATATAAAATTCCCTCGATAAAAAAAAGCAAAGTATGCTCCAAAAATTATTATAAACACGTTTGTTTCAGTTATTTTACTAGTTATATGTATGAAAAAAAATCACAGTTTTTCTTTAAATGCTGTTTAAGACAATGCCCGCGAGATTTTTGCCCTATTTTAAAAGAGTCGTGTTTTATTAAACATTTTCGCATCGATTTTGTCGCTGTAAATGTTAGCGCTCTCCTCTAACATTCGTAATTTCGTTTCTCTCCATCTTCTTCTTTTCGAGTCCGGTTGCGGAGCCTTAACCCGTTTGTTTGTCTAATGAAAATTTAACGATTTTTTTCTGCGTGGATTAACGCAATTTTTGTTCCGATAGTTACTTCATTTTCATCAAGAAAATCAAGTACAGGATTAGTCAACTATTACGCCGCGCCGTTTGCTGCAAGAGTACGCAGACACACACAAGTCGGTCTTGGTAAACACCCATTGCTTCATTCACATACATCGTCACACACTGTACAACTTCTGTTCATGACCGCAATCAAGTATTTTTGTTTTTATTTTTAAAAAAGTCAAGATTCCCCGGGTTACGAATATCCTGATAATATTTATAAAACTTTTATTTCAATCATTATAAACAGACAATTGTTGCTTGTGCAATGATGGAAGATTAAGCTAGCAGAGAAATTGGAGAATGAGGAGAACCCGAAGCATTTGTCAACTCAGCTACTAATCAGTCCAATTTGATTTACTTTATCGTGCCATGTTTTCCTCGGGCGTTCCCGACTTTACCATTCGCGCTGTGTACTTTGAAGTACTTACTCGTAATATCAATTTAATTTAATAATAATAATAATTTATATTAAAAACAATAATTTTTTCTCGACAAAAATAATTTTAAAAAACTTCGTTTTTGGATCCATTTTCTTTAATTTGTTCAAATAGGATATTAGATGATTCCATTTTTTCATATAAAAAACGGGTACCTCACTACATCAGAAAATCAAAATGTCTTCGTTTCACAAATAAATTAAATATTCATCAAATTTTTATTTTCAAAAATGTTAACTTTCCTGTTCTATGAAAGCTCTAATCAAGTTCTGTTATTTTTTCAGTTCTGTGAAACAACTGGTTTGTTATGATATAATTACAGGACTTAAATAGACTAAGTGACCAGCTCAGGTATGGGGGCTCCATCGAAGCCAGAGTTTAAGACTCTCAGAAACTGGGCGTACTGTACAGGACCCGCAGATACTTTAATAGTACACAACTGCTAACACTGTACAAATCGCAACTGCGCCCCACTATTGAATTTGGCAGCCACCTCTGGTCTGGAGCCCCAAAATACCTTAAAAAAAACCCTCGACTCTGTGCAGAAACCGGTAGTCCAATTGATAGATTCTCCTAACACAAACGGATTGCGATCTTTAGAGCATAGGCGTCAGGTGGGAATCTGTCCTTGTTCTACCGGTAATACAATGGAAGATACTCTGAGGAAATAGCGCCATTGATCCCCTCGGCACCAGTGCGTAGTCGGGGAACATGCTCAACATGCGCCCAACATATGAACACGGTTGACATTAGTCACATGAGAACGGGTCGTTTCTATGACTCATTCTTGAGTTCAACAGCTCGGCTGTGGAACGTTTTGACGGCCTCTATGTTTCCTCCCTCCTACAACGCGGGTCTCTTTAAGACCATTTACTCCTTCCTCTCCCCAAAAAGACTCTCCATACAACATCTTCACAGATGACATACGCCTTGAGGGAAATTATTTTCCTCAGGGCCTCTCATGTGGAGTTAATGTAAAAAAATGTTGTGTTTGTAAACGCAATTAAAATTATAATACTCAATTTATGAGGTCCTTACTTTATAGTGAATATAAGTGTAAAAAATAAGCCGAATTTCAGTAAACCATAGATTTTTAACATGTCTAAAAAAGTTTCGGTTTCGGCCGAAACTGAGACAGATATCGAATATTCTGTTTCGTTTTCGGTAGAAAATCCTGTTTCGGTCGGACACTAGTTATTTCACTTCAAGTGCGCTCTACTGTAATTAACTTTAAAATAATCTAGTATTCAGTCAAATTATTCCTATAGTGCAAGCATTATATATATGATACAAATATGATAGAAAATGTACAATAACAGTGCTATTATAGCACAGGATGTGTTTCCAACTCTAAATATTAACACACATAACATATAGCTCTGGATTCTAGCGTTTTTAGTCTACGTATTATCTATGTCAGTTTATTTTTCATTATCATTATTAAGATCGCTAAATGTATTTGAAAATGTATTTTGAAGCCATAAGTATTTGAAATACAAATTACAAAATACCTCAGCCCCAGGTAATTGAAAAACCAATTACAAAATACATTTTTAGGAAGTAATTGAAATACAAATACAAAATACGTATTTGTATTTCAAATACGTATTTCAATTACAAGTATTTCAAATACTGCCCAGCCCTGATTACAACATACATTCCACCAACCCTACAACTAAAACGGACATAGAAATTTGCAGTAACTAAGTAACTAAACTAACTAACCATCACGCCGTTTCCCTGCTGGGGTAGGCAGAGAGGACGGACCGCCAAACAACTCGATCTTGGCACACACTCCTTGCCTAGTTCACATTCATACATGGTCTCATAATGCTCTTCTATTATTCTGACTCTTCACATGGCCTGACTCAAGTATCTGATTCACTTGGTCGTGCCATGTCTTCCTCGGGCGTCCCCGACCTCTTCTTCCATTCACATTTGCGTCATATATTCTCCTTACACTCCTTTCCTCGTTTATTTGTTCTACATGCCCAAACCATCTGAGCATCCCATTCTTAATCTTACTCATTACGCTTACATCAGCCTTGCATTCTTCGCTGATCTCCACATTTCTCATATGATCGTACATGGTTTTACCACACTTACGCCTCAGGGATCTCATTTCTACAGCATTCAGTCTACTTTTATCCTTCCTCTGCCAGTTCCATGCCTCACTGCCATACATCAGGGCAGGTATCAGCACTCCATTATGGACGGCTAACTTCGCTTTTTTGGACAGTTTTTTGTTGCGCCAACGGCGTTCAGTCCTCCATTATTAGAGTTGCCTGCATTTACCCCTCTTTCGATATCTCTGTCAGCCCTTCCATCTCTCGTAAACATACTTCCCAAGTACACAAACTCATCCACCTGCTCCAAATACTCATAATTCACAACTATGTTGCACATTGTTTTCATACTCTCTCTTTCAAATTCCATGACTTTAGACTTACTTACATTCATCATTAACTCATTCTTCATACATACTTCGTTCATCCTAGACACGAGAGATTGTAGATCTTCCATACTGTTAGAAATCAGCACCGCATCATCAGCATACAACAGGCAACATACTTCCAGATTACTCAATTTCGCGCCCAATCCCATCTCTTTCTATTCTTGCATACAATTATCCATGTATAGATTGAATAACCACGGTGACATTACGACATTACGAGCGGAGTAAATTTGCAGTATTTCCCTATAAAATTATTTAACATACTCCCTCTTTCAATAAAAATATAACGAACTTCAAAATAAGCATTCAGATATGGAATATGGACATGGGGTGGAAAAATTTAGACACAATTTTTCAGACTAACAAAGATTAATGCTTGTATTGTGATTTCTTCTAGATGTAACTTTATACATATGATTCAAACATGACTTTAGAACGAGGTACCCCCAGTAAGGACATTTTTTTATCGTTTATTTTTTTTTTTTTTTTTTACATGAGCTCCACACAGGAGGCCCTGAGGAAAACAATTTCCCTCAGGGCCTATGTCATCTTTGGGGATGCTGTGTGGAGGGTTTTTTTAAGGAAAGGAAGTAGAGGAGAGTTCTGGGAAGGAAAAGGGTTTAAGGGGTGGGTAGGAATCTGGGGTTCAGTGTGTCTTAGTCATCCGCCTCCAAGACCTAGACAAACCTCACCCCATGAACCCGGGCACCGCTGCTAAATCACCAAACGTAGCGAACCACTTGGGGTGACCTATGGCAGAGGTGTTGGTTATCCAATAAAGGTTCCCGGGGCGGCGGTACCCATTCCCGCCTCCCAAATTGAATTGTTTATGTATGTATTCAATATTATTATAAAAACAGTTTATTTATAAACAAGTTCTGCTGTGTAATTATTATTACGCTTGACAGCTGTTTCGGTATTACTATTTCTAGATAAGTATATATACCGTTCCAGAAATAATATGAACAGATCGTCTGTATGTGGCATGACCACAGTTTGATAATGCCTTCAGAGTGCGAATATTATTATTAAATTAATAAAAACAGATTATTTACAAACAAGTTCTGTCGTGTAATTATTATTACGCGTGACGTCTGTTTCTCCCTCTGAAGGCATTATCAAACTGTGGTCATGCCACATACAGACGATCAATTCGTACTATTTTTAGATAGGTGTATAGTATACGTCTATCTAGAAGTAGTATTAATATTAATAGTGTAACAGCTGTCACGCGCAGATAATAATAAAATAAATAAAAATTAAAATGGAGTTCCACAAATTAAACTTGATAACGATAAATAAAGACATATTCTTTTCTAAAAAATTGTAAAACAAAACTAAGATTTATATTTATAACTAGCGAGTTACATCGTTACATCTAAGACTTATAGCTAGTGACTTATGACTAAGACTTATAACAGTTGACTTAAAACTGGTGACTTAATGATATACATATTTGCAATTGTGATTTAAAGTTAGAGATGTACAACTTACATAATATATGTAGTTAAAAATAATTTATTAAGATTTTGCCAAGGTTGTCAATGATAACCTTAAAAAACGAAATAAAAAAAGCTCTGTGCGTGTACATATGTACAAACACGTAACATAGGTAAATTATTGCTGCGAGTCGAAGCAGTTTGAGGATTTTATACATGAATACTTATAAATTATATTCTACACATCACATACATATTATATTCTATTTTTTAGTGTTATTAGTGCCAGAAGAAGAAGGATGTTCTTATATAATATTACATATTTTATTTTATTAGGAACATTTACAGGTTAATAACATTATTGATAGTAAACTACAATATAACCTTCATATACAACAAATTCCAAATAAAGCTGCTAAAATGTTAGGTTTATCATGAGAAACACAAAACTTTTTAATAGTATCAACGTCATTAAGCAACTCTACTTTGCCTACGTATGAAGTCATTTGGAGTTTGCGTCATTGGTCTCCATTTTATAAAATCCATACGAACAAAATTGAAGCAATTCAAAACAAATTCCTCAAATATCTTTGTTACAAGTCATATGTAAGATTTAATAATTATGCAGAGGCAGCCTCATACTTTAAAATTGATTCATTGAGTGTACGAAGGCATCATAAGGATGCAATATTCCTGTATAAATTAGTTAACAATAATATTCAATGCCCAGAGTTGCTAAATAAAATTCAATTTAATGTACCTGCGCGTACAACACGCTCTTCTGTCGTGTTGCAATGCAAGACAAACTGTAAGCAAAATTCTTGTCTGAACAGACTATGCAATAGTTACAATAGCATATTATCCAAGGTGGACATTTTCAATTCCGAACCTACCATATACCTACCATAAATATAAGGGGTATATAAAAGAGTATTTCTCTGATGTTTCATGAATATGTTATGTGTCTATGTTTCTATCGTTTATCTTTAATTCTGTTATGATTTGATTTATATGTACAATCTGGCTTCTTATGGTTACCAATGTATTGATATTTTATGTTTTATGTAAATTTTAGTTTTATATACTTAATCTTTTGTTTTATAAAATTTTTGATCTCATACTGCTTTATTATAAATTTATTATTAAATTTTTTTATTATGCTGTTAATCAGAGGTAAAGTCACATGGAGGAAATCCATAATTGGTTTTATTTTGGCTATACAAACATGTACAAACTGGAAAAATGTAAACTGTCGATTTCCCGAAAATAAATAAATAAATAAATTACATGCATTAAACAAAACAATAAATTATAATAATTAGGTTACAACCCAATAACAAATGTTCACATCATGCCCAAATAATAAATAAAAAGTCAATAATTATTAACTTTTTTTGCCTAATATTACAGAGATAGGAACTAGATAAACAATCTAAACATAGACTATAGGTATATACTGTCTAATACTGTGTGATACATAGAAGATACAGATAAGATAAGATAAAAACAATGAAAGTAGAAAAAATAAATATATAAAAATAACGATAAAAACTGAAAAACACTAGATGTAGGATCGAGAAAAAATTTGTACATTAATAATAAAAAAAAACAAGTGAAAGTAAGATTAAAGTACAAAGAAAATAGTAAAATATAGTGTGCCAGTTTTATGGCTATTTAAAAAAAATGAAAAAAATATTTATAAAACATTTATAAAACAAACAAAAAAATGAAAAAAAAAAACACCAGACTTAAAGTGGAAAAATATTATATATACGCACGTGTTGTATATACACATATACATATTACATAGTACTCACAAAAAAATAGTAAAATATAGTGTGCCAGTTTTATGGCTATTTAAAAAAAAAAATATATTTATAAAACATTTATAAAAAAAAAAAAAAACACCAGACTTAAAGTGGAAAAATATTATATATACGCACGTGTATGTATATACACATACACGTATTACATTATTTTAAATAAAAAAAAAAACATAAAAAGTAAGGTAATAATTATTTAGTTTTGTTAAAGTGAATTATAGTGATTACATTATTATGAATATATAGTTAGTAATACTTTAGTTGGTGTTTTTTTATCTGCGGTAATCGTCTACAGCGCTCCATTCCTCTTTCTGTCATAGATCCCATTCCCACATATAATAATTTTATTTTATTTATTTATTTAAGAGGAACGCATGCGCGGCCCATTTCTCCCAGTTTCATACAAATCTTAGATTTGGATTTGAGATCAAAATACCTAGCCAAACTGAAAAAATATTTTTTTAAACAAAAGGTATATCAAATATCTAGTTAGGATGTGAGCTATTTTTATTTATTTTTGCCTTAAATTATAAGATATAGGCCTTTAAAGACTTTAAAGTTTCTGGATTTCATAGGCGATTTGGGCAATTATTTGTGAGTAAAATGAAAACCAATAAAAAAATTATTTTACTATATTTATCATAAAAATATGAAGAAATATAAAATAAAAAATAAAAACTCATAAAAAAATCATTTTGATGGGTGTAAATTAAAAATACAAATTACCTATATACGGCAGAATAAAAACTAGTCGTTTATATATTAAAATTACTTCCCAAAAAACACATTTTTAAGAATTTTTTATTTTATTTTTCATTTTATTTTTAAAATAAATATAGTAAAAACTATTTTTTTATGTTTTAATTTTACTCACAAATAATTGCCAAAGTTGCCTCCAAAATCATGAAACACTAAAATCTTTAATCGCCTAAATCTTATAATTTAAAGCAAAAATAAATAAAGTAGCTCACATCCTAACTAGATATTTGATATACCTTTTGATTACAGAAATTATTTTTCAGTTTGGTTGGGTATTTTGATCTCAAATCCAAATCTAAGATTTGTATGAAACGGGCAGAAATGGGCCGCGCATACGTTCCCCCTAACGCCCAAAGGGCTTTTACATGTTTGATAGTGAAATAATAAATATAAAATTAGATAAAAAAGCACACAAGTCATAAAAATACAAAAATACGCACTCGTACATTCATTATTTTTACTCGTACATTCATTATTTTTGTTATTATTTAATAACCAAAATATTAACTATAAATAATTTATATGGCAAAACAACGTGTGTCGGGTCAGCTATGAAAGGGAGCCAACTCTGTCGGGGGCTCAACTATCATGAAACCCAATTTTAGTACAGTAACGTGGTGGGATTTTTAAAATCAAGATTTTATAAATAAACTACAGCCAATAGAAGTATTTGCATGGAGTATATGAGTATAAAGGATGTAGGTAAGTGAATGAAATATTAAAAATGCATAGGTAAATAAATATAGCTTAAGTCGGTAAACTTTTGCAATGATTTATTAATGAACTAGAGTATCCGGCGTTGCTCAAGGAGTTATACGAGATTGAACTGACGTTCAAACCCACGACAGATCTTGCTTTATATATCCCTACCAATGGGTAGCCCCACCCATACAAAAAAGGCTTCTAATGGTCCACAATATTCCAGAACATTCGATAGTGTTCTGGATTGTTCCACAATGATCTGGGATGTTCCGAATTGTTCTTGAACGTTCCAGACTATTCCCGAACATTCCACAATATTCCAGAATGTTCTGGAAGGTTGTGAAATGCTCTCGAATACTCTTGAATGTTCTGGAATATTCTAGAAATTTCTAGAGGGCGAAACTTCTAGCCCTTATATCTTAAAAAGCAAGCCTTTCTGACAAAAACTGGAACATTCTTCATAGAGGGCTACCACACCATAAACCTAACTCTATTTATGGTATTGAGACTCGTTTCTGAGTTTTAGCGGCACGCGTATTGTAAACTTCTTCTTTTATATATACAGGGTGTCCGGGGGTAAAGTGCATTAACTTCGGGAGGTGATTCTACATAATGGTAGGAGTAAAAAAGATTAATAACTTTTTCTGAATTTCCAACTTTTTTTCCCATACAAAAAGACATACCTACTAAAAATCCTTAGCACTTACCCAACAAAGTTGCTGTTAGCTTGCAGGGCGCAATTGTTGCAACGTTGCTTGGTGTGATTTGGCCTGTATCCATGGAAACCCTTTGTAAACAATAACAAGACAGAGAATTTGACGTTTATACAGATCGTATGTTTTAAAGCAAATTTAAAAAGATAACTACACTTAAATAACAATTGAAGGCATGCTTTTAACGATTAAATTATTATAAACTAATTGAACACTTAACTAATGTCATCGCTTTCAACCAGTTTAACAAATTTTTAGAATGTCCAACTTCAGCTTGTAAGCAAGCATGTAAACGTATAGTAAATTATTATCAATTCGTACGTTGTGGCGTATCTCATTAATTATTAATGTCTGCCCGTTCTTTGTTGGTAAAGTAAGGCATTGACCGAATAATTCAATAACAAAATTACGCGGTATTGGCACAATAATTCAATGCCAAAATTAAGCACAAATAAACACAATTTTTACAGTTAGGAAAGTCTACAACTAAATAAACAAAAGTAAGTCTGAAAAAACACGCACTGAATGAAGTTGTTCCTTTAAGTCAGTCTTAATAAATACACACTAGAAAAAGGCTTAAATCAACAAGTTTTGACTGACAACAATAAAGTTTTTAAAGTGAAACACTACTACGCGAATAAAATTGTTACATCCGAATTCAACACTGACACTGAGCGCTTGGAGCGGGGGTTCGGCAACATCGGAAAATAATAATGCCGCCCGCACACGCCGGCCGGTCTAATTTTGTCTTTTTACCAGAAAACTACCCCTAAATGTTGGAATTTCGCAAAAAGTTATTTATCTTTTTTACTTGTACTATCATGTAGAACCTCCCGAAGGTAATGCACTTTACCCCCGGACACCCTGTATATTGATTAATTTGTAAATAACTATTAAATTGTCGGTAACACAGGCGTTCATTAAGTGGGCTAACAGCTGATAAATGCTCTGAGTTTTGACTCCATATCGGTTATTTAGGCATTATCGTTTGAAAAAAATATTTGGTATTACATTCGTTTAACCACAATTGGAATAAATTCTAATTTATAATGCCTTCAAAATAAAACGCCAGAACAAGGGATCTTTATCACTATTTTTTAATAATTAGTTTCGCACAGGAGGCCCTGGGAGAAAATTTTTCAGGGCCTATGTTATCTTTGTGGATGTGGAGGGTTTTTGTGTTGAAAGTGAGGAAAGGAAGTTTTGGTTTGAGGAGTGGTTAGGAATCTGGGTGTCAATGGGTTCAGGAGTGACGGAAGTACGACTCCATCCCTCTCACGGCGGTGCAAGGCGATGGGTCGAGAGAGTCCATAGAGTAGGCTGGATAGGTCAAAAGGTCTCTCTCAACCTATCTCTCCCGATTCCCCCTTCACGCAGTATATGTTTACATTTATGTTTTAATTTATATATATGTTTTAATTTATTTATTTGTATGGAACACACGAGTTTTTAACATTTAATCTTTATTATTAGTTTATGTATTTCAAAATTCGAATTTTCATTTTTAATTCTGTTTTTCTTTAAAATATTATTTTATTTATCTTTACTTTTCACTTACTTTTATGTATTTCTTAATTTTTATTTATTATGTTTAATTATCTGTTTCAATAAAATAGTATTTTTTAATTCCTATTATGTATGACTACCACAACACGGGCATTAGCCTAGTGTGGTAGCCAAAAAAACCAAAAAATCTGTAACCAATAAAATTTTATGAAATAAAAATAAAAATGAGCAAATGCATCGTGGCGGCGTGGCGGTACCCATATCCGCCTCCCAAATTACTTACGCAATTAAAAAAACAGCTTTTTCAAATTATTGTTTATGTTTTAAACTCTATTTAATCATTAAAAAAATGTATCTGGTTTTGATGTAAAGAACTAAAACTGAAGCCAAATATTGATAATTTGCTGTCAATCCATCAAGTACATCCCTCCCATTAAAATTATCACTAAGTTTTTTAATTGTTTATTTGCATTGTTGAAGTTACAGTACGTTATTAATGTTTAATTTTGATTCTATTAAGTCTTTTTTTTTGTATTTATTAACATTCAAACCTACTAAACTACTTATGTGGTATGACAACATTTTTTGCAATGGTACAATGGTTAACAGTATATATGTATAATGTTGATTCTGTCATCATATTATTTTAATAAATAGAACAAAAGAAAAAATACTATTTTTCTTTTTTATTTTACCACTCCGAATTTAGGGTTGGAACCAAAGATATTAAAATGCAGAAGAGATATGCTATGGTGTCCGCGCAACTGTAGCCGGACTACGCCCTAATTAGAGTAGTTTTCATACAAAAAGAATTTGTTCATTTCGTTGATTTTTTGAAAATGTGCATTAATATTGTTTAACAATATATTTTGAATAAGGAAAGAATTCGTTCATTTAGTTTAACCTTCGTTTGGTTTATTCGTTAATTATTTGTTCTTTTAGTTTATTTGTTAATTGGTAAACAATATCGGCGACACCCGGAAGCGCAGACCCACATAGTAAAAACAGTAGATAGCACATCTACTTATATTTCAATATCTTTGGTTGGAACTCAGCCGCAACGCAAAATTTTCACCGCTAGATCTAATCTTCACGTTTTATGACGAGTTTGATAATATGGTAAAAATGTAACAGCAGGGGGTCCACAGAAAACAGCAAAAATTTGAAAGTGGTCTACAAGAAAAAAAGGTTTGGGAACCTGTGCTTAACCTAAGTAAAGCTAACCTAACCTTCCCCAAGCTAACTTATCCTAACCTAACTCAGCCTACTATTTTAGAACAAGTTTACGTAATTACGTACGGAGCACCCCGCTTCAATTGCGCTTGTAAAATACCGTGAAATAATCTAATAAAGTCTGAAGCAATGAAACAGGTTCTCTTTTTTTCTTTCACCATGAAACATTTCATTTCTATGGGAACGATGCGATACGTCAAAATAAATTCCACATAAAAATACAAGTGTACCCAATTCACAGAATTCCTAGCATCTGGGGATGAAAAGTTATTTGAATATCGTGAATGCAACGGACCGATGTTTCATTCATTTCACGGGAATACCAATCGAGAAAGAAAATGATGAATGGTGAAAATTTAAATCCGTTTTAAAGTCTACTCCATTTTTCGGAAATACTTATTTTTTATTTTTTATTATTCTTTATTCACAAACATATATTTTTTTAGGCGTACAGTTTTTCAAGTTTTTCGACTGCCACACTAGGCACATGCCCGTATTATGGTATTATAACACAATTGTTGGTAAAAGGTTATTTATTTAAGAAAGTAAGTTCACAGATCACATAATATGGTAAAAATAGTCACAATGTATCAATTCACTAATTAACTGAGCAAGGGATCGGAGGGAACCTTGCCGTTAGGCTTTGGGAACAACAAAAGCTGACTGTGGTTCTGCTTAGAGGGTCGTACCATAGGACGAAGCGCAACTAAGGCAGCAGTCGGGGGTCTGGTTGGTGCTTTACTTATGGTAGTAGAATACTCCTTAGAGGGTCGTGCCAGAGGACGAAGCGCAACTAAGAGAGCGTACTAGCCAAGAGCGAGCTGCAGACGAACTGACTAATTTAGGGCGCGCAGCCTGTTATATAGCCCATTCCTTGTTGCGGGGTGTGGTTTATGTAGCGGCTCGAGGGTGGGAGATGCGCAGAAGGCGTCGGCGCATCCTGGTTTGCTTAGGGGTGGGTGAGCAGGATGGCGCTGTACGGGGGAAAGAGATGGTGTAGTAGCAAGCGTAAAAACGGCGCGCTACAGTATACATAATTATAAAATGTACATATAAAGTATGTCGATATAATTACAAATGCAATGATCGCTAGTTTGTGTTAGTAACCATTCATTTAATTATTTTCTCTATTTATTTAAGTTAAAGTTCTGTACCCAGATGGGTTTTTACGAGATTAGTGTCTGATACTGGAACACAGTTTTTAATAAAAAAAAGATAATATGGATGGTAGGTATATAAGTAAATTTACGTGAAAATAATGTATTACAGTAAAAGAGAAAGTTTTTAAATTGTAGGTGGCGTAGAAATAATAATAATAAATTTACAAATGACTTATGACGGTCTGATTGACTGCGATTAATAAATAACACGTGACTAAGTGCATGCAAAAGAAATAGGAAAATAATGAGTTTGTACATTTTAGATAAACAGAGGTGATAGAAAAATACTCGTAGGTATATGCAATATCTCCTATGCGAAGATCATTAGGTATATAAATATAATGTTAAATTTGAGAATGTATGTCGATATTTGAGGTGCATTTGTTTCCATGTGTATGAAGGCTAGGATTAGAAGCGCTCCACGGGGTGAGACAAGGACACATTGGCCTGCCTCTTATTCAACATAGCCTTAGAAAAAGTTATTCGTGACTCAGGCATCGAGATAAGAGCAACGATATTTGACAACTCTGTGCAGCTACTGGCTTACGCTGATGATATCGACATAATCACGAAAACTCCAGATGCTTTACGTAACGCCTTTATAAATCTTGAAAGCTCTGCCAAAATATGGGTCTCGTAGTAAACCAGCAAAAGACCAAATACATGGCTGTAGGATGCACCCAACAAATCCCAACTCTCTCATGTGGAAACCAAAATTTCGAAACGGTACCAAGATTCACATACCTAGGCTCCCTGATAACAAACGACAATAATACCACAGAGGAGATCCAGAAGCGCATAGTGAACGGAAATCTCTGTTATTTCCGCCTACAAAACCAATTAAAATCCAGGCTGCTGTCCAGAAACACGAAAATATTAGTGTACAAAACACTTATCAGACCAGTACTTGACTTGGGTACTAACTAAGAGGAATGAGCGAGCACTGGACGTTTATGAAAGAAAAATTTTGAGGCGCAACTTCGGACCGGTTCTAGAAAATGGATTTTGGCGAAGACGCTATAACAATGAGCTCTATACTTTGTTTAAGGAGCTAAACGTCGCAAAATTTATAAAATTGGGAAGACTTTGGTGGCTGGGTCATGTGGAGAGAATGACCGAGCATCAAGCACCAAAGTCCCTGCTGAACTCAAGACCAATAGGGCGAAGGAGCCTGGGAAGGTCAAGACTAAGATGGAGCGACAACGTCCTCAAAGACATATCTATCTTGGAGCTTCCAAACTGGAGAGAGCTGGCACAAAACCGAGATGAGTGGAGGAAGACTTTTGAGGAGGCCAGGACCCACCAGGGGTTGTAGAGCCAATAGTGATGATGATGAAGGCTAGGATTTTTTTTTTTTTTTTTACAGTGAATACCGCACAAGAATCTTAACTGCTCCCGTCTGGAGCCAGTGAGACTATGGCATCCCCAATTGGGGTATGTTGTGAGGCTGAAGGTAGTGGGGAGGGGAAGGAGGTGGGGAAGAGGAAGGTTGGGAAGTACCTGGCTATTCAGATCTGGTCACTAAACACGGCTAAAGCCATTTTCAAGCAACGTTTCAATTCTGAATGGTGGTCTTACACCAGGGCGATACTAATAGTATCTTCCACTCTGGAACATGCCGCAAATATACTATATATTATTTTAAATTAATTGTGAAATAACACAAATTAATCAAATAAAATTATTTTCGCATGCCGGGTTCGAACCCGCGACCTCCGGAATGTGAGTCAAGAGTCTTAGCCACTGGACTACGGAGGTCGTCGTATTAGGTGCGTGTATGTGGTAGTTTGTTAGAATTATTGTTGTAGTTTAATATATTTACCGTATTTGATTAGGTACTCATACATTGGATTCAGTAAGATACAGGAAATCACAACGGTTTAGTTCAAGGTGCTTAATTTTAAACAGAAAAGTTAAGTAATTTATCATTCTTCTATTTTCTATGGGATGGAGTTTAAGCTTATTCGTAGATTGAATAGGAGTGTGTAACAGGAGGTTAATAATATCTGTAATTGAACTTCTGTCAAGCTGCATACTAGTGATGTATGGAACGTGTCAAAGAAATAGGTGTGTAACGAATGATTGCACTAATGAGACAACTAAAAAATCGAAATTGGAATTTACGTCCCCACACAGTACCATGCCGCCAGCACCTCCACTAAAGAATGGGAGAGCTGCTATTCGTTAACGAACGGATATGCGTTTGTTGTCTGTCTTCCAAACAATGTCTACAACGCTGTAAGGCGGCCCCTAGACGATCAATTATATTGCTCAATATTACGAATTTTACAATATTATTGACCGTTTAGGGTTTAGGGTTAATATTGAAGATTGCTCAATAATTGAACAAAAGTTTGAGCGAGTTTTAGGCGGCCCCTAGACGCAACAATAACATTGTACAATATATTTTATTGTACAATAAGATTGAAAGGCGCTTAGAATCCAAACAATCAATTATATTGCACAATAAACGATCAATTATATTGCACAATAAACGACCTGCTCAATGTTTTCGAGTTGATATTAAATGAAAAATTGAAAAAATACTGTGCAATACTGACCCTTCACGATGCAATGGAAAAATATGGTGCAACAAAAATTAAACTCGCTCAAACTTTTGTTCAATCATTGAGCAGTCTTCAATATTAACCCTAAACGGTCAATAATATTGCACAATTGATCATCTAGGGGCCGCCTAATTTTTATTGCACCATATTTTCCATTGCATCATGTAGGGTCAGTATTGCACAATATTTTTTCAATTTTTCATTTTATCAACTCGAAAACATTGAGCAGTTCGTTTATTGTGCAATATAATTGAAGAAACAGGGTTGGAAGACCCAGGAACTTTTAAAGAAGAGCTAGGGACAGCAGCTGATGGAAGGCATCTGTGGAAGAGGCCTGAAGTGAAGATGGCATGAAGAAAGATTGAAGACCCTGGTATTTTTAATGACTAATAAATGTTGCCTGTTGTATGCTGATGATGCGGTGCTGATTTCTAACACTATGGAAGATCTACAGTCTCTCGTATCTAGGATGAACGAAGTATGTATGAAGAATGAGTTAATGATGAATGTAAGTAAGTCTAAAGTCATGGTGTTTGAAAGAGAGAGTACGAAAACAGTTTGCAACATAGTTGTGAATGATGAATACTTGGAGCAGGTGGATGAGTTTGTGTATCTGGGTAGTATGTTTACGAGAGATGGGAAGGCTGAAAGAGATATTGAAAGAAGGGTGAATGCCGGTAACTCCATTAATGGTGGACTGAATGCCGTTGGCGCTAATAAAAATCTGTCAAAAAAAGCGAAGCTAGCAGTCCACAATGGAGTCCTGGTACCTACCCTGATATATGGCAGTGAGGCATGGAACTGGCAGAGGAAGGATGAAAGTAAACTGAATGCTGTTGAAATGAGATCCCTGAGACGTATGTGTGGTAAAACAATGTATGATCGTGTGAGAAATGTGGATATCAGCAAAGAATGTAAGGCTGATGTAAGCATAATGAGTAAGATTAAGAAAGGGACCCTCAGATGGTTTGGGCATGTAGAGCGAATGAACGAAGGAAGTAGTGTATGAAGAATATACGACGCGAATGTGAATGGTAGAAGAAGTCGGGGACGCCCGAGGAAGACATGGCACGATCAAGTGAATCAGATACTTGAGTCGGGTCATGTCAAAAGCCAGAATAATAGAAGAGAATGTATGAGACGATGTATGAATGTGAGTGAGGCAAAGAGTGTGTGCCAAGACCGAGTTGTTTGGCGGTCCGTCCTCTCTGCCTACCCCTGCGGGGAAACGGCGTGATGGTTAGTTAGTTAGTTAGTTAAAAAGCATAGAATATACGACATTCATACTATGATACGGCACCTAATTTATTGCGTGATAAAAGAAGACTCAAGTAATCAATAATTGAACATCCTTAATTATTGGGTAAAGAAAACTTAAGCAAATCAATATGTCCTTTATGTGTCGGAATATTCATTATCGATCAAGGTCAATTTAAGTACATTTATAGAGAGCCTCAATCTACATACCACTTCATTATTCATTTCATAAAGTCGTTATTCACTTACAATATTGGTGATTGAAGAACAAATGTTTGAAATTAAATGTAACGGGAGCGTATTTATAGAAGGTGAATTTGCCTCGATCAATAACTTAATTTCAAATCGTACTAATAACTGGGTAAAACATTTTAAAATTGCTCGTTATGAATAATAAATAATTGAATTTTGGTTTCTCTGCAAAGTGAATAGAATCCCCATCTGATTCACAGTTGTATTGGAATAACACAAAACTGCGTTATGAAAATTCCTTGTTATTAGTTATTGACTACTGCCTGATTGGCAATTAAGTGGATTGTAAAATACTTAAGAGAGTATTACCAGATAAAACCAGAAATATGTCATTTTTAAATCCGATTTCAGACGTATTGACACTTTTCCACAAAAAATTATAAACGGATTTCGAAAGATTGTTCTTTTATCTAGCATTCGCACGTAATAAACTTTGAGATTTTTTTAAATTTTTTAATATAATAAGGTTATACCATAGGTCGTTGACAGATTTGTTAACTTTTCAAAAAAGTGTTTGTATTATACCACACCCATTTCAAATCATATAATCATTTAGTAAAATAAATCAATACATTATCTGGGTATCGCATGTTTTAGAATTTTAATATTAGTTTAAATAAAATCATTAAAAAATATATATAGTCCAGTAACTTTATTTATCACAGTATGCGTTAAATCCGGTAGTTCTGATTTTTTGCAGACTTGTTTATGATGTTGGCCTAATAAATAATCCAAGTTTTCGACCTCGAGTGCCGACCGCAACTTTGTCAAAAATCGAAAAAACCGCGAAAAAATCGTTATTTTTTCAAGTTTTGGCGATTATAACCCTAAAGGATTAGTTTTAAAAAAAACTTTTTTATGACGTTTTTAAAGTAAATTAAATTTGCTATAATATGATACTAAAATTGTCTCTGTAGACCTAATAGTTTCCGAGATTGTGACCTCGTTTGTGACCTCGAGCGCAAACCGCGAAAAAAAACTTTTTTTTTTCAAATTTCGGCGATTATAAGCCTAAAGAACTAGTTTTTGAAAACTTTTTTTTAAACGTATGTAAAGCAAACTAAATTTGCTACAATATGATACTAAAATTGTCTCTGTAGACCCAATTGTTTCCGAGATTAAGCCTTTCAAAGTTTATCATTCTTTTCGAACTTCGCAATTTTTTGCAATTCTGTCGTTTTGAATGAATTTTGACCCTGATTATACTATCAAAGCCCTGTACTTTTAAGATGGGATGATGATGTTTAAGCTAAGCTATGAATAATGAAGTAAAAAATTAAAATAATTTAGCCCTCTTGGAAGGTCCCGGTTGAAGTTCGTCCGTATCTAGATCGACGTATTGGGATGGCATATCCCCATCAGGAGATGGTGAAGAATCGTCGACGTCTTGTGCCCACAAGTCATCCTTCATTTCGACGTCGGACAGATCGCCGCCTTCTGGGATATCTATTACTTCAACATCAGGTATATTATCACAAGAGGCCCCGCTGCAGTGCCGGCAGACTGATGAGCATTTTAATCCTGCCTTCCTGCAGCTGCACGCGTTCCCACAACCCTTCGTGCAGCCACAAGAAATCATCCGCAAGAGGTGTTGTGGGGCTGCATCTCTGGTCATCATTTTGGGGTGGAGGCCTTGTGGCGTGGATGTCCACCCCCAGGAGAGAGGGTTCAGTGTGACTCCCAACCACGCCTGAACCTGTAAGAAGATTGTACATGAGAATAGAAAATGATGAATGATATGTAACTGATGCAAGGACAAATTTTTACCTGATGGTATATCCGCAAGGAGTGAAATCGAGCAGAGTCTCGTGTAGGAGGTAACCTGGCTAGATTGAAGCTGGTTTTCGTCGCAGCCCTGGCGAATAGTTGGTACCGCAGCTCGTCAAGTTTATGAGTGTTGGGGTTGCCTCCGTATAGAGCAATTATAACTCATTCTGCTGCTGCTGCTATATCGTCGGGTGTAGAGTTGGTGTCGAGGAAAATCGCAGCTTGCTTTTCAACGTCCGGATTTTTTTCGACTAGACAACATTTGTATCTTCCCTAAGCCAAAGAAGCAGGATGTCGAGTCACAACCACTAAAGGCATGGATGAAGAGGCAAAGCTCTGTTTTCAAAGAGGATTTTGAAGAAGCGATGCTGGAATACATGACATCTGATGCTTTGCCTCTTCCACATTTATTGTAAAAAACTTCACGTTGGTTTGAAATTGCAGTAAAGATGATCAGCAAGTCAATGTCCTCACCAACGACGACCTCTATATCATAGGTAGAGGCAGCAGTTACAGCTGTAGTGATGATGAGCCTATCAGCATTTTCCTCTGCTTGGAGTACTTGAATGTTGTGATTTTCCATTTTTGTTGTCAGCAGTTTTATGAAACGAATCTTGTTTTTGTCATTTGACAAGAATTTCTGTTGAGGAACCTGTGCCACGGTTTTCTCATCAACGATTATCTCTCGCGATGAGTGTAACTTGGCTCTTCGAAGACGCTCAGAGCTCTTTGTGTTTTTCTGTACAGCAACTACTGCCACATTTGAGCCATACTGTACGTATCTGTCAGCTATCGCACCAAATGATGAGCTTCGAGGCCACACCACTTTGTGAAATAGACGCCCTCCACCCTTGCTTCTCATTTAAGGTTACCGGTTCAAATACTGAATACAATGTGGATTTTGTGCCCTTTCTCATCCCCTCTTCAGAGAACAATGGCATTGAGATTGGTGACAGTTCGTAAGTGAAGAACTCTCGCAATTCTTCATCCGATTGTTTTAAGACACACAACCTGTGAAACAGTTTTAGAGGATCAACAGTTACCTGTTTATTGCCAACAGTAATAGTTCGTACAGCTGAAGAAAGGGACACCACATCGTTTTTACGTTTGAATTTCACTTCCTGGAAGTTCTGGCCAACCATCTTTAGCATCGATTCTCTCCCAATCTCTAGAGCCATGTGGCTGTTGACACTAGATTCTCCAATCAGGCCACTGCTGATGGACATGATGAAATCTGCTAAAGAATGCTAAAGAATGAAATCTGCATAAAGAATGGAGGGTGCTGTGCAAACCATCTACAGAGTTTTTCAGTATCTGATTCATCTCTGGTGACACGAAATGGTCGCATGTCAACATGTTGTTCTAGTTATTCGAGTGACGTCTAAAATATTGCAAAAAATTGCGAAGTTCGAAAAAAATGATAAATTTTGAAAGGCTTAATCTCGGAAACTATTATGTCTACAGAGACAATTCTAGTATCATATTGTAGCAAATTTAGTCTACTTTAAAAACAAGCTACAAATGTTTTTTCAAAAACTAGTCCTTCAGGGTTATAATCGCCAAAATTTGAAAAAAATACTGATTTTTTCGCGGTTTGCGCTCGAGGTCACAAACTTTGAAAGGCTTAATCTCGAAAATTATTGGGTCTACAGAGACAATTCTAGTATCATATTGTTGCAAATTTAGTCTACTTTAAAAACGTCATATTTTTTTTTTCAAAAACTAGTCCTTTAGGGTTATAATCGCCAAAATTTGAAAAAATTATGATTTTTTCGTGGTTTTTTCGATTTTTGACAAAGTTGCGGTCGGCACTCGAGGTCGAAAACTTGGATTATTCATTAGGCCAACATCATAAACAAGTCTGCAAAAAATCAGAACTACCGGATTTAACGCATACTACCCCATACATTCAGGCGACAAAGTTACTGGACTAATACGTTTCTTGACGAAAATTGGTCCGTTTGTGTATTTATTTGCGCATATATAAACATATATATTTCAGATTTTTTTAACTTTCTTATTTAACTTTAAGACATTATTGAAAAATGATAAATATTTATAACCAAAAAATAAATACGAAAGTACATTATTTTAATAGTTTTATCATCACGCCTTTCAGTATTTTTGGATGTAGGTATAAATTAAAGCAAATTTGGAATGATATAAAATCGATATTGAGTTATAATTTTAAAAACTGGTACGGAGAATAATTAATCTGTCTCATTGTAACCGCCCTGCACGATCGTAAGAACAACTTTCGACGAAATGTGGATTTTGGGCTGGTTAAACGCTCTTAACAAACAAAGAGCATTTGATTGCGTTTTTATCAATGAGAAACAAGAGAGATGGTATAAAGCCTTACTTTCAAATGGTTGATGATTTTGTTCCTTCAATCACTGATTGCTTTGAGAGGAAGTTCTGGGAAAGAAAAATGTTTGAGGGATGGGTGGAAATCTGGAGATCAAGAGTGACAGACGTATGCAGTGGCGGTTCTTCAAAAGAGATAGCGAGGAATGCCCTCTGTGAAGAACCAAAGTCAAAGGTACGAGGGGTGGGTAGGAATCTGGAGGGTCAGTAGTCCAGGTGTGGCGTGCGTATGAATCTTACTGCAGTGCAAGGCAATGATCGGAAAGAACACTGCTGGAGACGCCAAAAGTTCCCCTTAACCAGTCTCGCGATCCGGCATGCCATGCAGACAGCAGGCAGATGTATCCGCCATCAAGACCGGGACAAACCATAACACGTGGCAAACCACTTGGGGTAACCTACGCAGAGGTCGTGGTTATCCAATGAATGTCTTGCTGTCCTCCCAAATTTAATTTAATTTCATTGTTATGTCTAGCTTCTTTCTGCAGAAATAAAATCAACAAATTTCAATCAAGACAAGAGCACGATTGGTAGCAAAGTAGGGACATGACGAATACCTGTAATAACTTCAAATTATTCCTGAAGTGTTTTTCCACTCAATCAACCTAAATAAGTCCATCAATATTCGTTAAGCCTCCGCTCAAGCGGTACCTACCAGCTACCAGCGCGGCATGCGGCATGCAGAACGGAGGGCAAAGAGGAAAGGCGGGAACATCGCACCTAGTGTATGCACCCCGATAATATTTTCTTGGAAGAGTTCGCGTGATAAGACTGGAAACGGTAGAGAGGGCGGCTTTATACAAGCAGCTTTAAAGTGCAGTTGCATCATTAAAAGATATTTATTAATTTCTTAGAATCTATATTATTAATACGCTAGCGTCTGTTGTACACATTCGCTTCACGTAATATCTATTACGCGAAGCGTGCGTTTGTATCTACAAACAGAAGTGCTGCCATATACAGTATTCAAATAGAACTATTGAAGTATTCATATGATAGATATCATCTAATTCCTTGTGCACTTTTAAAAAGATGGTTAAATTATTCGTATTAGCCGAGGATTGCCAATTGATTTTTTCTACATTGTCATTTCTAAATTAATAGCATATTGATTATTTATTACAGTATATTTACTGTTAATATATTATTTTTTTATTTTCTTCTTAACTTACCATTACATATTAATTTTCTAACCGAACCTAATTTTAAATATTATAGATTATACAACTTGCAAAAAAAAAAAAGTTATGTCAAAGCTAATTTCAACATATGGTCACTCTACATGTTTTGCGTTATAATGTATTTGTTCCTATAGTGCAGTAGAGGCCCATTCTGTGAGAAATATTATTGTAACAATATTGTCTTTCAACACCTATATTATTTTGTGTACTCTATAAAATTGTTAATCTCAAGTCAAAATGAAGTTCAAAATTTCAATTTAAACAATAACACCTAAATTAAAAAGGTAAAGAAACAACAAATAAATAAATATATAGGGGTTATCGTATCCCATAACTTTTTAAAAACTAAAAGATCACACGGATGGCATTTCTAAGGTGTCACTTACACTATAAAATACAATCATATTTTAATGAAAACGGGCACTTAAATGGAATGAAAACAATAATTTTGTTATCAAAACGGTTTCTTTCATATTTATTTCATAATTATTTGATAGTCACTTTAATATTTCATAAAAAAGATTCGCTCTAATGTAATCGCTTATAAATCTTTGTTTTTATCATTTTATTTTTATTTTTTACACATATTTAAAAAAAAAACCTGAGGACATATATTTTTTTAATTTTATCTATTATTGAAAATGGTATGAACTTATGATATAATGAATGATAACATTTTGTCTGATCTCTTAACACTTTGTTGTTAATTCATATATTTTTATCACTTATTATTCTCTCTGTTTATCATTTTATTTTTAAATTTTATTATTTTGCTTTTACTTAACTGTTTTGCATGACCGATATTTGCGTGTGTTATTTTTATTAAATTGTGAAATTATTAACCCCGATACAGGCGAACCCTAGTGGGGTTAATAATTACATGCTAAAAATATATGTTTATAAATTGTGAAGAAGCAATAAATAAATAGTTTTCCTGCGGAAGCAAATTTTCACCTGTTAGTTAAAGTAATATTTTTTTAAGTGATCTGCACTTTAATTTATTATATTATTTATTAATCATTTACGCCATTACGGACTTCTTATATTGTTACATTTTTTATGATTTAGTGCATACAGTTGTCAAAAATTTAAAATATATTCAATTTTGCAACCTAACAAAGATTAATGCTTGTATTGTGCTGTCTTTTAGATATAACTTTATAATTTTCCTCTTGTAATTGTAACACAGGTATTCACTAATATTTCAAACACGAAAATATGTACCTACAATGTGACCTTAGAACGGGTAAGGACACATTTTTCTCTAAAAATTTGTAAAACAAAGAAAACAAAATATTGCTAATGGTTTACCTATCAAAATTAATATAAATGTCTATTACACATCGTACATAGGTGTATAGGTGGTTGGTAAAAATTATAGGGGGAGTGGAGTGGGGGGAGGGGTGGGTGGAGGGGGAGGGGGGTTGATGGGGGGACTGGAGTGGGGAGAGGGAAGGTGGAGGAGGCGGAGTGGGAATCTCCTAATACCATGCGAGCGAAGCCGCGGGAAAAAGCTAGTACAAAATAATTCTTTCCACCTTCGCGAAGATTTCTGATTTCGGATTATTACAACCACATGACAATACATCTGAAAAGTTTTTTAATCGTTACAAAAACTCTTACAAAACTGTCAAAATATCACAATTTCAGAATGACATTAATGAATTTACTTAAAGTACTCACCTATGGTACTAACCAAAATCGAATACTTTGAATCTATTCAAGAATTACACAGGTATTTTAAATAGGTACCTACCCATGCTAGGTACCAAATTTGATAGATTGTTCTTATGATATACAAACATGAACGTTTTTAATATGTGGAAAATGAAAATTTGAATAAAAAAATTGCAATAGGTGGACGCAAGCTGTTTGAAAACTGAATCTACCGGGACTGAATATATGGAACGCGGGGGAGGGGAGGGGAAAGCGGGAGGGGGGTTGGTGGGACAGTAGAGCGGGAGAGGGGAGAGGGAAGCCGGGGAACGTTATTGTGAAGGGAGGTGGAACGTTGAGGTGAAGGGGATAAGGGAGGGGAAGGGCAGCGGAAGGGGAAAGGGACGAATGAGATAAGACACGCAGAGAGAAACAATTTCTGTATTAAGTGGCATTGCAACGTATACCAGGAACTCACTAATTCTATTAATAAAAAAAACATAATTAAAAAAAAACTTCAATTGAAATATTTTTAAGAATGATCAAAGATAAAATTAGGACGGAAAGGTTACAATATAAATAGAATTAAGTTAGAAAACAGAATAAAAGCTCTTCGTTATAAGCGTGCTACCGGAAGAAAATTATTATTGTTTCTCAAGCACAAAGCCGGACACTTAAACCTCAACTTTTTCTAAGTGTGATAATTTTAGTGCCCACCTTTCTCGTAAAAAGGTAATTTGGACATATATTTAACGAGGAAAAGTTTTTAATTGCGCCAAACTGTACTGAACCCTGAATAGCCGAGACGTGCTTTCGTTCAGAAATATCTAAGTGTTATTCGTATATTTAGAATTAATAGGTAAATATATACTACTTTTCTGACATTTGCATTAGAGTTATAAAAATGGGCGTGTGTCTAGAGGTATTCATCGAATGCGTAAAATATAGATTTAAAAAAAAATAATTACATTAGCTCCACATAGGCTCTCACGAAAATAATTACTCTCAGGGCCTAAAAAATTAACATGAAGAGTGGAGATTGAATCACAAAATAACGACTTACAAAGTTGTTAAAATATTATTTTTTATTAAATCGAATTGAGCTTTTGATGTAATCAGGCTTTCAAACGTTTCCCGTAGAGGTGCTTCCGCTATATTTCACGGAGTTAAAAATAATCGATAGTTTGAGAAAGTAGGCTTGTTAGTCTATTTCAGAAGCTATTCATGTGAACTGTTTATTAACTATAGACACCACCCCTGGGCTAGAGCCACTGGGCTAGGGGGCAACTGTCGCTGGTGTAATCAGGACACATCAGGAAATATGTCATTAAATTGTTAATAACTTGTTGGACTCCTCTGAACTTCTTTCGTTAATAAGTTTTCATGTACCGAGTAGATCAGTTCGTCACAAATTACCTTACCATTGTAACAATACAGGTTCTAATGCTGAATTATATTCCATTATAAATTATATTCCATAATAATTGTTGGTAATAAATATGTTGTGGATGATGTGATAAATATTGAAAGATTATCAACATACAAACATTATTTAATTAAAGCTGTTTGTCAGCGCTTCTCAGTTAGATTATAATCAATGTACTTTGAATATTTATATTCTTCATCAATGTTTACTTATGGAATTTTCAAATTTATTTTATTACGTACTTTACGTGGTAATTTCTTTACTTCAAAACATCTTGTACACATGTATTTGAGATTTTCTTTTTTTTATATTTGTATTTATAATAAACTTGCTGGTCCCGGCATGCGTTGCTATGCCATTTAATAAAGAAATTGTTTCTCCCTGAGTGTCCTTCCCATTCGTCCCGTTCCCCTTCCGCCTCCCCATCTTCTCCTGCGTCCCCTTCCCCTCCCGAGTTCCCCTTCCACCTTCCCCGCCTTCCCTCTTCCCTTTCCCGCTCCCTCGTCCCATCAACCCTCCTCTCGCGTTCCATGTATTCAATCCCAGTACATTCAGTTTTTAAACATTCCGCGTTCCACCTTTTACAATTTTTATTCAAATTTCCAATTTTCATGTATATTAAATTTGGTACCTATTTAAAATATCTAAAATTCTTGATTCGATTCAAACTATTAGGGGAGTACCTACTTTAAATAAATTTATCAACTAAAGATTTTCAAAAATAGAATCCTGATTGAACAATCATTGTTTTGTAAAATGTCATTCTCAAACACGCAAACTGTCAAATGTGCGATGTTTTCTGAAATTATCCAATTTTCTGCGCAATTAATTTTTCTCTCCGTAAGAACCATCCTCGCACTTCAAGGAATATTCTAAAAAAAGAATTAGCGAAATCGGTTCAGCTGCTCTCGAGATTAGCGCTTACCAACAAATTCAGCGATTCATTTTTATATTATAGATTACTATTTGTTCTTTATGCTGTCACTTCACTATGTACTTTTTATTTTTTTTTGGTCATATGAATGTTTTTTTTTCTTAACTTGTATATTCTGTATCCATTTCAAATTGTTGAATTCCTATGTAAAAACCGTTAATCGGCGTTAATTCACAATAAATAAATAAATAAATTATTAAATCAAATTTTAGACATATTTTCGACTATTTTCTACAAAAAATAAATAAATTGATTTCGAAAGATTGTTGTCTGAAATTTTTTTTCCATTAGCTCCACACAAGAGACTCCGAGGAAAATAATTTCCCTCAGGGCCTATGTCATCTTAGGGGATTTGTGGGAACTACTTTTAAAGAAAGGAAGGATAGGAAGTTCGGGGAAGGAAAACGGTATCAAAGATTGGTAGGAATCTGGGGGTTAGTGTGTATAGTAGTGACGGACATATGACGGCGATGGGTCGAGAGATTCCGACAAGAAAGTTCAAAAAGCCTCTTTCATCCAGTCTCTCTCGATCCGGCCGATTGCAGCAGGTGGACAGACGCATCCGCCGCAAAGACCTGGACAAACCTCACGCCATAAACCCGGGCACCCCTGCTAAGTCACCAAATATAGCGAACCACTTGAGGAGACCTAATATGGCAGAGGTGTTGGTTATCCAATGAACGGTTTCTGGGGCAGCAGTACCAATCCCCGCCTCCCAAACTGAATCTAGTAAAGTTATGTATTAAATTTTGTAAAAATATATTAATTTTTTATTATAATAAGGTTATACTGTGGTCGTTGACACATTTCTTAAATTTTTAAACCATGTGTAGTATAGAACACACATTTCAAAATCATCATTATAACATAGTATAAAATGAAGTCGCTCAAAATGTATGTGCGCATAGATCTTTTAAACTACGCAATGGATTTTCATGCGGTTTTCAACAATAGATAGAGTGATTCAAGAGGAAGGTTTATATGTATAATACATGCTTATTATTGTAGAGAAAAGCCGAGAAATTCAAATATTCAATTCAGGTAGCGGGCGGCGGGCAGCTGGCAAGCGGCTGGTGTGGATTTTATAAAGGTTGGGTAATGGCGTTGTGTTTCATTAGCCACAGCAACGTATGGCCGGGTCTGCTAGTATAATCATAAAGTAAAATAGTTAATGCAGTTACCTGCGTTTACACTTCAATATCTCTAAGCCTTTCCATTTCCCGTAAACATACTTCTCCATTATACAAACTCATTCTGATCTATATTGCACATTGTTTTCGTGCAATCTAGTTAAAAAAAAAACCTAAAGCCGCTGCTACTCAAATTTCTACCGGATTTCTTACATATCTCCCATAAACATTTGATGTTTTTAAGCTCCTAAAAATATATGTTATTTTAGAAGATATCTAGACGTGTTCCACGCCGAAATGCAAATTATATGAAATTCCCTCGATAGAAAACAATTGCAAAGTATGCTCCGAAAATAATTACAAAACGTTCTTTTCACTTATTTTAGAAGTTATGTGTATGAAAAAATTCACGGTGTTTCTTTAATTGCTATTTTAGATGAACTCACGAGATTTTTGCTCTGTTTTAAATGAGTTTTATCAAACATTTTTACAATTTTCGCTTCAATTTTATCGTTTTAAATTTTAGCCCGCTCTCTCCAACATTCGTCATTAGGTACATATCTCTCCATCTTCTTCTTTTTGAGCGGGGATACCTTAATTTTATTTTGTTTTTCTTAGATCATTATGAATGACCATCCCCAAAGTTTCGCGGTATGAGTGTGTATAAATCAGTGCCAGATGACTCGGTGTTATTTCACAGTAGGCAGAGGCAGATGGGGTACAGTGCCACACCTCGCAGAACTCACATATCTCCACTTTATCCAGCTTATTTCCCTTCTCAGCCATTAATATTAAGCTCGGGAAAGCTGCATAGCGCCGCCTGACTGCAAATATTAACTATGGCCGACCATTTATCTCGAATAATTTTACTAAAACGTGTGCCATTACTTCGTGAAGATTCATACGATCAACACAATTGCTTTTATACATGGGTACTAAAGAAGATAAATAGGTACAATAGTGTTATGGTTACTGTGATTATTTATTTATTAATTTTCAACGTCCTCAGGGACTTCTACATGACAAGTTTATAATACAGGGACACTTTTAAATAAAAAAGATAAACTATTAAAATATAACTAGTAAACATCACGTGAAAGGTAAATACAGATAAATTTTAATAAAGATAATGCATTACAATAAAAGAGAAAGTTTCTAAGTCACAAATGGCATAGAAATAAACCGGTAGGTTTGTTAGTAATTACAAAATTTACAGATGACTGACTAATTGTGATACGTGACAAAATGCAAGATACATAAAAAGAAAACGGGAACAAGTTTTTACATTGTAGATTAATATAGAAATACACAAATATACGCAATAGCCCCTATGTGATACTCCTTAAATATAAAAAATATTCTACATAAAAATATCATTCAGATATTTTTTAAATAATGGTAAACTTGTATTAAATATATCATATTTAAGGTGAATTTGTTTCCTAGTGTGAAGTCGAGAAATAGGTATATGTGTGTGGTAGTTGGTTCCAGAATTATTGTTGCAGAATAATATGTTTTGCTTTGTTTCTCGAATAGGTACCTTGAAGTCGATGAGATGCAGGAGTTCGCAACAATCTAATTCAGAGTGAATAATTTAAACAAAAAGTTATTATTTTGAAGAGTTATAATTTTAAATAATATAAGTCATTTATTTTGCTTCAGTTTTCTAAGGAAAACTGTTTGATTGTATTTAGTAAGGATGTAAAGTTAATATGTTGTATAGGTATATGTAACTTGAAGTTAATAAATCGTAAAAATTTATGGTGCACTATTTCGACATTTCAGATATGAATTTGATAATATGGGGACCAAACTATGGAATTGTATTCCAGCAAGCTGTGTACGAGTGACAAATATACGATTTTTATAACTTGCAACGAATCGAAGTTTTTGATTGTTCTAATTATAAATTCTAGTGTTTTCACGCCTTTATTAGTTATAAATCACCTACAACAAATAACTAATATTTGTTGAATGTGATTTATAAAATTTAATTGCGTGTCAAACATAACGCCAAGATCCCTAATTTCTTTGACTTTTTCTAAGTTTTGTTATCTAATTGTGTATTTGAAAGATTGTGGTGTCTTTGTTCGAAAAATGTTAGTGTCTTTCATTTATCGATATGGAGGAATAAGTTGTTTGCGAGACACCAATTTTGTAATTTGTCGATGTTTGACTGTAGATTTAGGCAGTCACCTGTATTGGATATTTTTTGTATAGTTTGATGTCATCGGCAAAAAGTAGAACTTTTACATTGTCGAAACAATTTATGATAACATTTATGAATATTAAGAAAAGGGTGGGGCCGAGATGACTCCCTTGCGGTAGACCACTAGTTGCATATAATAACTTAGAATTATAATTTTCTCACCCAATTTTCTTGGGATAATTTTTCGAAAATAAATAAAAAATTCGAAATATTTCTAGCGTTTATATTCCTCTTAAAAAGACCCTCAACACAGCATCTCCTTAGATGACATAGGCCCTGATGGATATTATTTTCCTTGGGGTCTTCTGTATTACTCGTTATGCGCCATCTACGAATGAAAAAATACTCGTCTTCTCGACGAACTCTGTCGATCGTTTCATTTTTACGTATTCATCAATGTCGAAGGGTTGAAGAGATGATTATATTGGCAGCCCTGTGAATATTGTTATATGATTCTGATGGTTTTGACGTTTCTGTGGTGTGAATTTGAAATTACGAGCGCATTTTCTTCAAAATGGCTAGCGGGTATTTAATATATTAATGACGAAGTTAATTTTCATGTGAAAACTGTCTACCCACGAAATATTCTTGCGGGTCTCAAAGCATCTGATTCAGTTTGCGCTACATTATGTATTGCAGCCAATATCGCCGATAAATCAGCCATTATAATGAACCATAAAATAACTTTGTAAAATATACGATCCCTATCAGAGCAGTATCTTTTTACAAGTGTTCAGAATTTTAGCAATTTTGCATCAGCAACGGTTTCATGTTTCACAGCGGAGAATTGATATGTTTTCGTAGGGGCTGCCATTACCGTAACCGTCCCTGTCATCATGAAATAACGGTGACAACTTGATTCACCTCAAACCTCAAGAATTATTACGGATCGTGTTGTAATCTAGTAACCCTAGCTCTAGATGGAGCGATTATTGTAATTTTGTACAAACGATAGGCCGTTAGTACAGTAAGGCTTCCGATCATTTTAATAGCGGCAATCATTTTCATAATAAATTTGGTTGTCTTTTCAAATAGTTACAAAGCTGAACATGTATTCTGTGACTTCTGTGTTCACAGGGTAAAATGTGAACTAGGGTGGAATTGAATAGAGAGGGAAGGGTGGTGTCTTATGATCGATGATTGGTGGGAAAATACAACTGATACAGTAGGGGGAGTGAAATATTTAAACTTTGTACGTCAATAAAGTAGGCATACTTCGAAGATGTAATGTAAAATTACAAAAACGTGATATTATGTCTCCAAAATAATAAGTCATGTGAAAAGTGAAAGAGTTTACTTGTTGAAGTGAAATTCCCCCGGCGACGTTGGCGATCACTCTTGAAAATGTCTCTCTGTCTTGCGCTGCCCGGAATAGCTCCTCCACACTTCTAATGCCGGTTCACTCTCGTATATTTCGCAGCCAAGACATTTATCTCCTACCAGGCCCTCGGCGACCCTCTATCTTGCCTTTCAATATTAAATGGAGCAAGTGATACATCTCCCCTCGAAGTATATGACCCAGATATGAAATTTTCCAGATTTTTATTAAGGGGTCGTCCATTAATCACGTGACGTTTTTTTACAAACTTTTTCATCCCCCACCCCTCTGGTAATATGTGGTGATAGACTAACCCCCCCCCCCCCCCAAATTACTTGTATTTTTTTTAATACAAAATATTTTGAAATTTTCAGAATATTATCACGAAAAATAAATACACGTGATATCTCTTTATACCCCCCCCCCCCTCGTGATATTTCGTGATTTTTTCGAACCACCCCCCACCCCTTTCGAGCCTCACGTGATTAATGGACGATCCCCTATGTAAGCAGTTCTCTATCTGCTCTAGCCCGCCTGAGAATTTCTGTGTTGGTGATCATGTCGGTCCATGGGACCTTGAGCATTCTCCGGTGAAGCCACATTTCAAAAGCCTCTAATGGTATTAAAAAATGATAATAATGTTTAAAAATTATATGTGAATGGTAGAAGAACTCGGGAATGCCCGAGGAAGACATGGCACGACCAAGTGAATCAGATACTTGAGTCGGGCCATATGAAGAGTCGGAATAATAGAAGAGCATGTATGAGACGATGTATGAATGTGAACGAGGCAAGGAGTGTGTGCCAAGATCGAGCTGTTTGTCAGTCCGTCCTCTCTGTCTATCCCTGCGGGGAAACGGCGTGATGGTTAGTTAGTTAGTTAATTAAAAATTCTTTTAACAATACAACAAAACTTGGGACGAGTTTTTTTGACAATAGCTCCACATAGGCGGAAAAGAGGAAAATATTTTCCCTAAGGGCATGTCATCTTTTGGGATGATGAGTGGAGAGTATTTTATAAAATAAAAAAAAAATACAAGTGTGCAGTTCACACGCGGTAGAAGTGAAACCTTCAAAAAACTTAAGTAGAGAAGAGTGGGGACGCTACGAAGCATCGCACAAAAGAAGGAGCACAATCTCATTCTCTCACAGGATAAATCTTATAGGTATATGTTTGTCTCTTTTAAGTGTTACTTTTTCATTTCAACGAGTTTCAAATCACAACGTTGCTACAGAAGTTTTCACTTCAAAAGGAAGAAGAGGAAGTTCTGGAAAGGAAAAAGATATGAGGGCAGGAATCTGGAGGTCAGTAGGTCCGAGAGCGGCGGACATTTGAATCCATCCCTCGGGTGATGGGTCGAGAGAGTCCTGCTTGAAATGATCTCCCTTAACCGGTCTCTTCCGATCCGGCCCGCCACGCAGTAAGTGGCAGAACCACCCGCCGCTAAGACTTAGACAAGCCTCAATTCATAAAACCGAGCAACTCTGCAGGTTACCAATCGTATTGAAGCACTTGGTGTGACCTATGGCACAGGTGTTGGTTGTCCAATAAATGGTTCCGGGGCGGCGGTACCTATAACCGCCTCCCAAATTGTAAAAACAATATATTTGCATTGAAAGCCAAACATAACTCTGATGAAATTATTTTACCATAATTATAAAAATATCGAACTGAGGATTCCACCTCAAATAAACTTAACGAAAATAACTTTACGAAATTAAATTCACTTAAAGAAATTCGGAAAGCGGGGACTTCAAACGCCATTATAACTGAGGAGGTTAAAAACTTCATTATTACCATTTATTCCTTACTAGCTGACCCGACGAACTTCGTACCGCCTCAGAATCAATAACTGTTGAATTAAATAAAGTTTTTTTTATTAAGTTAAAAATTACACAATGAAGCAATTATCGATGCCCAACTGACCGTGTTTTGTTTTTGTCAGTATAAGAGATGGAGTTGTGTACGGATTTATATTTTTTATGATTTTCTTACTTTTCCACTTAGATGGAGGGATGGGTTCACTCCCGGATACGCTGACCTCCAGATTCCTACCCACCCCTCATACCTTTTCCTTCCCTGAACTTCCTATCCTACTCTTCCTTAAAAAGACCCTCCACACAGCATCCCCTAAGATGACACAGGTCTTGAGTGGAGCTTATGAAAAAAAGGCGTTTCATTTTAGAGATTTATTATTATTGTATTTTTCCTTTTGAGGGGTGCAGAGACATACGTTCACCGTTTGTCTCATTTTCGACTATTGACATTAAGGGTGGGTTTTTCATTTACCGAGAATGCTAAATGCAATGCTAATTGTAACAATAAACGATCGAAATTTAAAATTTAAACGAAATTTCTATGCATTTGACCGTTTACTTTTACAATTAGCATTGCATTTAGCATTCTCGATAAATGAAGAAACCCACCATTAGTGTGTAAGAAAGAGGTCCAGCATTATATGATTAAGAACAAAAGCAAAACAATCAGCGCATTGACATTTGACGTTTTTGAATTTTTGAATTCACGCACAGTTAAATATTATTCCTATCACAATATTGCGGCAGTTCTTTCAAAATATGAGAATTCGTTCCTTACAAAGTCTACGAAAAAATTAATTTTGTTCATAACTTTCTTTTTCGTGAATTTTTGCGATGTTTTAATAGTTATTCTGTTATCCGGGGCGGAGAAAAATCCAAAAAATCAAAGATCATCAAAATCGGTCCAGCCGAGTTATAAATCGTGTAACTAACCCGACTTTGTTTTATATATTACTAGCTTTTTCCCGCGGCTTCGCTCGCATGGTATTAGGGGTTTCCCACTCCGCCTCCTCCACCTTCCCTCTCCCCACTCCATTACCCTCATCAACCCCCCTCCCCCTCCACCCACCCCTCTCCCGATAGTTATTAAGTACGACGCCATCAAAGCACTCTTTTTTGGGTGAATTGCCAAATAAAAAATAAAAAAAAACATCGTTTCCAAGGTGACAATTGGTTTGTTTTTTTCTGACGTTTGCAATAAATCGATTTTGTTGCCGACAGAAAACGTATGATAAATAATTTCACAACGCCAGAGATTATTCATAACGCCAGAGCTTACCAATATATATTGCCTATAGATCTCGCAAATAATGTAGCTTTCTATTAGTGAAAGAATTTTTTAAATCCATTCAGTAGATTTTGTGTGAAAGAGTAACAAACTTACATCCATACAAACTTTCCCCTTTATAATATTAGTAGGATTATTTATGTATAATTTTTTTATTATACATTTCGGTGATTCATTTTTAGAGATAGTTATTAAGTACGACGCCAAAAAAGTACTCTTTTTAGGGTGAATTGCATAATTTAAAAAAAAAAAACATCGTTTCTAAGGTGACAATTGGTTTGTTTTTTTCTGACGTTTGCAATAAATCGAATAATTTCATAACGCCAGAGCTCTTAGCTATAGCCTGTAGACTATTCTGATGTATGAGCTATATTATTGTAAAGTTTCATTAAAATCCATTCAGTAGTTTTCGCGTGAAAGAGTAACAAACATACATCCATACAAACTTTCCCCTTTATAATATAGGAAGATATAGATTAGGAAGATTGTTCGAATCGAATTTATAATAACGGTTACCATTATGTTTGACGGACTCGATTTGCCAAAAGTTTATTTGTAAGCAACCGTGAGTGATGGGATGATAAATTGCAAGTGTAGTTTTCCTAATGCTGTGTTATTTTATTATTGTACGTGAAAATTCAAAATGATAAAACTTTACAAGATAAGAAAAGCTCTTAACGCTTGTATAATGTTGAAATTCAATACAACCGTTTAAAATACAATATAATGATTTGAACAAAGGGTTATTAATTAAATTAATTTCCTCATTAAAAGGCTTGCATATTAAAGATGCACCAAAATAAGTTTCACAAACAATCCTTTCAGTTCAACTTTTAAAATGCTTTTAAACTTCTTTTAAATTACAAAAAGGAATAGCCATACAGAAAAGAGCAGTAATGATCAACCTTTTTAGTCGTAATTTATCAATTTTCAATTTTTTTTCGGGCCATTGTGGGTAGACAAAGATATTCAAATACAGAAGAGATATGCTATGGTGTCCGCGCAACTGTCGCCGGACTACGCCCTAATTAGCGTAGTTTTTATACAAAAAGAATTTGTTCATTTCGTTGATTTTTTGAAAATGTGCCTTAATATTGGTTAACAATATATTTTGAATAAGGAAAGAATTCGTTCATTTAGTTTAACGTTCGTTTGGTTTATTCGTTAATTATTTGTTCTTTTAGTTTATTTGTTAATTGGTAAACAATATCGGCGACACCTGGAAGCGCAGACCCACATAGTAAAAACAGCAGGTAGCATATCTACTTATATTTCAATATCTTTGTGGGTAGGGTACATCAGCTAGAAATTGTTAAATTTGCAATAGATTATTTATATTTTTATCAACGACTATTATATATAAAATACAAAGTAAAGCAATTTTTTTACAGTCCTCCCCACGAGGGATTCCTATTCCGCGACGTGTATTATATATCTCTATTGGAAAACAGTAATTTTTCTAATAAAACAAACATATAAAATATAGCGCAAAAAATAAGGAAAATCTCCAAGGCCAAACCAATAAATGCTACCGATATTTATTATTCAGAAATATCGAAGAATATAAAAATAACTTACAATTTTGGGCAATCGTTCGGAAAGATAAATAAAATTTAGTAAAGAGATGTTTGATATGAACGGAATAAAATACGAGGGTCATCAAAAAATAATGCCTGCAATTTTTTTCCACTTAAATAAAGTTAGTTAAGAGACAATTTTGAATTTGGTGCTATTCCTCAAACCTTCTACAATCTACACCAGTAGTAAGTTTATGCATCAACAGGTGGCAGCACTGCAGTCGCTTGAAAAATGGACGTCTATGTTCGTATCAGACAGCGTTCTGTGATTGATTCTTGACTGCAGAAGGTGAAACGCCCAGTCGCAATCATGAAAGACTGAAAAATGTGTATCATGATGGATGTCGCTGTAACGAAGCTGAAGGACAAACACTGCTGGCCAACGATAAGCGGAGTGGCAGACCGTTGATTGCAGTAACTGCACGCAACATTGAGTGAGTTTATGATGTCATTATTGGTGATCCTGTGCCGCATTCGCTCCCTTAGTAAAGGCAGTGTGATGACGATTATTCTACAACTGATTATGCAACGAAAAATTGTGCAAGGTTGCTACCAAGAAAGTTAACCGGCCAGAATAAAGAAACAAGAAAAACAATAGCCTCACAACACTTCCAGCGCTTAGTTTCTGAAAAAAAAATGTGACCAGAGACGAAATATGGGTCCATTTTTTTAACCTGAATTAAAGAGACAGTCAACGGATTGGCATCACACAAACTCACCAAAGACAAAAAATTGAAAACCGTGTGATCGGCGGGGAAAGTTATGGCGATGGTGTTCTGGATGTGACCGTGCTTTTTACAACACTGTGATACATGCCCTTGTTAAAAGATGGACCAAAACTGTGGAAATGGACGGAGATTATTTTAAAATGTAACAAATTAATCGTCAATAATGTGCTTTTCAACCCTCTTTGGTCGACCATTTAAATAACCTGCCACTTCTGGACCCCTAAAGCTGCCTCTGCGCGTACCCTCTATTTATCATTTGTACCTACACGTGTATTGAAAGACATGTGTTATTTTTTAATACTTACATGAATTTAATAATCAAGTCGCACAAATATATTTAAAGCCATTTTATATAGAGCGCAACACGATTTCGAACATTTTCAACCTACCTGCGAAATTGAACATTTTTTTCCGCGTCTTTTTATTTCGAGGAAAAAAAATCATGCTCTTCGTAACACAATTCCAAACTCACAAAGCGTATTGAGAGGATGAATTTTTTTAATCTCAAAAAAATTTGTAGAAAAAGTGCTTCTCATGTGTCAGTAGTTAAAATAAAGGCCCGATTTCCTGTTAAACCTTGAATAACCAATCATACAATGTTAACATACAGTCAATGTGACCCTTAAGCTTGCTGTGCAGAGAAAGGTTTTACAAAGTTTGGCTCAATTTCAAATAGGTAGAGCTGAGTTTTAAAACCTACATTAGTGCCACGATCCAGTCAAAATAGACATTCCACCTCGCATTAATTCTTAACAAGCTGGATTTTTGTATAAGTCTGGAATACGTCATTACGAATGCTATGTCAAAAGTTCCCATCGATCCCGCTCTGGCAAGCTTTTTTTTCGAGGTCAAAAGTCACCATTTTTTGTTTTTTGCGTATATCTCTGAAACGGAAAGATCTATCGAAAAAATATTGAGTAAAAGTTTGTAGATCGTAAAATTCTCTACAAAAAATACATTTATGATTTTCTCTACGAAGCACTGTTCTCGAATTATCGCGATTTCAGACCGTAGGTATGCACACATTTCCGCACCACCTTTGAGGTAGTGTACTTAGCGCTTTTTTTAATGTGGTTTCCCCAGTAGGAATACTCCACGATACAGGGTGTCCGGGGGTAAAATGCACTAAATTCGGGAAGAGATTCTACACGATAGTACAAGTAAAAAAGATAAACACCTTTTTTCGAAATTACAATTTTTAGAGGCACTTTTCAGGTAAAAAGGTAAAATTGGTCCGGCGTGTGCGGCCAATTGTAGCAGCAAGAAATTTACATTATTCATCATCAGATTCTACATTATCACTCGTTTCTTCTTCCTCGCTCTCTTCTTCCTCTTTTTGCTCAATTTGTGTTGACTGCTCTAAGAAGAGAGATATATCAGCTAGATCCTCATCGTTTTCGAAAGAATCTTCATCAGTTGCATTTGATTCAGCATTAGTGCAAGAGTGGCCTTGACAGTTGGTACAGACTGGTGAACAAAACAATGTAGCTTTTCTGCATCCACAATTGTTCGTACAGCCTTTTTTGCAATTACAAAAAATTGTATTCAGCAGTTTCTCTGGAGCAGGTGGAAGTAAAGTCTGGATTGGCTCCAAACTATTATTCATCAATTACCAGCCCCAGTCTTCAGGATTCAGTTGATTGCCCAGCCACACTTGCACTTGGTAGAATACACGAAACACGTGTTGATAAGCAGAAGCAGATGTTGGAGGGAGACAAGATAACTGCACTCTTTTATTGTTCCTTGCATTTTTCACGAAATTCAAAAATCTATACTTGTCTATCGATTCCATTTTTTTCGGAGATCCATATAAAGCAAAGGAAAGCGAATTCCGTAAGTGAGGATGACGTCTGCTGAAGAGTTGATTTTTTGTAAATATTTCTGCGTTATCTATCAATAATAATAATAATAATAATAATTGGATAACTTCTATAGCGCCATTTTCGTGAGAAAATCACCTCAAGGGCGCTTAAACAAATATCAAACCATTACGTTTTTCAAAACAATTTAAATACTGCAGTTTTTCCCCTTTTGAAAATTGGTGATGTCGTATCGCAGCCAGTTATCGCATGTAGGAATAAAATATGAGCTCGACATTTTGGATATGCAGTTAAACTTTGTGACTAATATATTTTTGTTTGAATTTGAGCTTTCCCAGGTTTTAAAAAGTAAATGATCTTATCACTTGGAGTTCGTGCAGTCAGTATTATTAATAAATCTACATCTTATCCAACAACGATAGTTATATTGTTGATACTGAATTGATCTATTGCGGTTTCAATAATGAGGACATCAGCATCATTATTAGCTTGTTTCACAAGAATTTTGGCAGCTGCGAATTCTTCACACAACATCGAAATCAAGCGAGTTTTATTGTGAACATTAGCGAGAAATTGTTGTTCGTTTGTTGGAACAGTCATTGATCGATCAAAAACTATATCAGACAATGAAGATGTTTTTGCAGCTCGATGACGTTGTTCTGCAGCTTTAATATTTTTCATGCAATCAGTATATCAAATACTATGGTAACGTTGTGACCGAAGTGTCTACGAACATACTGAAGATATAAAATCCGAAAAATGCAGGTTTACGCCGGTTCCTATGGAAAATCCCAAAAATGCAGGTGTGCGCCGGCAGTAACAGGCAGACATTACTCAAGGCCAACCGACTAATGAATTAGGGATGGACGTTGATTTACTCAGAATCGTGTATTTTCCACGTATGAGTCACAAAAACCAATATTCCAATATTTTTTCTTCAAATGGATGACCCGATGATGTATACTGGCCACATACGTGCATATTCATATTTTCTAGGTTTGAAATCGCGATAAAACGAGAACGGTGTTTCGTAGAGAAAAAGTATTGATATCATCTTTGTAGAGAATTTTAGGATCTACAAACTTTTACTCAATATTTTTTTCGATAGCTCTTACCGTTTCAGAGATATACGCAAAAAACAAAAAAATGTGACCTATGACCTCGAAAAAAAAATACTTTGCCAGAGCGGGATCGATGGGGACTTTTGACATAGCATTCGTAATGACGTAAGACTTATACAAAAATTCAGCTTGTCAAGAATTAATGTGAGGTCAGCTCCTTTTTTCGTCTATTTTGACTGGAGTATATTGCGTACCTCATTTTTGCCTCACCACAGGTACCACAGGTTGAAAACCACTGCTTTAGATCATACTTCTCACCATGACAGTAAGGGAGACACAACGATTTCTATTAGACCTCTACGGGCTGTTACCAAAAGTCGACCGAATTAGTCTTTCTTGATAATTAAAGAAGAAAAAAATAGGAGGCATTACTTTTTGACTGACCTTAGTATATTCTTCTCATATATAAAAATGAATCGCTGAATGTGTTGCTAAGCGCATAACTTTCGAACGACTGCACCAAATTGGATAACTCTTTTTTTGTGTGTTCATTATTGTCGGGACAAGGTTTTTATAAAACTTCCGGTGAGCTCTGGCATTATGAAATTTGTATAAAAAATTGCTATTGGTGGCACGCGAGGAAGCGGCTATTGCCATGGAAAGCGGGAGGGAGGGAGAGATGAGGGAGGGGAACCAGGGAGGGGGAGGGGAACCTGTGAGGGGGGAGGGAGACCTGGGAGAGGGAGGGGAACTCGGAGGGGGGTTTGCGGGACGAGGGTAGGGGGGGGGAGTGGAGTGGGGAGAAGAAAGGTGGAGGTGACGGAGTGGGTACGGGAGAAAAAAAGGGGAGGCGGAAGGGGAACGGGACGAATGGAAAAGGACACTCAGGGAGAAACCATTTCTTAATTAAATGGCATAGCAACGCATGAGGGGATGAGCTAGTAACAAATAATTTATTTATTTATTTATTAAAAATTTACGGCACAAAGTGCCATTTACAAACATGTGTTATTTAATATATTTAAACAATCATAGTATAGTTGAGAAAGATTGTTTTTTTTTTAATTTCTCATAATAAGTAAAAAAAAAGAGAAAAAATTTCTAACAACTAATGAAAACTTTAAAAGGATACAATGAATGAACTTGTTATGAAGTAACCTCGTTACAATGCGTAAGGCTGAAATGTTCGATAAGTAGAGCCTTGTATTTTAATAAGGAAATATTAAAAATATCAGCAACATTGGCATAAAAATTACCAATGGTGAATATTTTATTTATAACAGAATTATATCCTGCGACAGACGTATAATTGTCACAATAATACATACTTATGGAACCTTGATCTAATGGTAGGTACATGAAAGTGAATCAACTTTAATATGTATATCAGGGCTATCAACTGATGATTTACAATTTTGCATAAAAATTGGAGATCAAAAATTTTTCAAATTGTAGAGTTATATTCTATAATGCTTCTAACGAGAGATGTGAACAGAATTTTTAATGTGTGAATATTTTTAAAATCTTTGGAAATCCTTAAAATAAAACCCAACATTTTCATAGCCCTGTTGGCTATAAAAGTTGCATGAGATACAAAGCAGAGTTTCTGGTCAAAAATGATGCCTAGGTCAAGTATTTCGACTATAGAGATTAAGTCTACATTACAGAGTGCATAATTATATATTATTGGGCGTTTAATTTTGTAGAACCGCATAACTTGGTATTTGTTAATATTTAGCTGAAGTTTATTACCTGAACACCATTTGAAAAAGTTATTGAGATTCTCTTGCAAGATTATGCAATCGTGCACATCCTTAATGACTTTAAACAGTTTCATATCGTCGGCAAAGAGTAAAACTTCGACATCATGGAAAACGCTAGTAACGTCATTGATGAATAGGAAAAATAATAAAGGTCCCTGGTGAGAATAGGATAAATAATAATAAAAGATAATTCATAATAATGGAATGCTGATTCAAAAAATTATTCCAAATTTATTCAAAACTTTAATCCAATCCAAACAGAAAGCGTTGAATACTACTACCAGCAAATTATTTGATAACTATTTTGCAGTAAGGAAATGCTTTTGGGCCACACAAAATGGGCTCGCGGGCCTCTTGTTGCTCATCACTGGAGAGCAACAAGATAAAATACCGTGAAAAACGTTTGAAAGCGGTAAATAGGAAACTAATTACATAAGGCACCTATCTTATACTTTTTAAATGTTCCTTGAAGGGATTGTTAATTATTCCACTGGTGCTTTGAATAAATTAGCTTAAGGCTTTTTGAAAACATGTAATTTCTGGTCTCCACCATAAAAAGCCGTTGGCTTTTAGGGGAGTTTAATGGACCGTTATTTAAAGTAAGGGGCAAGAGGAATTACAAAAATTAATACAAATACATTCAAACTAATTATTTGGTGCACGCACGAGCGTGAAAATAATAAAAAAAAACTGAAAGATATTTATTTACCCACATGTCAAATACTAACATAAAAGAATAACATTAAATTTATCCAGTTGTAAATATTTACTTAAGAGCGTTTAACCAGCCAGCGGACGAAAATCCACATTTCGTCGAAAGTTGGCGGTTACAATGAGAAAGATTAATTATTCTCCGTACCAGCTTTTTAAAATTACAACTCAATAATGATTTTATTTCATTCCAAATTTGCTTTAATTTACACCTACATCCAAAAATGCTGAAAGGCGTGATGATAAAACTTTTAAAATAATGTACTTTTTGTAACAATTTTTTGATTATAAGTATTTATCATTTTTCAATAATGTCTAAAAATAAGAATGTTAAAAAAATCTGAAATATATTAGTTTATAAGTGCGCAAATAAATACACAAACGGACCAATTTTCGTCAAGAAACACACGTACGAATATATATTTTTAATGATTTTATTTAAACTAAAATTGAAATTCTGAAACATGCGATACTGAGATAATGTATTGATTTATTTTACTGCATGATTATATGATTTGAAATGGGTGTGGTATAATACAAAATCTTTTTTGAAAATTTAACAAATCTGCCAACGACCTATGGTGTAACCTTATTATACTAAAAATTAACATTTTTTTTCAAAATTTAAAACATGCGAATGCTAGATAAAAGAATAATCTTTCGAAATCCATTTATAATTTTTTGTGGAAAAGAGTCAATACGTCTAAAATCTGATTTAAAAATGACATATTTCTGGTTTTCTCTGATAATACCCTCTTGGCTGATATAGTGGTTAAAACAATTTTAAAGAACGTTACATAATATATGAACGGGTATACACGGATTCCGCGACTTTTCATCGGCAAAACGACAAAATATCCTCCGACAAAACATCCCCCAAAAAAATCTACTAACCTACCCTAACCTTGAAGTTTAGTTTTTTTTATAAAAAAAACAGGTGTGAGTTGAAAAAAATCTCGACCTGAGCAGTAAAAATATCAATAATTTTTTTTTTAATTTTTTTTTTTTTTAATTTGAAATTAAAATCAAGAATAAAATTTTAATTACCCAGTTAGTAGAGAAATAATCTCCAGGCTATCTGGAGAGCTAGTCTAATAACTAATACAATATGATATTTAGAAATAGTAAAGTTGCAAAACGGTACAGTATCTAAAATAGTAAACAATAGGCCAATAAGTAAAAATATGTATAATAATAGTGAGTTCGCCGGCTAGTAGCTCGTAAACTCGCTCAATGTAATCGAGGCTTAAATTAGTTTTTTTTAATATTTAGGTAAATTATCGAAGTGTGCTGTGACCCACAATAGTCTCTCGCCGACCACTGTATTGAGCCTCGTCTACTTTTTGGTGTTACACAGATCTAACTTCCAACTTATATTGGCTTAATTTGAACAAGTTTCGAATAAAGTCTCCGAGCTTCTCTTAAATATCGTACATAATACGAGGGTAAAATATTCACGGGAAACTGAACGATACAAGATTTGAGAAAGTGTATCTTGTGGCACTTTAGTTTTGAACTAGTCACTGAAAATCCAAACTGTTCCACGTATGCTTTAACCATACGATAGATAGATAGTTCCATGATATTTTTAATCAATCGTAAAGCACCCCGGAGGCAAACTCTCCAAAACCAGCGCTGTATAAACGTAAAAAGATACCATAAAATGCCTGTATTTTGAACCAAATTCCATGAACATTCGCGAGTAGCGGAGTTTTTGTAGATACTCGTATCTCCGCCTAGACGCTGCTATTATGATTTTGTTTTCTCATGGGAAATCAACATATTATTTTGTATATTTTAGTAGTGGTTACAAAATATATCCAAGGAATTTTCCGTTAAAAGCAACACGTGAAGTTTATGGGGTTGCAGCCGTCTCGTGGGGTTATTTGGATCGATTTAACAGTCCGATACTTATGTTAATTATTGGAAATTTGTGTACTTCTAAAAGTAAGTATTAGCATATTATTTCATGGTTTGCAATGGTTAAAGGGAATTTCATGAAAGAAAACGCTAGGTATAATGAAAACGATTTAATATGCGAGCATGCGATAGTCTGACGACGTCAAGTGAACGTTTGTCTATAAGCAAAACATTTTTACGAATTGTTTCTATTTTTCTAAGTTTTTAAAAACTTACTAATGTATAGTGAAAAAGCTCATAATAAAATGACTTAAAAATAATGATGTTAGCTTGTGCATATTTCATGTCACCAGAGCAAATCAAGTTTTAGGCATGCTTTCATGATCTCCAAGGGGACCTAGCAGATATGATGTCTTTCGGTAACCCCTCATCGTTCCCTAGGTCAACTGCATCTCGCTAAAGTACAAACAACAGTTGACAATTCGATGGCGATCTGCAGTAATGCTAGGGAACGATGAGAAGTTGCCGAAAGATTTTATTTATTTATTTATTTTATTTAAGGAGAAAACACAGATACAGACAATAATTAACAAAACAATATTATGATCAATAACTTGAGAATTCGCCTGCACCCCAACTATTCTCACTGATTGACTTGATAAATAAAGATTTTCAAATACATTTTTATACATGTTTAAAAATAAGTCATAATTAATAATGAATCGAAAATTATTTAAAAAGAAGCACATAAAAAGTAAAGTGAATGATATATGAGTTTTCTTTTTTTATAGGAAAACAGCCTTCAATTTTCTACCAAAAGTGCTATAAGTATCAAAAAATATATCGAAATCCTTAAGGTTGTAGTTTTTATTAAACAATTCGTACATTCTTCTGATTGGATCCCTGACACCAGCATTTATCCTATCAATCTTTAATAATCGACTGTGCTAGGGGGTCAGGGGGGTCTATAATAATAATAATAATAATAATAAGTTATTTATTTCAGCCGAACAGAGCGGTGGGTGCAATACTCTGTCTGCCATAAAAAAATATACATTACATAAAATGGATGAAATAATGATGAAATCTATATTGGATGGATAGTCGTAAATACCGACGATTTTATATACATATCCCGAACACGGCTGCACTGTCACGAAATTAATAAGAGATCTGTCCGTGCATTGACACTCCTAAACGTCAAATTTCTATGAAAAAAATACGAATAAATTGACGATGTCGAATTTAACTTTGGCAGATAAACTAAGTTCATAGTTTTAATAGTAAAGTGCTGCTGTCTCACAAAACTTGAGTAGGAATTTATAATTTAAACTAGATGTGCTTATTATCAAAGTATACACAAAGTTTCAACAATTTAACTTTAATTCGTTCAAAACATTTCTTTTGTCCATTGTTCAAAACGAAAAGAACAACAAAATTATTATGTAGTTCTAAGCATAATCTACGTAGTGGAGCGTAGCCAAAGGTTCTTTTCAGAATAAGAAATATAAAACCTTCACTAGAGCTTGCCAAAATCCACGAAAATACGTCGAAAAAATGCAATGCTTGAAAGAAGACTTCGACAAAGCTCTATTTGGATCCACATTTGGCTATATTTCTACGAGCATTGTTCTGGATTTTGTGACATAGGTACTCAAGAGTCTTATTTAATGTTATTTACTTAAACCGAGTTTTACGGATGTTATTACTTGCGTGAGAACAATCTAGTTATAGTTATAAATACTCCGTTAAAATACAAACAGGTACAAAAAATTGCAAAACCTACTAAGTCAAAGGAAGCACGATTTCTACGTAAAAATAAGATAACATAAAAGCTTGTTTTATTTTATTTATTATGGAAAATCAACAGATATTTTACGCTTATAATAAAAACATTAATAATATACATAACCTATGCGAAATCCGAACACTAAGTTTGGTGATCGTGCATTCGCAGTATCCGGCCCTGAAGCTTGGAATAAACTTCCTATGGAATTGAGATGCATAACCAACTCAGCGGAATTTAGATCCAAACTGAAAACTCACTTTTTCCGATACTCCTTTCCATAAATTCATCATTCTATTTAAACTTTGCAATTTTTAATGGTCTTTTTTTTTCTTTTTTCTCTCTGTTTATAGTTAACTCAATCTGTTTAATGTAATCTGTTAATTGTGATACCTCAATCTGTTTACTGTTGAGCGATGAATCACCCTAATGCAGTAAAGATGGACTATTAAATTTATTAATTTATTTAAAATATCTATTCCTTCCCGTATATCCAGTTAACCTTCATTATACTTTTTGCACCCGTATTCTCGAATTTTAATATTATGTAAAAACTTCCTACTTCTTCTGGCACTAATCTTAATTGTAAATATGTGTGTAAATAAGTCACCAGTTTTAGGTTAGAATCTATATGTCTTAGTCATAAGTCACTAGCTATAAGTCTTAGAGCTAAGTCACTAGTTATAATTGTAAAACTTAGTTGTAAGCCAGTAATATAAGTAGCCATAAGTCTTAGATGTAAGTCACTAGTTGTAATTGTAAATCTTAGTTATAAGCCAGTAATATTAATTCTTTTATATATTTATTTGTACAGCGCCCTTGAGGTGATTTTTCACGAAAACGGCGATATATAAATTAGCCAATTATTATTATTATTATTATAACATCCAATGAAAGATTTTCACCTAATTAAAATTATAATTAAAAAGTAAAACAAAAAAGTAAGTCTCCTGTACCCGTAAGAAGTTAACAAAAATATAACCCTGAAAATTATTAAAAAAAAGATATAAAAACACAATATAAACTATAATAATCTGCTTACATATTAGTATTAAAATATTTTTCAGGATTAAATAACATGTGTTCACAATAATGTCCTCTGCGTGCGAACTCTATCTAAATTTCTTTTAATGGACAATATACAGTGTTAATTTCAAGCGACCTCTCAGGTAAGTATGGTCCTGTTTTCATTAAATTTTAGGCAGCATCGCGTTCATTGGTCAAAATATTGTACATATATTTTCGTATCGGTGAGCAATGAACCGGTGTATGCAATTTTTAGCCATAAGTTGTTTTTAATTGTTTGTCTAGCTTGTAGTTTTTTTAGATTTTAGAAATGTATTATAAGTTTGTACAGCGGCCTTGAGGTGATTTTTCACAAAAACGGCGCTATATAAATCATCCAAATATTATTATTATTATTACTAAATTTCAAAACATGAAGTAGTCAGAGTCAGAAATCTATTAAATAATCTCTTAAAATGACAAACAACACAAAGAGAGCTTACAAGTGATACAAAGAGAGGTACGAATGATTCAATAGCTCGACGGCCGACGGCCGGCGTAGTCCGGCGGTAAGATTCTTGACTCGCATTCCGAAGGTCGCGGGATCGAATCCCGGCAATTATTTTAAATATACCTATCTGAGAGTATCATCCTTGTATTGCCTACGATACGTATTAATCACACTATTAATTAAAATTACTCGAATAAAATTACATTTCAATCTGTCGCTTAATGAATCACACTTAGCAAATCCTTTTGCTACTGCAGTACCGCCCACCATAGAATGTTGCTTTTGCTTTCCAAAATACACTTATTAAAGAATATTTTATATATTAATATTAAAATAAGTGATTTAAACCGGACACAAAATCTGAGCAATATGTAATAAAATATTATATATTAACTCTATTTATCTTTATTGTTTATCTAATTAACGTCACGGTTAAGTAATTTCAAGTTCATTATGTAGATTGGTTTTTAACAAGACATTACTTTATTGCAATTAGTTTTAAGACCTTTACGTTTTCTTTTTTTAATCTTTTTGTACGTATTTTAAATAATAAAAAAATAAAAAATAAATAATATATTTAAAATATGCAAAGTGATTGTATCAAATAAAAAAGGAAGAATCAAAGACCTACGTAATGCTTATCCATGCGTAGAAACCGTCGTTATCTGTGAACGCTTTGGCTCATGTATAAGTGATACAGGAAGCTACGAAATAGTGCTGGGCCGAAATGAAGAATCTCTCTGACAAAAGTACCTTGAGCTAATGCAAAAGGTACGGAGAAAGGTAGGAGATTATAGAGACATAACAAAGAATACAAAGGCGAAGATCGCCTGAGGGCAGATGCTCCCATATTTCTGCAAACCCAGTTTCAGAACCAGCAAAGGGAAAAAGATTAAAGCATCTCTGAGAAGTGTTGGCATATTATTTTATAGATAGACTGGTGCAATAATTTCATGTGGACTCTGTTAGAATATGTAGAACAATCTTTACTGAAATGCACTGAACCGATCAATGTTCACCAGATGTCGGAAAATAATCCAAACTCTTCATTCACCGCATGAAGAGTTTGGATTATTTGGTGGCACGCGAGGAAGCGGCTATTGCTATGGAAAGCGGGAGGGAGGGAGAGATGGGGGAGGAGAACCAGGGAGGAGGAGGGGAACCTAAGAGGGGGGAGGGGGACTTGGGAGGGGGGAGGGGAACTCGGGAGGGGGGTTCGCGAGAAGGGGAAAGGGGGGGATGTAGTGGAAGGGGGGGGAACCTGGGAGGGGGAGAGGGACCTGGGAGGGAGGAGGCGAACCTGGGAGGGGGGTTCGCGGGACGGGGGAAGGGGGGGGGGAGTGGAGTGGGGAGAGGGAAGGTGGATGTGACGGAGTGGGAACGGGAGAAAAAAAGGGGAGGCGGAATGGGAACGGGACGAATGGGAAAGGACACTCAGGGATAAACAATTTCTTTATTAAATGGCATAGCAACGCTTGCCGGGACCAGCTAGTTTACCATAAATTATATTTTTTTGTGCATTATTTACCAATTTCAAAAGTAAAATCGACTTCAAAAATAGCCTTAATAATAAGTTGGTATGAATATCAAAAAAATTTACACACAGTGTCGACTTTTTTTGTACTTATGGCTGGACACAGTACTTATATAGTGAAGGTGAATTTTTCTTGAGGTTTTTGAATATAAATATGTTTAATACTTCGTTATTCGGCGGTACATCTTCTCTGCACATCCCTTCAGGATCACGTAGTTATGTTTGTGCAATTAGGTTCACCGTATTTTCCCTAAAACGACCGCACATTGTATGTAATGGAACGTACCCAAACTACGTGACCAACTTTTTGCAATTTTTAACCCCCCCCCCCCCCCCCCGGTGACCAAAATCCTAAGCAACCCGCCGCTCATTTGTATGGAGCGTGACCTTTTGAAGACCCTCCCCCCCCTAAAAGTGTCACGTAGTATGGGTACGTTCCCTAAGTACGCCGGGGGTCAATTATCAATGGATCAACTGTCATGGAACCGTTTTATAGATATTTACAGGAGCTGCAATTATCAATGGATCAACTGTCATGTAACCGTTTTATAGATATTTACAGGAGCTGCAATTATCAATGGATCAACTGTCATGGAACCGTTTTATAGATATTTACAGGAGCTGCAATTATCAATGGATCAACTGTCATGGAACCGTTTTATAGATATTTACAGGAGCTGCAATTATCAATGGATCAACTGTCATGGAACCGTTTTATAGATATTTACAGGAGCTGCAATTATCAATGGATCAACTGTCATGGAACCGTTTTATAGATATTTACAGGAGCTGCAATTATCAATGGATCAACTGTCATGGAACCGTTTTATAGATATTTACAGGAGCTGCAAAAGCGCCGAGTCAGAAGATGTGAATGTTAAAAAATACATTGAAACATCTAACAAACAAAAATATAACACGAGCAAAAAATGCCAACTAATATTTTCTCCATGAATGAAAATTCACATTATGTTTTATTATGTACAAAAAAAAAAGTCAACTTATATTTTCATTATGTATAAAAAAATTCCATTATGTACAAAAAAATGCCAATTTAAAAAAAGTAGTTCTACATACTACATACATCCAAATTGTAACAACTGTTAAGTATGTATAGTACTGTCAATCTGAGTGCTCCCTCTCTAAACACGAGAATTTCTCAATAAGGGAGGTATTGTTACCACAAATATATATTGGTTAATTATATGTTATATGTATTGGTTCATAAATAAAAAAAAAAAACTAGCTTTTTGTTAATTTTTTTACAGAACTTTGTCGTTCGTCGGCTGTTATGTTTTCAGTTGGTGAAAGTTCGATAAAATTTTGGCAATATTAATTTTATTGTAAACATCTTTTGCAAACTTTTTTGACACTCAAATAATTTGCTATTAAAATTAGTAGTACGATAATAATGCACGCCTTTGAATACGACGTACATTCAAAACAATTTTGGTTCTCATTTTCAAAAGTACGAAATTAGCAAGTGAAAACACCAATTTGATTGAACTCCGGAAAGATCGCTGGCACAACGAAATGAAGTAAGTAGTTTTTAATGTAAGTCAATAGCGACCGATGAATACATAATTCTGATCGCAAAATTGCATGATGCACTCTGACAGCCGTCGTCTCATGCTTGATATAGCCATATCGATCTTGAAATAAACTGTTTTTTTTTTTTTTTTTTTTTTTTTTATTTATTTATTAGATTAAATATACATTTAGTACAAAAATTTGAGTAGACCCACAAAGCTGTCATATGACAGCTTGTCTGCAGGTTCTAACAATTTAAACATTCTTAATATAATATCTGAGAAAATATTTGTAAATACATTTATAGTTTTAAGGAAACATTAGAATAGATCACATAGTAATATTAGATATTTTAACTTACAATCATAATATATAAGATATTTCAATATATCTGCCTAATAACAAGATATGTAGGCAGCTATATTAAGATATTCAAAGATACATGGAGTTTTCGTTCATTAACCATAGTTTTATCATTTTAGGACTTAGTCTCTCATTTTTTTCAAATTTTATGTTTTTATTGATTTTATTGAAAATCACTGGTATTAGATATTCAAGAGTACGGCTTCCATATTTATTTAATATTCGAGGAGTTTTTAGGCCCTTTCCTTCTCTAAATCTTGTGGTATGTTTGTGTACAAGTAGGTGTTTGTAAGGGCTTTCCCCCATATTATCCATAATAGTAGTGAACCAGTGGAGACCTTTTATTGTAAGTAGGCTCTCTGAGCCATACAGTAGTTTTAAGTTATGTCTCTGTTTGTAAATATTTGTTGTGACAATTTTTTTTATTATGGCAGTTTGTAAATTTTCAATATATTTAATGTAAGTAGTGCTTGCATGTCCCCAAGTTCGAATACCATATCTAAGGATGGATTCGATCATAGAAAAATATATGAGTTTAAGAGTACAATGAGGCAAAATAAATTTTAATTTGTAAAAGTTACTAGCTAAGGATCTGAGCTGGTTACAAATTTTAGCCACTTGTTTATCCCACTTAAAATTGTTATCAACAATTATTCCCAGATAAGTATATTCATTTGTGAAATCTATTTTTTCACAGTCACAAACATTAACAATTCCTCTATGTATACAGTCAAAGCTATGAGCGGTTATTTTAGGAACATTCCACATTTTCAAACTTGGTGATTTTATGTACATGCATTTGGTTTTTTTCACATTAATAATTAATCCTACATCATGAGCCCATTTGAGAAGCTCGTTAAAATCTCTTTGTAATTCTTGTATAGCTATTTCAGGATTTTCATGTGATACAACAAGAGCAGTATCATCAGCAAAAATGAATCGACGAGCTTTTTTGAAAATCTTACACATAGCAATTACATATATAATATATAATTTTGGACCTAGAATTGACCCTTGCGGTACTCCCGATTTGATGTATCTTGATTTACTTATTATATTTAAAATCTTAACACTCATTTTTCTATTTTTCAAATAGTTTTTGAAGAACAAGAGGAGTTTACCCCGGATACCTATAAATTCAAGTACTTTAATTATTTGTAAATGGCTAAGTGTGTCGAAAGCTTTTGAGAAATCAATAAATAGAACCAATACATGTTGTTTACAGTTTAGTTGTGAATTTATATGATTAGAAAATTTTTCGAGCAATTTATCGCAACTTTTATTTTTTTGAAAGCCATACTGGCATTCATCAATAATACTCAGATTATTTAAGTATTTATCTAAATTTATTGATATATATTTTTCTAAGATTTTTTCTAATGCAGGAAGTAAGGAAATCGGCCTGTAATTATTTATTAAAGAGTGATTTCCATTTTTAAAGATAGGCCTTACAATGCTATATTTTAGTTCATCGGGAATATGGCCCGTATCAATTATTCTGTTAATTATATTAATTATATTAATTTGTCCATTTACCGTAATTCTTAATAAATAATATTCCCTGTACATCGTTGCTTCTACGAGCCTCGTAGCTACGCCGCGTCGTTATCTGTCCAGCCGGCAGTTCGTAGCGGGAACTGTCAGTCGCTCGCTAGTGGCAGTCCTTCGCAAACCGTCGCGTAGACAGCTCGTAGACCGTAGCTCCTCTACGCTCTGCCAGCCTGGTAGTTCACATTACTTTTACGAGACTATTTTTGTGAAACACTCTGCGACCGTAATGTGTGAAGTTACTCAGATAATTAAAAGTTGTGCTCGGGATAAGTGGGCGAGTTTTAACGGTATTATTTTCATATGGTGACTTATAAATGTAAAGTTTTATACTTTTGTGATGGTTACTTAACATTAATGCGAAGTTTGAAGATGAAAATGTTAAAAATGTAACTTTGATGTATCAAAAAACTATATTTTAGTATTATTTATATCTTGGCTTTAAGCTATACCTGCAAAATGCTTATTTATGTGACTTTCTAATGTATTAATAATAGTTTTATCTAACTTTATAAGTGTGGGTGTTGTCGAAAAGTGAGAAAACTGCTGACGGCGAAACTGTGAGTACATATATGATTTTTGTATAGTTACGATTACCTGTATGTTTTATGGACAACTTAATTTGTATATTAGTTCCTTTAGGTACATTAAAGTTAAGCAGTAGTTATAAAAACACAAATTTGATGTAAATATATTTTGGGCTGATCAAACCTGTGAATTTCCAATGCAAGTTTCTCGTGAACATATTATTAATACTGCAAGATTTCATTGGTTTGAAAAAACCATCAAAACTTGGCAATAAATTTCGCGATTTGTATTGGGATCCATATAATATTCTGTGTTGCTTGGAAATCAAACCTGTCGCGTGAGTTACCAAGGCATTTCAAGCAAATCATTATGGCAACTTAGAAATAATAAGAGTAACCCCTCGGGCCTCGACCTTATTTTCTCAGGGTCAAAATATTTCCGTTTTGTAATAAAATAAAAATAAATGGAATAGGTATTTCTAAATGGAGCCGAAAACTAAAAACTGTTTTGGAAAGGTGATAAAATATGCACCCACATTTTATAATTAAAAATAAACATAATTTTTTAATTTTTTTGTTATTAGTTTTTAGGATATTATGCCGTGTTGCGCTACCTCCTTCTTTAGCCAACGTTTCGGACAGCGTTACAGTGTCCATCATCAGGGCAGATGTGTAATAGTTAGGGGTGATGTTTGTACTTATCTACTTAGGAGCGATACCGTGTCGCCAGCTCCAGATAATTTTTGCCGAATAATTTTTGAAATATAAAAAATTTGCATGCAATCATGTTATAAAAATGGCTCACCTTACGTTTTTACTAACTAAAATAACCAATAACGAAAAAAAACTCGAACATATTTTATAAGACAAATGAAACATAAACTTTTTCATCATCTAACTTTTTTGTCGTTTCATGTAAAAATAATATATTGAAAAATTTGAAATTTTCATAATTTATTTTGTGGTCGGTAAATTTGGATTCACAAAGAAGTAAATTTTAATCATTTTGCGGTTAGCTCTCTGAATATAAAGCGTGGTGTTTTATCTTTTTAACACATTTTAGTTCATATTTCTCGCCAAGACAGCAAGAGAGACACAACGGTTTCTATGAGACCTATACGAGTTGTTCCGAAAATGAAAAAGATGGGTTAAGGAGTGTAAGGGTAACAAGGATTTCTGAAACACCGAATCTGATTCGTGAGAACTTCGTAAAATAAACCTTTTCACAGTGAGTAATATAGAATAGTTGTGAGGTAAATAAATGATATTATTATTTAAAATTAAAATAGTCGTAAAGCACTAGTCGATTCATCACGTAATAAAAAAATACCTAAATAATTAATGCTTCCGCCTGGAGCCAGTAAGACTACGGCATCCCCAATTGGGATATGTTGTGAGGCTGAAGCTAGTCGGGAGGGGAGGAGATGCGGAAGGGAAAGGTGGAGAAGTACCTGGCTATTCAGATCTGGTCATCAAACACGGCTGAAACCATTTCGAACAACTTTTCAATTCTGAATGGTGGTCTTAAACAATGGCGATACAGAGAGTATCTTCCTCTCCGGAACGTGCCGCAAATATGCTATATAATATTTTAAATGAATTAATTGTTAAACAACACAAATTAATCATATACAAATTATTTGCGCACGCCGGGATTCGATCCCGCGACCTTCAGATTGCGAGTCAAAGGCCTTACTCGATTCATCACGTACTAAAATATTAAATAATTAATGCTTATTTATTTTCAACACAAATTAAATTTATACGCACACCCACACACTTAAAATAAACATGAACGTCATGTTTTACATTTAATTAGGAGACGATTGACAAAGAAGAAAAAAAAAGTTAAAGCCCTTTGGGCGTTAAATAAATAAATAAAAAAATACGAAGAACATATGAAGCACTTGCCCGCAGCATCCTAGAATACAGCTCTATTATTTGGGCACCCTCTGAACAAAACCATATTCTAGAAATAGAAAGAGTACAAAAAAGGTTTATGTATTACCTGTATATAAGGGAATATACATACTACCCATTCCTGTATCCATCGTTGTTCTTAACAGGAATGCTCGATCTTAATACCTTAGAAGTCCGCCGAAAAATATTTTTGGGGAAACATTTTTTTAAGCTGATATCTGGTACTGTACAAGAATCCACCTATGTGTATAACTGTTTTATGGAGAACCTGAAAAAATAAATAAATAACGTTGAAGAAACTCAAAACAATTTATAACTCTAGCAACAACTTGAAAACAATTCTTTGAACCTGTAATTGGTAATTTTTTCAAAATATATAAAGTATGTGAAATGTGAATGTATCAACGAGTATTTATTTATGTATCTTGTAGTATTTATTCAAATAAGTACCCGGATGAAAGTCTTCTACTTGAAATAATTGGATTCAAATGAGTGAACAAAATCCGGTGTTTCCTTTTAAGCTGCCTAAAGGATGTTCAGTGGAGTGGTGATATTCACTTATTTGAGCTTGTTCGTATTTAATAAAGCCTGAAAATTTTGTTTATATTAACCTGCTGAACATGATTTAGTAATGTAAGGAATTTGAGAAAGTCACTACATTTCTGGATCACCTTATTGAATTTTAAATAGGAGATTGTAACTTACTTTTGAAAGATTTCAAACTAATTTAAAACCGTTCACATCCTGTCCCGAATATTTCAACAACTATCGCAATTTTGTCTAATCACTTTATGTTATAAATTATAAGATAAAGTAACAATATTTTATAATATTTGAAGTTATGTAGCACAGAGCCATGAGACATATATTGGGGAAAGGCAAATACGCAAGGGTTAATCAAATGTTTTTGATAGAGATGTAGGTACATAATTACGAAACAAGAAATATAAATAGAGTTAGATTGCCACGTATGAAAAAATAAAATCACAGAACTGTCTAATGTATAGAGGACTAAAGGACTAAACGAGGCGTATGATGAAATGCCTAAAAGTAGAAAGATTGAAAGTATTTAAAAATAAATGTTATGCATACTGTAAAAATATTTAAACTTATTAAATCAAATGTTACATTGTGCATATTAGATATTAGTTTACATTCTAAGATATTAGTTTAAATTCTAACTAACTCAATAAATAATAATAATACAAAAAAATAATAATAAAGTAGTGTTGTGCAGTTCTTAGAGACGTTTTTCATTATAAGGAAACACCGAAATAAAAAAATCCTTCCAAAAAGCGTATTTTTAATTACTATTAAAAAGGTTGACAACGAAAGAAATCCTGATAAAACTCAACCATTTGGCATTTCACCTGATTATAAATTTATTTGTGCTTTCCGTTTCCGGTCGAAGGTGGTGATAGTGTTGAATACTACCTTTTTATCCCGCTAGAGTTCATTGAGAGCTGTCAAATCGGAATAATCGATGTTATAATAACCACCTACCCGAAGAAAGTTTGAAAAAAAAATTTTCATTGAAATTTCTTTGATTAAATTGTAAAATTGAAATCTAAAAAAATATACATGTGTCATAATTTAAGTAGGTGGGGACTTGAGAACCTACTTGCAAATGTTACGATTTCAGCAGAAATTTTAGTTTTGATTGATTTATTTATATAATAAAACATACTTTTTGGACGCATGGTCTCCTTACTTTTCAGAAAATAATTTACTGTGTTTACGCATGTACCAATTGAACTAAAAAAGAATCGAGACATTTATAATGCAATTTTATACCCCATATGCACTTCTTATTTTCTTATGAATTGAAAATAATTATCACTCAGTTCATATAATATTTTATGATTACAGAATAGTAAGTCAGTAACTAAAGCTGACAAAAGTGCAATAAAGAGAAGTACGCGTGCAACACAAACGCAAAAGGGAAGAATATAGTCTTTGAACTCAAGGTATAAATGCAACAACAACAAAAAACGCAAGCTTCAGTAACTGGGCATAATGAGAAGTAGAAAAAAACGCCTGTAAAAGCTGTACCAATGTTTTCTCGTGTAATACTTCTGGAAAGTGTGTAAAACATGTATTTCATGTGTAGGACAAAATTAAGTAAGGTTAAATGGAATTAAAGAGTTATGTAGTAATGCTAAGAACAAATTTTATTGAGGTTATATTCATAATTCCTTATCATCCATTATCTACGAAATTAATCAATTTAGAAGGCAAGAGACTCTACATTTACAATGAATATCAGGGCATGTTCAGATCGATAAACTAAATCTGACTAGTGACGTGTAATAACAATTCTAATATGCTGATCTGTGGGTATGTAAAAGAATCAAAAAGGTTTAAAGTTTCAAATCTCAAATAGTAATCCTGCTTTAGATACTTAGGGCGCCAGTCCTTCCTAATAATTATTTGAAGAACAAATTTATAAATACAGTAAACCATAATGTGAGAATCTATCGTAAGATGATGACAATCGCTCACGTGTCTGATGGCGCAACTCTCGCGAATCCTTTCCGTGATGTACTTCCTGACAGCTGTCCAACCTCTCTGGAACTGATTAGCAATCTCCGATTATGTACTCGGCCGTTGCCGTGTTCGTAACTGCACGGTTGTAAAATTAATATGTCCTTCTCAAGCGCTTGATACCGGGGCGAGTAGTTTTAAATCGTTACATTACTCCCTTCCCTTCAAAAAAAATTTCCAAGGAAATTTTAGGCCCTCCTGGCGCCTTTATAGATCTCAATACAGGAAGCTTGCTGATCATGCCAATAGATGATTTGCTCTGGAGGAATTGATTCCAGAATGTACCCTTGAAACCAGGTAATTTATATCCAATATGAAGATCACGTTCAGGGTCCAGGACTTGAAGGCAGAAGTAGTAGAAAGAAGATTATCAGCTTAGAGGTTTGTTTGGTGACTGTATGAAAGCGAAGCTCTTCCTCCAAATCCGGCCATGATGAATTTTGAAACTGCTGGGATGAGCATCCAAAGAGTATACAGATGAAGGCTGAAGATCAAGGTAGGAGAAGAAGGTTGAAGTTCAATTTTGATAGTCTGTATCTTGATATTGTCCAGTGCAGATGACCGGTCCATTTTATGTGAACATGTCCATATGAATTTGAAGTTCTTCCTTCCATGTAGATTGTGATTGTTTTGGCCAAAAGCAGCAATGAATTCCACCGGACGTATATGTTAAGGTCTTGAACTTGTAGTGATGCTTGCGATTTAATGTTGATTTTAATTCTTGATGTTGCGAAGACTAAGCTATACTATAAAATGGTTTACTGATGAATTAGAAAAAAATTTAAGTTAGAACTGATTGTTAGTTATACAAAAGAAAAAAAAAACCCTAGCTGAAATAATATGATATAATTTTCAAATAAGATAATATTACAAACTGGACACCCTGCGGATAAATAAATAATTTGAAAACCCTATTGATAGAATGATTAAACAATTTTTATTTTCTAGCCAAGACGCAATTGAAGTTTCAAAACAGCCCACCTAGATGTCACTCCTCTAAAATGAGATTTTAAATATCTTTATAAATAAATTTTATAATAATTTTACTAACAAGTAAATTCAAAAGTTTAAGCTTTTACTGTGAAATAGATATTAAAATTTCTATATGAAAATGAATGTTATTATCCTCCCCATAGATCTGAGTAAAAATAAGTTTTGTCTTCGATATTGAATAAATTATGAATTGTTAATCGAATTTAACCCATGCAATGTTGATAAAATTTAAGGAATAATTAGCTTGTGAATAAACAAAAAAATTTTTTTTTTTTTTTTTTAATACCCCAATGTAGTATGCTATAAATCAAATTTTAAATTTTCAGTTAAAATGTAATCCGATGATGCAATTTGCAGTAAAATTGAATTATTATCTTTTGTTTTATTTTATTTTTGTAAATCTTCCTGAATGAAGAACCAATTAACATTCCATGATTTGATCAAGAACAAGGTATTGATCGAATCATCGAATGCTAGTTCGACTTGTTGAGGTCATTCCGAGCTCAAGAATGACCCCCGCAACCCGAAGAAGGAAAATTTATTATATTTAAAATAAAATTACCCGAATAGTAAACCGACGTTGGCATATGCCACATGCATTTTATTTGTGTTGAGGATTTCAAATCTCTCTCTTTAATTAACTTCATATTTATTTTAATTTGTAAGGACGAAGAACAACATAAAATGTGAATTAAAAAAAAAACCCAAATGGATAAAATAAGCACTACCACAAGAAATTTCATACAAAACCGTTGGCTGGGTTTCGTAACTTCCTAAAGTTACTAAATAGATATTCTAAGCATCTGATTGCTATCATGTGATGAAAATAGTAACCCGATGCCAAAGATTCTGAATGAACCCTTCGGTTTGCCTTCTAGTTTAAAACAATATAATAAATATTACGAACTATTAATCATTAATTCAATTGTAACCATAATCCAGCAGATCCTGCAAGGAATATACATACTCATTTGATAATATAGATTATTGAATGGGATAACCCAAATTAACATTAATAATTTGATAAATATAGGCACGGTTTTGTACCACATGCAATTGAAAAAGCACTATTTCTCATCTTATAGTATGTAACATCCCCAAAGGGCATAATGAAACAGAACAAGACAAAGAAACAGAACGAGACAACGAAACATAAAACCCAACTGTATTTTACTATAAACTATCTTGAAGATACGCCTACCATTCCGGACTAGCAAGCGCATCTTGAAAACAGTTAATTACATAACCATTTCAAAATGAATATGATAAAAGTATATATGAGAATCATCAAAATGCCAAACGGATGTGCAATGTACTCACACACATCCAAACTTATTCAAAATTTGATGATTTGAATATATAAATTTACAAAATTTAGTACTATGTTTATTCATGTGCACACATTCAATGCGTAAGGGTAAGAATAGGTCACCCCTGCACACTGAACAAGTATAAAATAGCAAAATACATGTGTTAGAAATACCTGGACACGGACAAACAAAATAACTTCATAAACAAATATAAAATTGCATTCAATGTGAGAACATAAGTTTTAGTCATGTTCTCACGTTAAATGGAATCTTTTAATCGCTTCCATTATTGCGCATAATGGAAACAAAAGTATACAAAATAATTAAAATACGCTCCTGATCTACACGACGTTAATCTGAGATTTCATGCTTGATTAAATCCTTGATGTGAAAAGTTCCAACAGGTTTTCCATTTAAATCAGCTAAAATGTAAGCAACCGGAGACAATTTCTTAATGACTTTGCTGCGGATAAACTTGGGAGCTAATTTCGCTGAAAAATACTTACTAGCGTCTGAAAGAACGAACGAACGACGCCAAACGATGTCGCCAATTTCATATTGTATGTCCCTACGACGTAGATTATACTGCGTTTTGTTCTTTTCATACGACTGCCTTAGAGACGTACGAACCTGCGAAAAAATATCGTTTAACTCGTCTAAATCCGATGCCCAAGAATCCCGTGCGGCAAATCTGATATCTTCAGGGTTGAAGTCTGAAGACTTGTAGTCGTTTCCTGAAATAATAATTTCCCTTCCAAAGTTTAAGAAAAAGGGAGTATATCCAGTGACCTCATGTACTGCTGTGTTAATAGCGAGTTCAATTTCATGTAAACAATCTGCCCACCTCCGATGATCACCACCGACGTACGAGCTAATAGCAGACACTAACACTCTGTTAATTCTTTCTACAGGATTATTTTGCGGGTGATACCTGCAGTTGTAAAAGAGGTGTCTTATATGAAACTTGTTAACTAACGCTTTCATGTCTTTTGAAATATATTGGGGACCATTATCCAAAATTATTGTATCAGGTACCCCAAACTTGTAAAATATCTCATTTTCCATGATCTCAGCAATATTCTTTCCAGTAGCTTTTCGTAATGGGAAAAGTTTAGAGTATTTTGTAAAGAAGTCAGAGATTATTAACAAATATGTATATCCTCTTTTGTAAGAGCTGGGGAACGGACCTAATAAATCTGTAGCAATCATTTGCCAAGGACGTTGAACTAATTTAGGATCACCCATTAAACCTGGTGGTAACTGATTCGTACTCTTATGACCCAAGCAAGTGTAACATTTGCTAATGAATGATTTTACGTCGGCCGCCATCTTCGGCCAGTAATATTTCTGACTAATTCTATTCAAAGTCTTCATAATACCAAAATGAGCACACGAAGGAGGTACATGATATTGCGTTATTATATCTTTCCTAGACTCTTTAGGTACAACTTCTTTCCAGTCATACACTCTGTGCAGAGCTTCCATACTCTGTATGTGTTTGTACAATACTCCATTATTAACTTTCCAAGCATGAAATTTATCTGGAAAGGTTAGAACATTTCTACACATTTTATCGTACCACGATTCTTTGGTTGGTATAGTTTGTTCTACTACAGCTAATTCTACGGGATCACGTGATAAAGCGTCAGGCACTATATTATCTTTTCCTTTACGGTGTTCTATAATAAAATTGAATTGCTGTAACCTGACAGCCCACCTCGCTAATCTGCCTGTCGGAGACTTAATATTTACTAACCATTTTAGACTGTAATGATCTGTTATTATCTTAACCGGTATGACAGATCCTTCTATATAAGCTCTAAATTTCTCCAGAGCAAAAATCATTGCATTAAGCTCTTTCTCTGTAGTTGAATGATTTCTTTCTTGAGCATTCAGAGACCTACTGATAAATGATATAGGGTGTTCTCTATTCGAATCGTCTACCTGTGTCAGGACCGCTCCTAGACCGGTATCGGATGCGTCGCATGATATGATAAAAGGTTTTTTAAAGTTAGGACAAGCTAAAACAGGTGCGCTCACTAAAATATCTTTAAGTTTTTTAAACGCTAAATCTGCCTGACTGTTCCATTTAAATTTGTTTCCCGTAAATTCCTTTTTTGTTAAATTATGCAACGGAGCTGCTATTATAGAAAAGTTACAAATAAACCTTTTATACCAAGATAGTATGCCTATAAAACGTCTTAAGCTTTTTTGCGAGTTCGGTATAGGAAAATCCACTATGGCTCTAACTTTATCTGGATCGGTTCTTAAACCTTGACTATCGACGACATAACCCAGAAACTTTAAAGAGTCTCTACAAAAAACAGATTTGTCCATATTGATAGTTAGACCCGCATCAGAAAGTTTTTCCCGAACTTTCCTCAAAAGAGACATGTGTTCCTCAAATGAAGTGCTTATAATTATAATATCATCTAAGTAATAAAATACTTTGCCCTCAAATTCAGGTCCAAATATTTTATCCATTAAACGCATCATTCTAGAGCTCGCCCCATGAAGACCGAATGGCATTCTAGCAAAATGAAATAAACCTCGTTTCGGAACAGTAAAAGCCGTCTTCTCTTTAGAGTTTTCCTCCAGAGGAATTTGCCAGAAAGCTGCTGTTAAGTCAATAGTAGACAGGTATTTAGCACCGCCTAAGGAATCTAGTATGCTTGAAACATAAGGAATAGGAAAACTGTCTTTTTTCGACAGCGAGTTTAAAGTTCTACTGTCCAAACATAACCTAAATGATCCATCCTTCTTGGGAACAAGTAAAATAGGACTATTCCACGCACTATGACTCGGTTCAACGACACCTAACTCTAACATTCTATCTAATTCTTTGTGTACCGCCGGCAGCAAGTGTGGTGAAACTGGGTAATATCTTTGTTTTACCGGTTGAGCATCACCTGTGTCAATGACGTGATACTCCAAATCGGTTTTACCTAACCTGTCTCCCGAGATATCTTTAAATTCGTCTATGACACATTTAAGCTCATGCTTCTGTCTATCTGATAAATTTAAGCTGTTTTCTAATCCTTTTATCTCTGTGACTGATTTCGGCTCAGATTTTGATTCCCGTGGTGATATATATTTGCAAATTTCTGGACAAATATTAAAAAGTTTCCAAAAGTCTATACCTAGAATTACATTTGAAGTGATCTCAGGCATAACTACAAAAGTGAAATATTTGACAATGTTTTTATATAGCACCGGAACTGTTATCTTTTGTGTACATTTTACTGAGTGACCTGTCGCAGAAGTTAGAGAAAATTTTTCTTTTAAAGTCGCCAATCTAAATCCTAATCTCACAAAATGTGTATGAAAGTTCTTTCCCAAAATAGACAGGTGGGAACCTGAATCTAGCAAACCAGAAAATTTAGTATTTAGAACCTGAAATGATATGTGAGGACGGCCATCATTGTTACCCGCTCTCTCCGCCTTTGACGTTCTAAGGTCCTGGTAGAATTTCTCCACGACAGCAAGCCAATTAGTCCACTCCGGGTCACACGGCACAGTAGATGAAGACGTCTCCTCGCCCACTGCACAGGCAACCCGAGCTGCTAGTTTTTTCGGTTCTTGCATCTGCAGTCAGGAGCCTTCACACCCGGTTGACCACAGCGGAAGCATCTCACTGGTTCTCTGAAATTCACGTTTTGAGCGCGTTGATTATTGTTATAAAAATACTTTTGATTTCTTTTGACATTAGGATTATAATTATTATTATTGCGTGGAGCCTCCCTGTAACTACTATTATTAGATGTAGTATTATTGGCAGAATTATTGGCTTTAGAATTGTAAAAGTTTGAATTTGCAGGATGGTTTCTATTATCCGTGCGACTGTCCGCTAATTCTATCATCTTTCCATATTTCTTTAGAGCAGTAACATTAGTCACCTCTGTAAGAGAAAGTTTATGTATGTATCTTGGCAACATATTACACAATAGAATTTCTAAAATTTCCTCTTCCGGCAATTTCTTAGAGAGGCGATTATTCATTAGTAAGACTGTGGTTATAAATGAACCCAAGTTTTCTTTAGGTTTTTGACAAGTAGTTCTTAACTGAGCTACAAGACGTTTGTCATGATCCAAGAGTTCAAACTCCTCCTGCAAACCTGCAACAATCTCTGGCCATGAATTAAAATTGGTACGGTTCACCCTGAACCAGTTCAAAGCATCGCCTGTAAAAAATTCAATCGCGCTAGAAAATAGATTAATGTTACTTACACCACGAGAATCTGCTAATTCTTCTACACGTTCTATGAAGTTGCGTACGCATGTGGATCCGTCAAAAACCAGATTCCATTTGTGTACGGGGAATGACTTGCAGGAAGACGATTGCGTTTCCGCCTGTAGCTCCGGCGAAGCTTCATTTTGTTTCACCATTGTCACAGAATCCTGAATCTTGGCCTGACTCCTCGTTAGAATTTGCGGTTCCGACATCACACGAAGAAACTATGCTATGTAGGTATGAAAGAAATAATTAGCACATGTACCAAATATTCACGACAACAATAACCTTGCCTCGTTCATAAAAAAAAAATAAAAAATAAATTTGACTACAGCGTACTGTAAGTCAATAAACAGTAAAAAGCGCAGAGCGCTAGAGCTCCAGGGGGGACATTCAAATATATTAAACTGTGTAAAATTATTATTTAACTTAGGAATTTCATCACGAAATGGATCCACCGAGCATCAAAACCGCGAGCGACTGTCATCATATATTCACAAATTAGCAAGATTACCACTTGAAACTTTTAACTACACATAAAACATTGTGCAAAAATTTACATCCTACCCACAAAATAACAGATCACTAGGTTTAATCCACGCTGGGCCGCCAAATGTACCAATGTTTTCTCGTGTAATACTTCTGGAAAGTGTGTAAAACATGTATTTCATGTGTAGGACAAAATTAAGTAAGGTTAAATGGAATTAAAGAGTTATGTAGTAATGCTAAGAACAAATTTTATTGAGGTTATATTCATAATTCCTTATCATCCATTATCTACGAAATTAATCAATTTAGAAGGCAAGAGACTCTACATTTACAATGAATATCAGGGCATGTTCAGATCGATAAACTAAATCTGACTAGTGACGTGTAATAACAATTCTAATATGCTGATCTGTGGGTATGTAAAAGAATCAAAAAGGTTTAAAGTTTCAAATCTCAAATAGTAATCCTGCTTTAGATACTTAGGGCGCCAGTCCTTCCTAATAATTATTTGAAGAACAAATTTATAAATACAGTAAACCATAATGTGAGAATCTATCGTAAGATGATGACAATCGCTCACGTGTCTGATGGCGCAACTCTCGCGAATCCTTTCCGTGATGTACTTCCTGACAGCTGTCCAACCTCTCTGGAACTGATTAGCAATCTCCGATTATGTACTCGGCCGTTGCCGTGTTCGTAACTGCACGGTTGTAAAATTAATATGTCCTTCTCAAGCGCTTGATACCGGGGCGAGTAGTTTTAAATCGTTACAAAGCAAAGCGTGGAAAGATGCGATAGCTATAGGCAAAAAGTGCTGGAAGAATACAAACCTTATGGTCGAACAACTCCCGGAGATTCGTCGAATTCCAGGAGTGAATTGTGAAAGAAACTTTTTTTTTGCGAGCTGCAGTTTTAAGGGTTTCAGTTTTTTACGTGAGCATCACACAGAAGTCCCAACAACAAAGATTTTTTTCACAGCTCCACACAGGAGGCCCTGAGGAAAATAATTTCCCTCAGGCCCTATGTTATCTTAAAGAATGCTGTGTGGAGGGTTGTTTTTAAGGAAAGGAATAATAGGAAGTTCTGGGAAGGAAATAGGTATGAGGGGTGGGTAGGAATCTGGGGTCCTGGAGTGACGGACGTATGAATCCATCCCTTCACCTGCGGTGCAAGGCGATGGGTCGAGGGATTCTGGCTGAAGAGGTCAAAAGACCTCCTCAACCAGTCTCTCTTGATCCGGCCCGCCACGTGTGACTTCAAGGACCCATCAAAATTTAAATTTTTACGTTTTAATGTTTTTATCGGTTTACAAAATTAATAATGTGGTTTGAAACGGTTTTAGATTTTCATGGAAAAAAAGTATTTCCGTTATTTGTTTTTGGGGTGTTATGCCGTGTTGGGATACCTCCTTCTTTAGCCAATGTTTCGGACAGCGTTTCAGTGTTCATCATCAGGGCAGATGTGTTGTAGATTGTCGTAGATTTCAGTTCGCATACGTAATCAGGCGTGCTCCAACAGGAACTGATTCCAAAATCTGTTCCTCGAATCCACAGTGATCGCTAGTCACCGGTACACAGTAATCGAGACAGGCAATGGCGTAGGAACTGGTTCCAAAATAGCCTGTTTCTCGATTGCATCAATCAACGTTGGCTAAAGAAGGACTTAGTGCAACACGTCATAAAACCCCAAACACAAATAACTATAAACCAATGTGGTTTGAATGAGTCTAGTTTTTGGACTGTTAATTCGTGGTGGAATTCCATTGTATTAGTGAAATTAAAACACTTTTGTACTTTCTTCCACTTATTTATTTTCACCAGGACCGGTTTCATCCTAACACGGACATGGATTGGAATGTGGTTTGCTTAATTTACCACCGGACATCTGAATTGAAACAATAAAAGTCAACTACATTATAAGATTATCGATTACAACACTAAAAATTCACAAATTTTCAACATGATTGAAGCAATCCATCACAATCCGTACATTTTCACTAATGTTTAATGTTTAATAATAATTTCCATAAATTAACTTCTGTAAGAACTAATAAAAAAAACCATAGACAATATATACTTATCTCGTCATAGACAATCTACATAAATTAATATTCACTTAAGGAGCGTATTGATTCCAACATTGAACATAAATTAATAATAAATCCTAAAAGTATAAGATAAATTAAATATTAATAAAACGGAAAATGGCAAATACAAGAGGAAAGGGATCTGTCATTGAAACCGAAGACAAATTAAACATTGATAAAATTATTCAAATTATCGAAAAAAAATTTGAATCACTGAAAAGAGAAATCATATCTAAAATTGATAAACAATCCCAGGAAACCCAAAAAAGCATAGATTTTATGAGCAGTCAGTACGGTGATATAATAAAAAAAACTTGAAATTACAATATTACATAATAAAAAAATCGAAAATGAATTAGAAAACATAAAGAAAGAACAGCAGGAAAAGCATATTATTATCAAACAACTTGAAATAAAAATATCAGACCTTGAGTACAAATCTCGATCTAATTTCCTAGAAATAGCAGGCATTCCCCAAAAAAATGGGGAGCAGCAGATTGAAATCGTAAAAAAAGTTGCGGCGGCGGCAGGAATGGATATCCAGTACAAGGAGATTATTGAAGTAAAAAGGACTCCTGATAGAAGAAACAATGCACCACCAAAACTGCTAGTAGAATTTGCTGAAAAAACAACTAGAGACAATCTAATCTCTAAAAGGAAAAATATTAATTATGAAGATATAAAAGACATCACTACTGAAACAATCTATATTGCAGAAGAACTGAGCCCATATCAAAGGGAACTGCTCTGGAAAACAAAAAAGCTGCCAAAGAAAAAAACTATTCTTACGTTTGGTGTAAAGATGGAAAAATAATGACTCGAAAAATGCCAAACGAAAAAATAATCTACATCAAACATATAGATGATATAAAAAAAAATTGTGTAAAAAAGGCACTTCGAAACAATATTTATGAATTAAAGTAAAAAAATGACTGACACTATACGAACCTCGGAACCAAATGACCTATCAATGATAAACAACAACTCTTTTAATATATTGCACAAAAATATAAGAAGCATCAGGAAAAATTTTGATGAATTACAAATTTTACTGAAATATTTAAAAGTTAATCTACACATAATAATACTTACTGAATGTTGGATAAATCATAAATACATGGATTTGTAAATAGCTGGATATACCACCTACTCTAGTTTGAATAATAAAAGACAAAACGATGGTGTAATTATATACATTAAAAACGAAATAAAAGCCGAAGTTGAGGAAATAATTATCACAGATGCCAATTGTCTAAAAATTAAAATCGGAAAAGAAAAGGCTATATTAGCAATCTACCGATCGCCTTCAACAAGAAACATCGACCCATTCCTTGAATCCGTAGACGAGGAACTCTGCCTTCTAAAAGACACGAAAAACATATTTTTTATTGGAGATGTAAATATAAATATCCTAGAAAGTGGACATCCCAAGAGAACTCAATATCTGCAGATGCTAGCATCCCATGGACTGGTAAGCTTAATAAATGTACCTACTCGAAAAGTGGACAGCACTGAAAGTTGCATCGATCATATAATGAGTAAAACAAAAGATATTACTCAAACTATTGTATTTAACTCAACTATAACAGATCATTATACAACTATACTTTCAATAAAAATAAACAAGTCAAATAAAATCAAGAAAAGACCACAAGCAATAGAAAAAACTGAAATAAACTGGAATGACATTAAACATAATCTACAATGTATCGATTGGAAAAAACTGCAAAGTATGAACAACGCAAATGCTGCATGGAATTTCTTCATAGAGCTCTTTCAGAATAATATTCTCTCTAATACCACAAAAATTATTAAGAAAATCTCACATAAAAATGTACACATTAAACCATGGATTACACAGAATGTTATAAACTGCATAAGAAAAAGAGACGAGTTACACAAGAAACTAAAAAAAATCCATACGATATACACATGTTAAGATTCTACAAAAGATATTTTATTTTATTTTTATTTTAGTTTATTAAAGAAACAAACAGTTATACATATTTTCATAATAGAGTAACATATTACATGGTTGCATTAACCAGCGAAGTTTCCGCTAAAATTTTAATATATATTTATAAACATAGATTAAAACATAAAAGAAAACATAAAGTGGTAGAAAAAAAGAAAAAATATATATATGTACAACAGTAATGAAAAAAAAAATACACAAATTAAAGCATGTGGGATATGTAAATCATCCAAATATTATTATTATTATTATAAAAAGAAGGAAAACATGCAGCAGGGGTGGAGAGTTCATAATTAACAATTTGTTTTGATTTTTTCTATTATGAATTTAATAAATTGGCCTGAGGACAAATGGAAAATATCAGCGTCGTAAAAGATATCATTGTATTTTGTGCACGTCCTTCGGAGAAATGAATGTTGTGTGTAATTTGTTTTTGAGTGTGGGATGTGGAATAGTTGGTTTGACCTTGTGTTTCTTATTGGACAGTGGAAATTAATGTGTTCCAGAAGATAGTTGTTGTCAACAACGTTGTTAATAATTTTGAATAGAAATTTCTGGTCGGATATATTTCTTCTATCTTCTAAGGTTGATAAATTATGGAATGTTAATGAGTCTTTTAGGCTTTCTGATGTTCGAAAGGATTTAAAATCTAGGTGTTTCAGTATCTTTTTTTGAATTCTTTCTAACCTTTCAATATTAACTTTGTATTGGGGATTCCATATGACTGATCCGAATTCTAATATTGAGCGAACAAAAGAGACATACAGAAAGACATACATATAGAAACATTTGCAAAAAAGTTATTACATATACAAAAGAAACCTACTACAAGAAAAAAATTGTAGATTGTAAACAAAATCCCCGGAAAATGTGGCAAATAATTAATGAAATAATCAGTTCTAAATCTGCTACCATGACATCAATTGACGTGCTGAATATAAACAATGTCCCAAGGACATACGTTGATAATCCTGACCAAATTCTTGAATATGTCAATAAATTTTTCATAAATATAGGATCAAATCTAGCAAAGCAAGCTACACAATGTAATGACGCTATACTAATAAATGAACCCCTTGAACAAGGAAAGAAACTCGAGTTTAAGCAAATTACAGCTGATGATATCAAAAACACAATTTCTTCTATAAAATCAAATGTTTCTTCGGGGGAGGACTTAATCACAACCAATGCAATAAAATATCTCTGTAAAGAACTTATCGTACCTCTAACATACTTAGTCAACCTGTCTATAACTGAAAGCATATTCCCCACGGCTCTCAAAAAAGCTACTGTTATACCAATTTTTAAACAAGGATGTAAAAATGGCATAAACAATTACCGACCAATAAGCCTACTCAACACATTTTCAAAAATATTGGAGAGAATATTAAAAAAACAACTCTTATCCTACTTAGAAGACAATAAAATATTATCGGAAACACAGTATGGTTTTAGGGAGAACTTAAGTACTTGTGACGCCATAGAAAAAATTACAGATATGATCACTAAAAGTTTAGATAGTGGAGAAAAAACTTTGGCAATCTTCATAGACTTACAAAAGGTTTTTGATACAATAGACCACAAAATACTTTTTGCTAAACTTACAAAAATTGGTATGACAAATACAACACTAAACTTGCTAAAAAGCTATATGATGGAGCGTACACAGAGCGTTCAAATTAATAAGAGAAAAAGCGAACCTCTCCTAATCAACCATGGCGTACCGCAAGGAAGCGTACAAGGACCAATATTGTTTTTGATATACATCAATGATATCTGTAACCTAGAAACAAGAGGAAAAATTATTAGTTTTGCTGATGACACAGTAATTTTATTTAACGAAAAAGATTGGATAAATACTTACAAAGAAGCGGAACACGGGCTTAGTCTCCTGCAAACCTGGCTTAAAAGAAACTCCCTCACGCTTAATGTTAATAAAACAAAATATCTTACATTTTCTATAACAGCCAGAGGGCAGCCGTCGGAGGACTTAAATCTCAAATTACACTCATGCCAAGGAATTTATCAACAAAATCAAAGCTTATCATGCCTCTGTCCCACTATAGCACACTCCAAAAGCATCAAATATCTTGGAATTGAAATTGATGATAATCTCCGATGGAACTCACAAATTGACGTAATTACAAAAAAACTAACCAGGTACATATACTTCTTTAGAAACATTCGTATTACGAATGTTTCTAAAGAAGTATATCCTCAACATAAACGATATTTAAAAAGTATACTATGCTTTGTGTCAATCACAAATAGAGTACGGTATAACTGGATGGGGTCTGCTTTGAGCACTCACACAGAGCGACTCAATATAGCCCAAAAAAGAGTACTGAAGACAATACTGAAAGTCCCGCTTAGAACTCCGACGGAAGAAATATTTTATAACTTTCAAGTCTTCAATGTACAGAAACTTTATTCGAAAAATATTTTATTTAAACTGAAAAAAAAACATGTATGTATACTCCACTGCCCAACATAAATACTCAACCAGGTCAGTAAGCAATAACATCCTGGTTACTCCCTGTTACATCCTGGTAACACATCTTTTGGACAGAGAAATAATAAATTCCATGCTATAAAATTATACAATGCTCTACCAGATCAAATCAAAAATATAAAGGAAATGAATATATTTAAAACAAATTTAAAAATATGGCTGAGAGATCAAAGTGATAATAAAATTACAAACATCATGAAGACGATATAAAGACAATCCATAACCAAATACAAATATTTTAAAAAACTACAGGCCACCTCAGAACAGGAAATCCTAGTGAGGAGGTCTGTGAAAAAAAAAGAATCTATACTTATTATATACATTATACATACATGTACAAACCTTGTTATTGAAATTAATAATAAATAAATAAATAAATAAAAATGCTAATGTTAAATTTCTGCTTTTCTGAAATTCTCTCGATAGGAAAAAATCGCAAAGTATGCTTCTGAAATATTATTTTCATGTCTGATTCAGTTAATTTACAAATTACATAGACGAAAAAATTCACAGTGTTTCTTTAAATGCTGTTTTAGATAGTCCCCAAGAGATTTTTGCTCTATTTTAAACGAGTCGTGTTTTATTAAACATTTTCAGAATTTTCACTTTTTTACTATTTTAAATATTAGCGCACACTCTCCAACATCCGTAATTACATATCTCTCCATCTTCTTCTTTTTGAGCGGGGATCCGCCGCCTTAACGTGTTTGGCGACTAGATCTGAAAAGCCAGGAACTTCCCTACCTACCTATTTCCCATCTTCTTCTCCTCCTCATTTATCTTCTCTCACAAACTACCCCAATTGTGGAAGCAATAGTGAATAAAATAAAATAGAATTATCTATATGACTAGAACAGATTTTTATTCGAATCTATACAACTTTGTACCATTCCATCAAAAACTTTCAGCTATAATAACTCTCCGAACATCGATTTGTCTCTGAGCAATTATTTGGTCTTACGGTCCCTAAAAATACACCTCTACGTGACTGGAGGACATCTTCTATTCTTTTTATTATTCCTTTCAGACGAACTTAATCTCCGACAATGGACCGACAAGAAATGAAAAATCATCGGTCGTGATATTATCTTACACGTAATTGATTGAGATACATATTATAGAAGGTATTGTTAGACGATCTTCATGGTGCAGGTGTAACGGTTTTTTATATTAGATATAATAACTTTACATATTTTAAAACATCATTTTATATTGT